>OX940801.1:21560965-22160965 GCA_954870605.1 Acer campestre | reverse complement strand
TGGAAACTTTTTCAGCATCCAAACAGAGTTTTCTCTCTTAGTTCTTTTAACGAACACCTTGTGTTCATTCTAAATACTCTAGGTAGCTGATTCACATGGTATTAAAGCCTCATTGACTAGCATTATGGCTTTTCCAAACAACTCTCCAATCCTCAATCAAAATCAATCTACTCGTGAAGCTTCGTCTTCTTTAAGTTCTCAAGGCACAAATCAAAATCAGAATTCTCAGTCACTAGCAGCAACAATGATGGAGTTCTCTTCTTTATCAAAGAGTTTGAACTTTAACTTGCACATCAAACTCACAAGATCAAACTACCTCTACTGGAAAATGCAAGTTCTTCCTGTGATTCAAGGTTTGGATCTTGAAGAATATCTCCTTGGCATCAATCAGCCTTTTAATAAGTTTGTAAATATAAAGGTAACTAATGAGCTGTGAAAAGCATGTTGAATCTCGCATGAGTAAAGAATACTCAAACTGGAAAGGATTGACAAGATTCTAATGGCCTGGATCTACTCAACAGTAAGTGAAAATATCATTGAACAGGTTGTTGGTTGTCAAATATCCTGTGAGGTGTGAAGTATACTTGAAAGGATCTATTCTTAACAGTCAATGGCAAAAATACTCCAGCTTAGAAATTAGCTTCAAATGATGAAGAAAGGAGCTGATTGAGTAAGTGATTTTGTTCTCAAAATTAAGAATGTTGGCGATGCACTACTAGCTGCTGGTGAAGATTTAAGATAAAGATTTAGTTATGTGCTTGATGTATAGAGTTAGACATGACTTTGATTCCATTGTCTCGGTCATAACATCTCAACAAAGGTTTATGACTTTTGAAGATGCACACTTGTTGCTACTCACTCATGAACAAAGACTTTAACATCTTGATTCTTCAACTCAACTCCAAACACACGCCTCTGCCAACTATACAGCCAATAACAATAAAGAGAAGAAAGGGTATAGAGATGGTGGTTCCTACTACAACAATAAAGGTGGTCAATGTGGAAGAGGTAGAAATGGTAGGTTTGGTAGAAGAGGCAGGATTCATTGCCAAGTCTATAATAAACCGGGACATGAGGCTTTAAAGTGTTTTCACATGTTTGATCAAGGATTTCAGGGTCCTCCTTCTCAACAGCAACAGAGTCAACAGAATCAAGCCTATTTTCACCAATCTTATTTTCCTCCTCCTCAATAGCAACCAAACCAAGCTTATTTTCATCAACAAAGACCGAACGACCAAATGCAAGGTGGATCTTTCTATCAGGAAAACACAGGATCTGGTGTTTTTGAACCACAAGCAAATTATCTCCAAAATGCAGCCTACATGGCCACTTCTGAATCTGTCAATGATCTAGCTTGGTATGTTGATAGCGGAGCCACCAACCATATCACTTCTGATCTCAGCAACCTATCCTTGAAATCATGTGAAGGAAGACCATGTTATTACATCAAGGAATCCAACCAGCATGTACAGTGTTAGAAGGTAGGAGATAAACTTAAAATATCTCATATAGGCAACATAATAGTCAAATCACACACACATCCAGTTCAACATCTATATCTCAACAATATCTTGCATGCTCCACAAATTACCAAGAACTTACTTAGTATTTCCAAATTTACACAAGATAACTAAGCAATTGCTGAGTTTTATGATGATGTATGTGTGATAAAGGATCACAAAACAGAGAGGGTTTTGCTACAAGAGACACTTAGAGATTGCTTATATTGCTTGAAGCTTGTTGGTATAAATGGTTAGTTGAACGTGAACCATAAACTTACAAGAACCGAAGTTGTTCAACCACTAAATTCCACATGTTTTTCTTCTCAAAATAAGGGCCTTGAACAAATGTTCAATTCCAAGTCACAACAAACTCTTTTGGCTGTTGTGAATGCCAATGTATGGCATGCCAAATTAGGGCATCCTGCTCCTTTGATTCTACAGAAAATGTTAAGCAAATTATCCTTTTCAAATAAGTTCAATGTACCTCATTTTTATGACTCTTGTAAGCTTGGTAAACTACATATGTTACCTTTTTCGAGAGTAGAAATAATAGCTAGTGCTCCTCTTGAATCGGTGTATTCCGATATGTGGGGATCGGCTCCTATGTTGTCCACTGAGGGCTATAGATATTACATATCTTTTATTGATGCTCATACCAGATTTTCTTGGTTATTTCCTTTGAGGCTAAAATTCGATGCTCTTGAAGTGTTCAAAAATTTTCAAAGGAATGTAGAGCTACAATTTGAACGAAAAATTAAAAGCTTGCGTACATATATGGGTGGAGAGTACATTTCCTTTGCTCATTATCTTGCACAACAGGAAATACAAGTAAGGATGTCATGTCCTCATACACACCAACAAAATAGTGTAGTTGAAAGGAAGCATAGACATGTGGTGGAGATAGGCCTCACACTATTGTCTCATGCCAAGTTGCCTCTCAAATACTGGTATGAGGCTTTTAACACTGCTGTATTTCTCATTAACAACATTCCAATTGCCACATTTTAGTTTATTTCTCCCTTTGAGAAACGCTATCACAAAAAGCCTAACTATAGTTTCTTCAAGACATTTGGGTGTAGTTGCTTACCATACCTACTCTAGGACTAAGTTCAATTTTCATTCCACAAAATGTCTCTTTATTGGTTATTGTCAAACACATAAAGTGTAAGATTCTAGATCTTTATTGGCTTGATTCCATAGTAAAACTCTCTTTATTTGTAATGGTTAGTTGCTTATGTGGTTCTTGATGAAAAGAAGCTTCAAAGGAGAAAATAAACTTCTCATGCAAATATCGTCTTCAAAAGGAAAAACGCATACTTGGATGCTAAGGTATCAAGATTCTTCTCCCTCTTACAAGACGTAAGCACACACGCACACAATTCATTCATAAGTGTCCCTACATAGTTGTGCCAAATTAGTATAACATATTCACATGTTTTAGTATGCTCATGCATTGATCTCATATTGTCATACATTGTAGAAATGTATGTACTAGGACTATTTCTAGGAAATTGCATACTAGTGTGATCTTTTGTTTATTTGTTTGTGTGTTTGTATTTTGGACTTGAATATGTTCTTTAATAATTTCTTGTTGAGTTCCGGTCGTTTCGGTTATTCACTCATTTATTTTTTAGTTCCGGGTTGGAAGTTACAAAACTTTCCATACATTTATCGTATATGATTTTTGTCTTTTCGATCTCCATATTTTTTTTCATGAAAATTTTGTTGATGTCTATGTCCATAAGGGAGTTACGACTCATAATTCGAAAACGGATTCGAATTCGAAGTTTGAATATCGGAGAACGGTTAAAGAATGTGAGAGGTGCGCGGAAGGGTGAAAAAGGGAAAAAGATGGCAAATTGCCATTTGCCCCCTTAGCCATGGAGGGCACGTATGGCTCAAGCCAAAACATGCTCTCTGTCTCCGTGTACCTCATGGCAATCAAGAGCTGCTTGCATTTTTCATTTCATGAATTAAGGGTTTTTATTATATGCATTGCTTGCACAATAGTCTTTGTGTGTCATGATTAATTAAATGCATGTGTTGACTTGGTCTTATTTGCTATTGGTCATTTGTGAGTTTTATTACGTGAGCTTACTGATCAAGCCAAAATTGGTATGATTTTGGCTCTCATTTTCGACTCTTTTTGCTTGATTCTCGGGCATTTCCCCGTGTTTAATGGTGTAAAATCAAGTGTTTCTGGAATAAAGTTGAGGACTTGGGTGCAAAAAGGCTCACAAATGGGAAGAAACATGGCATTTTCACTACTTGAGCAAAAAGAGGTCGCCACATAGTCACCATGACGACAGAGGATTATTCAAAGCATCAGAAGGTTGCCACTTAGTCGCCATGGTGACAGAAGGTTGCAAAAATCAATCAAGTGGGTCGCCATTTGGGGTCGCCATTTAGCGACCCACCTTTGCAAATGGCGACCTTACAACTTTTCTCATGGTCGCCATAACAACCATTTCATGCAAATGGCGACCTTATCAGGAATTGCTCATGGTCGCCACTTACTATATGGCGAAAAAGAAGATATTCGTGGCGACCTTTACATCTAACCGTTTTTTGCACCAGGGTCGCCATAGCGACAAAATGGAGAACTTTGCGCCACATCAGTGAATCAAGCAGTTATCAGTACATGTTCAAGGGACAGTATATATAGTGGCTTTTCATCTTCAGAAAACACACACCACCTTAGAGAGCACGAAATTCACTCATTCGAGATCTAGATTTCTCATCCATGGCTCATTTTTTCTCATCCTCCATTTCTATACTTCCCTAAATCATTCATCTCCTACCATTTTCTACACCCAAATTCCTTTGTCACTCTCGACTAAACATCCACACCTCAAGACACATCATCTACTTCCACTCTTTGCATTAGGACCATAAAAGGAAATGAAGGATCAAGCATTAAAGAAGGAGGCCCTAGGGTGATTTCCTTATTATTTACTTGCTTTCTATTTTATTGCTAATATGTGTAACTAAACCCCTAATCTAGGGGATAGATTTGAGGATCATTTGATTGTGGGTATTAGCCTTAGCTTTGTAATGAATCTCTTTATGTGTTCTATTCATTCAATCATTAGATTCTATTCATTATGTGATTGATTGGTATATCCACTTGTTAATTGCAATCTTGTTTAGAGTAATATGTTATACAATCATATTTGGATTGACACCCTTGTGTGATTAAGAACCCATTGGATATGATAGATTAGTGGTGGGTATATCAACCCCACTAATCTAAGCCTCAAGTGGTTAACATAAAGAGATTGGTCCATTAAAGTGGCTATAAAGGCATTACCCACACTCAATTGCTAATCAATCTATTCCCTAGCAATCATATTAATTGTTTACATCATCATTCTTATCAAGGTTGTTGAGTATTATATTTTTCATATCACTTTTGTATTTTCAATTTAGTAGTTAACATTGGTGGTTTTTGAAACCACACATCTATCAAATATCATGATTTATTTTATTTGTCTAAAGATTAGTCAATCTATATAATTAGCACTCCATATCCCTGTGGAACGAACTTGCTTACCATTTGCTATAAAATCACACTTTAAGTGGCTTAAAAGGGTTTTCAAAGATCAAACAAATTACATCATTTTTGTGAATGCACGACGGCTCATTAAGTCAACGTGAGAGGTGCCGCGAAAGGGTGAAAAGGGGAAAAAGATGGCAAATTGCCATTTACCCCCTTAGCCATGGAGGGCACGTGTGGCTCACGCCAAAACATGCTCTCTGTCCTCATGTACCTCACGGCAATCAAGAGCTGCTTGCATTTTTCATTTCATGAATTAAGGGTTTTTATTATATGCATTGCTTGCACAATAGTCTTGGTGTGTCATGATTAATTAAATGTATGTGTTGACTTGGCCTTATTTGCTATTGGTTATTTGTGAGCTTTCTTACGTGAGCTTACCTCACCTGATCACTCTCTCTCAATATATTCCCTCTCTCATGGCAATTCAAAATGGGTGTGAAAGAAGAACAAAATTTGTGTGTGCAAAATTTTTTTTCTCACAATTTTTCAAATCTTAATTTTACCGTATCTCTCTCATTTCAACTATGAATCAAGTGATTCAAAAACAAAAAATGTTGGTCTTGATAAGTGGAACAAACCCCAATCATTTTTAGAACCAAATGATGTTGTGATTTTTCGCAGTGAGCAGTTTTCAGTCCGAGACTCATCATTTGTAGGTGAAACATTTTCTTATCATTTTCTCTTTTGATCATCTCATTTAATCTTCTTATTTGATAGATGAAATGTGTTAAGAATGATGTTAATTCATACTCTAGGTTTGATTGATTGTTGAGTTTTAGCTTTGTGATCTCATTTGAATATATTTTAGCTAAACTTGATTTACATGAAATTGATTATAGAAATGTTTTGTATGATGTGCTTCATAATGATTTCTAGGTTTAATTTCATGATCTAATAACTAGGATTTTTGAGTGATACATTGAATATTCTAATCTTGCTCTTATTGATTCGCATGCTTTGATTTCTAGATACATTTGTGATTGTTTGTTGAAAGCATATTCTAGATTATCACTAAGTATGTTCATAGAGCTTGATTGATCATCTTGCTTTATTTGATTGTGTTTGCATTCATTTGCATCACTTAGATCTTTGTCTTGTGAAAGGTTGGAGTCTCTTGTCAAAGTGAGTGTTGCTTTTATTTGAGCAAGAAGTCTTGACTAGGACATGTGGTCTGGATAGTCAAGCAAAAGACTTAATTAGGAGTGTGGTACTCCGGATGGTCAAGCTAGGAGAGTTTGACTAGGATCCTTATGATCCAGATAGCTAAGCACGAAACCTTTCTAGAGACTTGATAGTCTTGGATAGAAAGTTGTTTCCTAGAGGTGTAAGACACATCTCAGATAGAAAGTAGGCTAGGTGATTCACTAAGCCCGATGGTAGATTATGAGTTGATAGCTTAGGGTGGAAATCATATGTTGATTGCCTTGAGTGTGTAAGTCCTTTTCATCGTAGTGGATTTGCTAGGCATGTGGAATTTCATAAAAGATACAAGTATCTTCACCCTTCTGGAAGAGTTTACTTGTCTAGGCATGTGGAATTTAACGAATTAGACTTTCCTTTTGAGTCTTTTTTTCCAGCTCACACATCCCATGTTCAGACTCCCACTTCAAGTATGCCTATCTCAATCTTTTGAAAAACTCTGTCACATGTGCCTTGTTCTCACATTGATAATGGCATTTCCTCATCCACACCAATTGATCATCACGCAATACCTGATCATCACGTAACAGAACCAGCTGATGTATATATGTCAGATGGTGCTTTTTCTCTTCCATCAACATCTACTCACAATACTAGTCAACATGCTTATGACGTCCCAGCTGTTACAACTGCTTCTGAAATCCCTACTCCCATTTGCCTAATCACTTCCACTCATCCAATGACTACCAGGTCTAAGAGTGGTATATTCAAATCGAAAGTTTACTCTTCTCAACAATCTTACACATCAAGTATGGGCTGCTACTTGTCTGAAGCTGATCGTACTTCAGCCAAACTTGCTATCAAAAACCCAAAATGGTTTAAAGCTATGCAAGAGGAGTTTAGTGCACTTTAATCGAATCATACCTGATCTTTGGTTTCTTTTTCTGCTGATATGAACGTTGTGGGTTGCAAATGGGTCTCCCAAACCAAGTTTAAGCAAGATGGCACCATTTTAAAACACAAAGCAAGGTTGGTTGCTAAGGATTTTCATCAAACCCCTAGGCTGGACTTTCTAAACACCTTTAGTCCTATGGTTAAAGCCTCCACCATTAGGATAATCTTCACAATGGCTGTCACTTATGGGTGGAAAATTGAGCAAGTTGATATAAATAATGCTTTCTTAAATGGTGACCTCTTTGAACTAGTTTATATGACGCAACCGGAAGGCTTCATTGATCCTACGAAGCCTGCACATGTTTGTAGATTGCATAAATCGCTATACGATCTGAAACAAGCTCTAAGGAGCTGGTTTCAAAAGCTCAAAATAGCCCTATTGACGTGGGGTTTTTCTAACTCCATATCAGACACTTCTCTATTCACAAAGTTTACTAGCAAAGACTCTCTGTATTTACTAGTGTATGTGGATGATATACTCATCACGAGGAACAATCACATGCCGGTTAAGGATTTAATTGCCACTCTTCACAAAAGTTTTACTCTGAAAACACTTGGTCCTGTCAATTACTTCCTTGGATTTGAGGCATTCCGGGAAAAATCAGGTTTCTACCTTACTCAAGCTAAATACATTTCAGATTTGCTGATCAAAACAAAAATGCCAGTGCTAAGCCCATTGATACATCGGTTGCTGTTGGTTCAAAACTCTCTTCAGTTGATGGTGATTCCTTCTCAAACCCCACTCTCTACAGAAGCACCATTGGTGCTTTCTAGTGCCTCACGTATACACGCCATGACATCTCTTACATAGTTAATAAACTCAGTTAGTATTTGGTTTGTCCTACCATGGTTCACTGGCAAGCATGTAAGAGGGTTCTAAGGTATCTTAAAGGATCTCATTTTCTTGGTCTTCACTTTAAACCAACAAAGATATCGACTGTTGAAGCCTTCGCAGATGCGGACTGGGCAAGCTGTGTTGATGATAGGAGATCTACCAGTGGGAACTGTGTGTTGTTTGGTGGCAATTTGGTTTCATGGAGCTCCAGAAAACAATGTGTGGTTGCACAATCAAGCACAGAGGCAGAATATAGGTCCTTGGCTCAGGTGACTACCGAGGTTCTTTGGCTTCAATCTTTGCTGAAAGAGTTATGCATTTCAGTCAATCCTTGCTCTGTCATTTGGTGTGATAATATTGGAGCTAACTCTCTCTCCCAAAATCTTGTATTCCACCAGCGTACGAAGCACGTAGACATTGACACTCACTTCATTTGTGAGAAAAGACATGTCTGGGGAGGTTGATACTAGGTACATACCTACTGATCGGCAAATTACTGATATCTTCACTAAAGGCTTCACAAAGGAAAGGCTTCATTTCCTCTGCTCTAAACTCAATGTGGTGAGTTCTCCCCAGTTTGGTTTGTGGGGGGATGTGAAGAAAGACTATGTTATTACATCAAGGAATCCAACTAGCATGTTCAGTGTTAAAAGGCAAGCTTAGCTTCTTAACATCTAATACAAGAACATAGCAAATATTGTGAATCCTACTAACGGAATTGGATATAGTTAGTTGACTGTTACAAACTCTGTTGCTTGTCAGTTAGTAACAACCTGAGCTGATGTGGATTCATGATGATTTCCTATTGGTCAGCCTTTCTGGAATTTAAGGAAAATATAGATGGTGTGTGCGAGTGAAAACTTTCCTGTATAAATATCAATGAGTGTTGTGTAAATTTATTATCGTTGATTTACAAAATATCAGAGAAAAGTTTTCTCTTTCAATGGAAATTTTCTCAGCATCCAAATAGAGTTTTCTCTCTTAGTTCTTTTAACGAACACCTTGTGTTTATTCTAACTACTCTAGGTAGCTGATTCACAGGCTTTTGGCCCTTCTTTGTATTTTTTGCTGTTGACATTGTTTTCTTACAGCAATTGCCTTTTTTTCTTCTGCCATTGCATTTTCCCCTACTGCCTTTTTTCCTTTGCATAAGCGATCTATTATGGCAACCTATTGTTCCCACTCTTTATGGATTAGTACCTACATAAGTGAAAATTTTGAACAAACTATTAATGAAGATTCAATTCTTTAGATACACTAACTATTTTTAATAATGTTTAGGAATCGCTAATTGTTGGACTTACAAATAGACCGCAATCTACAATTGTTATTGTCTATGAGAATCCAGAATGATGTGAACGACGGAGCTTCCACAACATGTCAAAACATGCATCGATGTATTGAGTACCTAATAAGCACAGACACATTGAAAATGGAAGATAACTTTTGTTAGACACAGACACACGTGGGACATGCGTGGATACGTGCTCGTCTGCTTGACACGTCATTTTGTGTGTCTGTTGACTTTTCGACGATTTTGACTTTCGGAAACGGTTTGGACACGGCACGGATATGATTGGGACACGTATTGGGCAATTATGTAATTATATTATAGTTAAATTCGAATTAAAAAAAAAAAAAACATCTCTGAACACTATTCTAGAGTTTCTAGTCTCATTCTTTTATTACTCCCATCACTGCCGCTTGGTAAAGAAAATAAAAATGAGAAAGAAGAGAAGAGGAAGAAGAAGAAAGAGAAGGAAATAGAAGATCCAGAAGAGAAAGAAGAGGAATTTTGAAGCTCGTACCTGGTTGCCGTATGTGTTTCTCCTTTCTTTATATATATCTCTCTTGTTCACTTGTTTTTTTCTCGATGAGAGATTATGTTGCACAAAAGCCTGTTTATTTTTTGTTCTTAAATTTATGAATCTACTCACAATCTGTTTGGTTGCTATTTGCTAATAATTTTAGTTTTAATTTTAATTTTAATTTTGATAAATAACACCTATACACCAATGAGTTCACTACAAATTTAAAATAACACCTATACACTCCAGTAAATTATTTAAAGCAAAACCCACGAATGATAGGTGGTTAGGTGCTATACATCGATCATTTTATTTGATTGTGTAATATGTAATTGTAAGGAAGTATGCACTAAAGCAAGAGTTTTTCTGTAAAAAATAATTTGATATCAATAAAAGTCTTTTCTTTACAAATAAATTATGTAGCATGTATAAATCGTTTATTATATATATGTTAAAAAGAGAAATATTATAAGGATCCAAGATTAAAAGAAACATAAAGAATTATTCATATAAAGAAGTTTATGTGTGGTAAACATAAATTTTTATTCAGTCTAAAAATGTTCACAACTTAATGCAGAGAAAAATAACCGTTTTGAAAATAAATATATTTGCAGAACTTTTTTTTTAAAAAAAAATAATTCAAAACATCGCCAGATCGTATTCTAAACGTAATGCAAATTGAATTAATTTAGAGATTATCTTTGCAGTTTAGTCTTTGCAAATCTTCCACACTTAGTGCAAGATCGAATTACCAAAGAGTGTGGGCTTCTTTTTCTTTGAACCAATGTGTAAATCCACCTACAAAACTTTAAAAAAAAAAAAAAAAGATTAAAAGCTCAAATCGAATTTAAAACATACAACTTACTTTCAAGCTTGTGTTAACGTCAGTGAGAATGACAAACTTGATGTAAATCTATTCTTTCTCTTAGGTCACCTATTTATAGGTTTAGAAAAGAATAATTTGTTTTCTCATAGGACATGAGAATCACAAATCCTATAGTGATTTAGTAAGTCCAATCTTAATAGAAGTCTTTTTCTTTTTATTTTTATTTTATTTATTCATTCATTCATCAAAATCCTGTTTTGATTTATTTTTCATTCTCAATAGGTGTAGGGTGTCGACCTACAATCGATATGGATCGGGTCGTTCGTTATTAGGCCCAATGCAACTTGGGTTGAGTTTCTGTGGATCGTGTTGTCGTCTGTTGGATTGACCTGCAAAAGAACTTAGTCGACCGAAATAGATATTGGTCGACCGACCTAACAACCTGCAAAAATTGAGGACTAGACAAAATATAACAGCAAAGAAATAGCAAAGGAATAGCAAAGGAATTGATTTTAGATTGTTAGCCTTAGTTATGCTTGGGCTGAGCAATGATGATCGTGATAATCTGGATTCCGGTTACCGTGATCCTTTTGAGACAGAATTTCAGTACGCTTTCTTAGGCTTGTTTTTCATATATCCCTTACTGAGAAGAATGCTTGGCTATTTATAGAAAAGATTTTTGGTAACCGTTCGAAGTAGGTAGGTAGGATAGAGGACTGATCGTGGGCGAGATCCTAGGAGAGATTCTCTCCCCCAAAATCTCGCTGTTAGCACACCTGGCTGACTTGGTCTTTCAAACGACCAAGTCACGTTGTTGCTGTCTTCGTTGGGCTTGCTGGACTCTCTAAACTTGGGCCAAAGTAGAGTTTAGTTTGGGCTTTTGCACTCTTGGGCCTATAAACCATTTTTGGCTACCACAGTTTGTCCCCCACTCTCTAGAGAGTTGCTGACGAAGTAGAGAGTGATTTAGATCCAGTCGACTGTTGTCGAACGAAAAAAGTATTTATCGTAAACCGACTGGATCCGCAGGTTAGACTGTTGATGTTTGAATACATCATCTCGAATCGACATTGTCGATGACGTTAAACGCTAACTTGGATAAATCTAATTGACTATCATTTGGAACACCGGGTTCTCGGATGTCGTTCGACGAACATAAAACATGATGTCATTCGACGCAAGCCCTAGTTGGAGGAGGCAAATCAAAGGTCAATTTGAAAAGACATCTGTTGTACCAAAACCCTAGGAATGACGTCACATGTATTAAATTCAGGCGTGCTTGTCCTGCCCGAGGAGTTGTTTAAATTTCAAAAACTCATCATGAGCAGTTGCGTGCGTGCGTGGGTTATTGGTAACAGAAGGGTTTCATTTACTTCAGAAGTTGACACGTGGCAGAAGGGTTGCAAAGGGTTTTTGTTATAAGTATTTCGTCTTTTCTACTTCCAGCCACTTTTGCACACACCACTCAAGTTCTCAGAGAGCCTCTCAGAGCCCAACTTCAGCGAACTCCTAGTTCTTCCGAGGATTTCAGACCGAACTTTTCCGGAGATTCCTTCTGCTTTTAAGGTATTTGTTTTCATTTGCTTTTCCTGTGATATTTGGTTATTTGAAAGAAGTATAATATGCAAATAATGTAAGGATTCACTTGCCTGAAGTTTTCTTGAAGTTCTGGTTTTATCTTTGTTGTTCTTCGCTGTTCTTCGTTTGTTCTTGCTATATTCCAGTTTGTTTCCTTTGTTTGATCTTCTTTGCTGTGTTAGACTGTCAGTGTACTTGTTTGTGGGAGAATTCTTTCGTTCGACCTTTAGGATGCTAGAGATGGTATGGAATTCTTTCGTTCGACCTTTAGGATGCTAGAGATGGTAGGATCAAACTTAATTTTTCGTTCGACTTTTAGGACGGTAGAGACACGGTTAACTTTGGATTTGCTGTCGCCTCAGAACATTTAGAAACCTTAGGCTGTGATTATAGTGCGTTAGTTTCTGACTTGTGCATTTTTTGCCTTGTCAGCTCTTGGTGTCAACATGTCGAACGACGATGTAAACCTGTCGAGCGACGATACAATCTCTAACCCTCAATATCATTGGACTTCAAGTGAGGGGGAAGGTGATAGTCTTGGAGTTGTTAGCAGAAATAGAGATATAGATCGACAAGTGACAGTAGAGGACCCGTCGAATGCCGTTTCCATCAATACGAAGGGCATCCTTGAAAAAGGTGGCGTAATTGCTGTTGTGAAGTTAGTCGACCATCCTGAATATGTCGACGGAGATGAAGCTACGACGTCCGGTCGACCGCTAGGTGTCCTTCAAAAGAATCCAGCAAGTCTGATTTCGGAGGATAACTTATGCGTGTTGAGGGAGATTTATGGTATCCCCAAAGAGGTCGAGCTACGTGCTCCCATGGAACATGAACGGGCGGATTGGGATATACCAGGGTGGACGTGTTTCTATGAATATACACTCCGTTTAGGGTTTAGATTCCCCGTCCCCCCATTGGCGCGACGGCTGCTGCTATACTACGACCTTGCTCCAGGTCAACTAATGCCAAACACATGGAGGATATTACTGAGCTTAGGCATCCTCAGCGAAAGGTACAATCTACCGTTTGGGTTAGGATGTCTCCTCCACAATTATTACTTGAAGGAGCATATAAACGACCAAGGTCGTTATATGTTAATACCTAGGAGTAAAGAACAGCAGATAATTATTGATACGACGACAAATGATCGATATTGGAAGAACACTTACTTTTTCGCGAAAGATCCTCTAGTTGATGGTCCCTGGTTGACGAGAGAGGGGTCGTACCAATACAGACGAACTTGGAATAGGTTTGGTGAGTGTCGTTCGACGGTTGTCGTTTCGTACTTTTTTTTTTAAAACTTAGATTATCTTTGCTGATTTTCAGCTCAATTTTGTAGACATAAAAGGCAAAGGGAGTAAACCGTCGTGCGACGTTGCTCCTGAACGCACCAAAGAAATGCTTGGTATCCCTGTAAAGGATAGAAGTTGTAAGGTGCTGCTTACTGAAGGTAAACTTAGGCCTAGCAGTCTATGGAGATGGTCGACACATAATAGGTCGCGAAAGCCCTATCCTAGTGTGAAGGACTTCTTGTCATATGTCTGGATTAGGAGGAGTTTCGAAATTCTCAAATACCAAATGAAATTCTTGTCGCCTGTATCTGACAATGAACGTCGTTTCGCAGTGACGTCGATGGCGAGCGCAAGATTGAACCTTCCCAATGATGTAGACGCTCTGAAGAAATTCAGGGATGAGATGGCTAGAAAGAGAGCTGCGTCGGCGAAGAACAAAGTCGACGACATGTCGAAGGAGGGTGCTTTAACGACCGTTGAGCACACTTACGTTTCCTCTCCTGAAGATTCACCTGCAAAAAAGAAACAAAGGAGAAGTTCGGCGACTGATAAGGGGAAGAGAGTTGAATCGACTTCAAGGCGTCCGGCTTCTGCCTCCCTTTCTGAATCAGCAGCCTTACCTTCTTCTGGCTTGTCATCCTTCTCAGCACCAGCTGCATTTTTGAAGAAGTCGACCGACTTCGTCCTCGCAGCGGATGAGAAGTTTCTCAAATCCAAAAAGACAGAAGAAGTGCTCGACTCGACTATCCTCACAGTTTTTCAGGTAAGTTTGTGTTTTTGATTTCTATCGGTATTCATCATATATATTTGACACGAATTTTTCCTGTTTTGTAGGCTTTGCAGGGGTCGTTGCAGCTGTAAGAGAGATTCAAGACGATCGCCGACAGATGTGGAAAGCAGAAGAAGTCGATCGACGTTTTGAAAATCGAAAAAGCTATGGTCGATAGGACTGTTGCGGAGCTTCAAGGAAAGAATGCGGTTCTTGAAAAAGAGCTAACAGAAGTGAAGGCAGCAAGGGATCGATATGCCCAGGAGTCGACCGAGGCTCGCGTGGAGGTCGACAAACAAAAGGGCCTTGTAGTCGCTTTGGAGGACCGATTGACGATAATTGCAGCGACTGCAATATGCAAGGCGAAGGCGGAGCTCTTCCAACAATACCTCTCCGGGAATCATGACAAATGGGATGTCGACATGATGAAGGAGATGGTCGCCCTATACGAAGAGATGAAGATGATGGAGGAGTCATCGCCTGGGCAAGATGAGCAGGCTCTGGTTGAGAATGCGATCCCTGAAGATGCTAATGCTGTCGACCCGCCTTTGATTGATCCGCCTCTTGCCGAATCGACCGCTGCTGCTGTTCTTGCAAATCCACCGACTGCTACTAATGTCGACTCACCTGCAACTTGATATATATTTGGATTTATTTGTTATTTAAACAATTTTTTGTTCATGGATGATTTGGTCGTTCCGACCTTTTTTAATTATATCAATCTGTTCGATCGACGCTTTTTATCAGTTTGCATGTTTAATGTTCAAGTATGAAATTTGTTTGCATGTGGAAACGACTCGACCATCTTGTAATGGGGTTTACACAAGATTAAATATCTAAATGAAAATAAGCCTGTAAACTTATACTCATGCGTAGTCGAATGGTATTATAGACGAATATTTCATAACAAACAAGGCTGATATTTATTGAATATTCGTGTACATGTGTTTAGTCGACATACTTCATCGCGTACATGCGTTTGTCGACTATATATAACATAATTGCGTACATGCGTTAGTCGACAACAGTCATCGCGTACATGCGTTAGTCGACATTTGAATTGCCATCTAGTACTAGACAGCCGTCATCGCGTACATGCGTTAGTCGACAATAGTCATCGCTTTCCATCTAGTACTGTCCCCCCAACTCCCAGCGGTCATTGTCGGGGAAGATTGTTGGGAGTAGGTTTTGTTGTCGACCAATGCTGTCAAATGCTGTAATGGATAATTCATAGCAAAAACAATGTCGAAGTCGACTTGAATAACTTTGTTTTTTTTTTTTAGCTCAGTTCTAAACTTGTAAGTTTTTCATCATTGCTCTTTTTTCGCGTCGTTAGTATCGTTAGAAATATCAGTGAAAGTAAAAGCAATAAATTTTAAATAAGTTTGAACTGAAGTTTAGAAGTGATACTGTTTTAAGTGGAGTGCGTTCCAACTGTTGTTCAGCTCTCGACCGTCGAGTCCTCGCAATTTGTAAGCTCCTCGACCGATGATGTCTGTTATTTGATAAGGCCCTTCCCATGTCGGCCCCAATTTTCCAGCTCCCTCTTCTCTGGTGTTTTGGAAAACGCGGCGTAGTACCCAGTCGTGTAGCTTAAAGGTTCTGACATGTACTTTTTTGTTGTAATGTCGTGCGACCTCTTGTTGATACGACTGTATTCTTAGAGCCGCTCGATCACGTCTTTCATCCAGGTGATCCAACTCGAAGGCGAGCTCATGGTTGTTTTGAGCTTGATTTGGATTCTCGCTCCGTGCGGTTGCGAGTCATGTCTCGATGGGGATTACTGCTTCAGACCCATAGACAAGGGAGAACGGAGTTTCTCTAGTCGACCGTCGAGGGGTAGTTCGGTACGACCATAAGATCTCTGGGAGTTTTTCTACCCATTGACTCTTTTCAGCTTCTAGTCATTTTTTCAGTGTGTTGATGATGGTTTTATTCGTCGACTCCGCTTGTCCATTTGCTTGTGGATATCGTGGAGTTGAGAAACTCAACTTTATCCCATATTTGTCGCAGAAATTTTTGAAGTCGAATGAAATGAACTGGGACCCGTTGTCGGTCACTATTTCTCGTGGAACTCCGAACCTGCAGATTATATTTTTCCACACAAAATTGCGTACCTCGACGTCGCGTACCTGAGGTAAAGCTTCTATTTCCACCCACTTTGTGAAGTAGTCTGTCATCACCAACATGTAGACGACGCCTCCAGGTGCAGCTGGGAGTTTGCCTACAATATCCATCCCCCATTTCATAAAAGGCCAAGGGGCTGAGATTGAATTTAACATACCAGGGGGAAGATGGCAGACTGGTGCGAATCTTTGGCACTTGTCGCACGACTTCACGTGATTTTGGGAGTCGGAGCGCATGGTTGGCCAGTAGTATCCTGTTGTGATTGCTCTGTTCGACAGACTTCGAGCTCCCGAGTGATTTCCACATTCTTCATAGTGTAGACTCTTGAGAACGTCGTACGCTTCTCGCGGAGTTACGCACCTCAAGTAGGGACCTGTAAAAGACTTTTTGTATAGCTTACCGTATAAAATGCAGAACTTCGCAGCTTTTGCTTTGATTTTTCTTGCCTCAGCTCTGTCCCCAGGTAAAATGTCGGCTCGCAAGTAGTCTAGTAGTGGATCCATCCAATTTCTTCTGTAGTCGACTGGGGCGACTATTTCTGTTGCTTGAATAGTTGGTGTTGTGAGGTGAACGACTGGAATCGACTTTGATCCGCCTGTCGTTGTCGAGCCAAGGTAAGCCAGTGCATCTGCACGTGAGTTCTCCGACCTGGGTATTTGTTCGATGGTGAACTTGTCGAAAGTCGACTGAATCTGCTTGGCTTTGGCCAAGTAGGCTGTCATTCTTTGATCTCTTGCTTCGTACGAACCGTTGATCTGTCGAACGACTAGTTGTGAGTCGCTGAATACTTGGAGACTTTTGACATTCAGGCTCTTGGCTAGGTCGAGTCCAGCAAGCAGCGCTTCGTATTCCGCTTCGTTATTTGTCGCTCGGAATTCGCAATGGATGGATTGCTCAATTATGTCCCCGTGAGGGGATGTGAGTACCAATCCCAGTCCACTGCCTTTTACGTTGCTTGATCCGTCGACCGACAAAGTCTATTTTTCGTCCGACGTTGTCTCTGTTAGAGCTATTAGCTCTTTTTCAGCCTGCAAATTTTCGTTAGGTGTAAAGTCTGCAAGGAAATCAGCCAATACCTGTGACTTTAACGCTGTCCTTGGATGGTAATTGATGTCGTACGCACTTAGCTCAACAGCCCATTTCGTCAGTCGACCTGACACTTCAGGTTTATGCAATATATTTTTTAGAGGGTAAGTCGTTAATACCTTAATCGAATGGCACTGGAAGTAAGGCCTCAATTTTCTGGCTGCAACGACCAACGAGAGTGCCAGTTTTTCCAATTGACTGTATCGTGTCTCAGCGTCGAGCAGTGCCTTACTTACGTAGTAGACTGGATGTTGTCGATCGCCTTCTTCCCTTACCAATACTGCGCTGAAGGCTGTGGTCGACACGACTAAGTATATGAGTAGTGTCTCGTTGTCCTTAGGTTTTGACAGCAGTGGTGGGGAGGTCAAATATTCTTTAAGGTCCTGCAATGCCTTCTCGCAATCGTCGTTCCATTCGAAGGCCTTGTTTTTCCTCAAGGTGTTAAAAAATGGATGGCATCGTTCAGACGACTTAGAAATGAACCTGTTCAATGCTGCTACTCGACCAGTCAATTTTTGTACGTCTTTGATGCATTTAGGCGACTCGATTTCTTGTATCGATCGGATTTGGTCTGGGTTGGCTTCGACTCCTCTTTGTGTGACCAAGTACCCTAAAAATTTTCCTGATGAGACACCAAAAGAACATTTAGTGGGATTTAATTTCATACCGTACTTGTCGAGGACGTCGAACGACTGCCTGAGGTGGTCTATGTGTTGTTGAGCCACAAGTGATTTGACCAGCATGTCGTCGATGTAGACTTCCATCGTCGAGCCAAGCATTTTGGCGAACATCATATTCACAAGTCGTTGGTAGGTAGCACCTGCATTTTTCAAACCAAACGGCATTACTTTATAACAGAAGGTACCTCGTTCGGTTACGAAGGCTGTCTTTTCCTGGTCGTCTGGGTGCATCAGGATCTGGTTGTAGCCTGAGTAGGCGTCCATGAAGCTGAGTAACTCGTGTCCTGCTGTTGCGTCGACTAGCATGTCGATATGGGGCAAAGGGAATGAGTCTTTGGGGCAGGCTTTGTTGAGGTCTGTGAAGTCGATGCATACCCGCCATTTGCCATTCTTCTTCTTAACGACTACGACATTGGCTAGCCAATCGGGATATTGGACTTCTCTCACTGAGCCGATGTCGATCAACTTCTGAATTTCTTCGTTGATGACTTTGTTTCTTTCCGGAGCGAATTTTCTTCGCTTTTGTTTAACTGGTCGATGGTCGGGGTCGACCTGTAGTTGGTGAACTATTACCTCCGGGTCGATGCCGACCATGTCTTCGTGAGACCATGCAAAGCTGCCTTGTCGTTCCTTTAGGAATTCGATTAGTTGTTCCCTAACTTCCTTCGACAGCCTTGACCCTATGAATACCTTCCTATCTAGTCGAGTTGAGTCGATCGATACTTCGTCGAGATCCTCCATCTTCGGAGCGTTTGGTGTCGACTCGACTTTGGAGTCCTGTAATTGCTATAAAGACTCTTTTTTCTTCTTCATGGCGTTTTGGTAGCATTCTCTAGCTGCTCTCTGCTCTCCTCTCTCCTTTAATTTCTCGAACTCCCCACCTAGTTGGGAATTTGATCATCTGGTGGTAAGTCGAGGGGATTGCCTTCATTTCATGAATCCATGGTCTTCCCAGGATTGCGTTGTAGGGCGATTGACAGTCGAGCACTAGGAAGTTCACGTAGAGGTTCACACCTTCAGCGTAGATTGGTAACACGATTTCCCCCAACGTACTTTTTTGTTCTCCGCTGAATCCTGTCAGCATTGTCGTCCGACGGCTCAGCTTTGACTCGTCGACCTGCATTTCTCTCAAGGCACTGTTAAACAAAATATTGCATGAACTGCCATTATCAATCAGAATTCTTTTCGTTAAACAGTTAGCAATGTGAAGTGAAATAACAAGTGCATCATGATGAGGAGAAAACAAATCTGATTTATCTAAGGATTTGAAGGTGACGGTCTCGTCGACGGTCGATGGGTGCTCCCTACTTGGCTGAACTTTCGTGTTCAACACTTGTCGTGTATGTCTTTTTGCAGCTGAATAACTGATGCCACTCACTTCAGAACCTCCTGCAATAAAATTTATTACCCTGTCGTGTCGAGGTGGCTCTGGGGGATTGTCGTGTGAGTTCGCCATTCTGTCGTTTCGTCTTGCCAGGGTTTGTTTTCCCTTCTCTGTTAAGAACTCTTGTAGATGTCCTTGTTTTAGTAGTTCCGCAACTTCGAATTTGAGGGCGATGCAATCCTCAGTTCGATGGCCGTGATCACCGTGGAATTCGCATCTTAACTTGGCATCTCTATGCTCTGGGAGTGCATTCATCTTTCTTGGCCATTTCACCGTCTTGCCCATCTCCCTCATGACTGATACGAGGTCGACTGGTTCGATGCTCAAATTATATTCTGGTACCTCTGCTCGTGGTCGACTCGTTCTTGGGTAGGCCCTCCTGTACGGTCGACCGTCGCTTGAGCCTTCATCGTTCTGTCGAGTTGCCCTATCTCCAGTCGGATAAGGCTCTGACCTTCTGTCGTTCGACCTCCTATCCACTCGGTCGTTTCTGCGGTTTGAGTAGTTGTTGGCTCTACTTACGTAGTTAGCTTCATCTTCCTCCCATTTTAT
The DNA here is from genome assembly GCA_954870605.1 of Acer campestre. Taxonomy (NCBI): domain Eukaryota; kingdom Viridiplantae; phylum Streptophyta; class Magnoliopsida; order Sapindales; family Sapindaceae; genus Acer; species Acer campestre. The sequence goes on along the minus strand of OX940801.1, from coordinate 22,140,873 downwards.
TTGGGCCCATGCTTTGGCTAACACATCCTCCATTGTCCTGCATGGATACTTGGTTAATTCTTTATAGAGGTCAGAATCAAACCTGAGGCCCTTTCTGAAGGCGTATATCGCAGTCGCCTGATTGCAATGAGGGATTTGGACCTTCTCCCTGTTGAAACGACCTACATATGTCCTTAAGTTTTCGCCGTGCTTCTGGGTTATAGTGTATAGGTCGTCCGACTGTTTCTCCAGCTTGCGACTACTCGCAAATTGCTCCACGAATGTATCTGTAAGCTGCGCAAAAGAATTGATTGAATTATTAGGTAGGTTAGTGTACCATTGTAGAGCCGGACCATTGAGACTGGACCCGAATGCTTTGCACATGCATGCTTCTCGTAGGTCGCGTGGAATGGCTGCGGTGAACATCCTCTGTTTGTACTGCGCTATGTGGTCGTCTGGATCGGTCGTCCCCTCGTATTGCTTCATGTTTGGGAAGCTGAACTTTTTGGGCATCTCGACCAGCGCTATTGAGTCGACGAAGGGTGAGTCTGCAAAGCTATTCATGTTGCTCCTTTTAATTGGAGCTGGAACACCAGGGATCCTTTGTATGAGAGCTTCCATTTCTGCAAACCTGCGAGAAAATTCTAGATTAGCCAGAGAAGATAGATCCGGATTTGACTTTACCAGGCTTGGTGTCGACTGGAGCGACACGGGTGTCCCTAGGACATTTTCAGGTTGCCTGCCCGTAACATGATCTTGCTCGTTGTCGTTCCGAGCCGGCAAATTGTTGAGGTCGATGTCGACTCTGGTCGTCTGGGGTGTTTGCTGGGTTTGTCCGACATTTGGATTCACATCAGGTGCTGATGGGCCTGTCGGAGCGTCTCGACCTCGTCGATCGACCTCTTGTTCAGCGTTGGTGACATGAACTGGATGCCCCGCATCTTCGCTGTCAGGAACAACGCCATCGACCATGGCTCGCAGTTCTTCATTAGTGGCTCGAATAGCAGCGTTTTCAGCTTCTAATGCTCGTAACTTCTCTGCGTTTGCTGCTGTTTGAGCTACCAATGCAGCGATCTGCTCTTCAATGGTTGGGGTAGTTCCTTCTCCTGACATCGCTGTCTGTTTGAAAGTATGAAGATTGCGGTTGATATTTGTAGAGTTGCAACGGGCCCCACGGTGGGCGCCAAACTGTAGTGTGTCGACCTACAATCGATATGGATCGGGTCGTTCGTTATTAGGCCCAATGCAACTTGGGTTGAGTTTCCGTGGATCGTGTTGTCGTCTGTTGGATTGACCTGCAAAAGAACTTAGTCGACCGAAATAGATATTGGTCGACCGACCTAACAACCTGCAAAAATTGAGGACTAGACAAAATATAACAGCAAAGAAATAGCAAAGGAATAGCAAAGGAATTGATTTTAGATTGTTAGCCTTAGTTATGCTTGGGCTGAGCAATGATGATCGTGATAATCTGGATTCCGGTTACCGTGATCCTTTTGAGATAGAATTTCAGTACGCTTTCTTAGGCTTGTTTTTCATATATCCCTTACTGAGAAGAATGCTTGGCTATTTATAGAAAAGCTTTTTGGTAACCGTTCGAAGTAGGTAGGTAGGATAGAGGACTGATCGTGGGCGAGATCCTAGGAGAGATTCTCTCCCCCAAAATCTCGCTGTTAGCACACCTGGCTGACTTGGTCTTTCAAACGACCAAGTCACGTTGTTGCTGTCTTCGTTGGGCTTGCTGGACTCTCTAAACTTGGGCCAAAGTAGAGTTTAGTTCGGGCTTTTGCACTCTTGGGCCTATAAACCATTTTTGGCTACCACAATAGGAAATAAAATAAAAGAAGTAAGATAGGTCTTTGTCTTGGAACCCAACATTTGAGCCCAATCGGTTACTTTTAAATGATTCAATTTAACTTCTGAAGTTTGGTGATCCATAGGTTATTTTAATTGTAAGCTCCAATATATTTGGTCCAAGTGCCAATTAACTCTTAATTAATTGAGCCCAAATATATTAATTTCAGTTTAGTCCACTAAAAACTGAAATTGCACTCTTGAATTAAAATAAAATATATTAAATATTTTTCCTCTAAGAAATTGTGCGAAATATGTATCCTCATGAAAAATACTAATAAATAAAATGCATCTAGACTATTGCATTATTAATTATTTATTCCTTAGGTTTGTCCTTATATCTAATGGATAATTTTGATTTATCAAGAATCATGATTCAATAACTTCTTATTAAATACTTGGTACTAAGATTTATTATCCAAGTTCTCGTAAGACTTATAAGGTGATATTTAGGGCCAGTTTGATATTGCTTTTGAGAAGTTAAAATCAACTTATTTTATAATTTTGGCATAAAATGATGTTTGGTAAAACTTCCAAAAGTGATTAATTGATAATTTGGCAAGTTTTAACAGTGATTTTGAGAAGTAGGTGGAGGGTTACTTTTTGAAAGTGATTATGGAATAATCCATTTCAGCATTTAATGAATCTTTTAAAATATCAATAATATCCTTATGAAATCAAATTAAAATCATTTATATACCTTATTTCATCTAAAAATTAAAAATTCTAATTAAATATTGATTTGATTTATAAAATCTTTTTAAAATATTTTTATTGTTCTTATGATTTTTTTTTTCCAATTTAAATATTCTACTTAAATGTTGATTTAATATAATATAATTAATGAAAAAATGAAATAAAGTTATAAAATCATGTCTATTTTAGTCATTGTAACTAATTTCAGCATTTTTGAAATAAAATTACCAAACATATATATACTGCTTTTGAGCTAAACAGTAGTTTTAAAAGTTTAATTATCCAAACATCTGCTGATTAACTTCACAGCTGATTATTTTTTCAGCACAGCTAACAGTGAGTATTATAAAAGTTACAGCAATACCAAACTGGCCCTTATGGAAAAAGCAAAAGTCAAATTAAATACACACTTGAAAGACAATTTCATATATTAAATTGAAATCAATCATATTAAATCAATCTTATCTTGAATTTAGCTTGACGGTTTAAGAATCCAACATATTCTATGTTAAGGTTCAACATGAAAGGGTTATATTTATTTGCTTTTATTATTATTATTATTATTATTTACTAAATTGATTTAATTGAAGCATTTATTTATTTATTTTATTTTTTGAAGAAAGGAAAAAAGCATTTAATAGTAGAAGATATTAGGAACAATCATATTTGATTGATTGCATTTAATTCTAAAACTCTCATACAGTGACATGTGGTGCTGTGAAACTCTATTATTATTATTATTATTATTATTATCATATATGATATGATATATGATTAAAAATAATAATAAATAAATAACCTTTATGATTGCCACGTGTTGCAACCATATCAAAAGTTTTTTTTTAAAAAAAGTTTATTATTATTATTATTATTATTAGAGCATATTGCAGCCAACCTGCTTGAGGTTTGACCTTTGACAACCAAAAACAACTTTATCATTAATTGACAATTATCTCCTTTACTGTTAGTTAAAGCTAGTCAAGTTTAACCGTTGATGGGATTTAGCCGCTACAAATAACTAAATGCTCATGAATTAAAAAAAAAAAATCTGATTTTAAAAATATATAAATATATGAAAACAAATTTGGATCTCCACTATAAAAATAAATAAATAAATAAATAAATAAATAATAAATTGATAATTACAAATTAAAAATAAAATAAAAATTGGAGACATAGGTTGTATCTCTATATTTTTTTTCAAATTCTAAATTCTAAAAAATTAATAATCTGGATCATCAAAATCCAATCCAACAACATTTTCTTCAGATAATTTTTTCTTCTTCCATATAGATTCCCAAATTTTTCTTAATATTCAAGTTTTTTAGATTTTTCAAAACTAAAAATAAAAATTCCGGCTCATCTAAATCTAATCTAACAACATTTTCTTCTTCCATTGATGTATTTCTAGATTTTTCTTCAGATTTTTCAAAAATAAAAAATAAAAAATGTGGCCACGATGAATGGTGAAGATTTAAAGCTTTTAAATCTATTTTTTTTTTAATAAATAAAAAGGCTTGAAAGGATGAAAATACCCTTTATCTCTGTTAAATTTGACTAACTTTGATTAATGACATGGGAGATCTTTGTCAATTAAGCATAAAGTTGTTTCTGATTGTCAATGACCAAACCTTAGGGAGGTTGGTTGCAATTTGCTATTGTTATTATTATTATTCTTATTATTATTATTATTATTATTATTATAGTCTTTCTATTGTCGGTTCGAACTAGGGGTGGGCAAAAAACTAGTAAATTGAACCGAACCGAACCGGTCCAATTGGTTTTTTTTTTTTTCGGTTTTTCAATGTTAACCGGTTCGGTTCGATTCGATTCATTTTTTTTTAAAAACCGGATATTCCAGTTCGATTTCTGATTTAAGGGTTCGAACCAGTGAACCGAACCGAGAATCAGTGTATATAATGAAAAAATGGTGTAATGCTACCGTATTAATATTTATGTCATATCATTGTAATGGTAATGATTATGTATGAGTAGTTCTCCATAAAACACTATAGATAATATCAACTGAAATTTAACAAAGTTCTGTTTACAATTTTTGTAGTCATGAAAAGATTAAATAATAGTATCTAATCAAAGTAGATGATTTTGCTTAATGATATTGGTTGCCTTTAGCTATATTGGCATTGTAGCTTTCATTGTATAGTACTTTTTTTTTTTTATTATTATTTTTTTAAATGCTATAAACTGTAAGTGTGCTTATATTTACAGAGCACATTATTATTCATGTGTTTGCAAGTCGGAAGCTAGAATACAAGACATACGAGAAGCACAAGCATATAGTGCTTTTCATTTTCTATGACTTTGAACTTAGAAAGTAAGAAATTATTATTTTATCTGTTAGAATCTAAAAATTGGTTAAATTTGCTATTAGAATAATGCCTTTTGGTTTAACTTATTTGTGGACCGTAGATATCTTTGTAGTGAAAATCTCTATCCTTTGATAGCATGTACTTCTGTCAAGTTGCATTGAGTTTTCATTGGAATAAATCTGTTGTTTTGTTTTGTCAAGTTGCATTGAGGTTTCATTGCATAATTTTGACAAGCTTCTTAGAAATAATAAATCAGTGGGTTGTTTGCATCCAAATAAACTAAGATGTACTTTTTTTCTTAATTCAAACATATTATGATGCATAAAATGCAACAAACATCCACTTAAAGTCATCATTTGGTAATATATTGTCTCTGTATATCTAAGTTTCAAATTTTCTAACCATGGCAGATTTTAAAAATTAAAGCCCAATAAGCCCAAAACCAAAAAAACCGAACCGAACCGATTCAATTGGTTTTTGATCAGTTCACACTTTTCAATTTTATCGAATCGGTTCACTTTTTTTAAAACCGGATATTATCGGTTCACTCGAAAAGTGAACCGAACCATTAAACGCCTACCCCTAGTTCGAATTGATATAAAATATATTATATCCTTGCATATGAGCCATTGGATTTAAAAGATGTTTTACCAAGTGCAGTCAAATTAAAGTATTTAAATTCAATACCCCATATGCAAGGAACTGATATATTTATATCAGGTCGAACTGACAATAGAAAAACTATATATATATATATAGTTTTTCTATTGTCAGTTCGTTGACCATTAGATTTACATAATTTGACTCAAAGTGTATGCACTTGTCAAAATTTCTTTATAATCTATGGTCCATATTCTTCGTCCTAATATATTTTATATCAGGATGAACTGACAGTAGAAAGACTGTATATATATATACTTCTAATCTATATAATATAGTAACTTGAACCCAAACTCGCCACGTGTCATCATGTCAGAGTTTTGGCCTTAAATTCAATTCTATTTCCATATTATTTGGTTATATTATTCTTTGAATGGTAATCAATGTTATTTTATGGAAACTAAATATATTATAGAAATTTAATATACAAATGGGAATGTAAACAAAGAGTCAAATCATTAAAAGTCCATTTAGTTTGACCCAAACTTAATTTTACAAACTTTTTATACAAATATGTTATTAGTGTTGGCAAAACGGGTCAGGTCTTGGCAGGCCGCCCGGCCTAGCCTGTTTAGGTCACGTGCCTGGGCCAGTCCGGTCCACCGGCCTAATAGGCCAAGCCCAAACATGTTAAACTGGTGTGCTGTGCTGGGCCCAGGTGGCATGGCTTGCAGGCTGGCCCGATACAACCCACCAGCCCTGTGGGCCTAATTTTTTTTTTGAAAAAATGAATTCTGGCAGGCTCGCCATAATTCATTTTTTTCAAAAAATTAAAAATTAAAAATTTTGAATTGAGGGGTGGCTTTTGTAATTAACCAGGTGATCGTTGTGGGGTAAAAAAAAAATACAAAACTTTTAAAAATTACATATTTTTTTTAATCTTTTACAATTTTTTTCAATTATACCCTAACCTAACATTTTCCTATAAATACCCCCATCACCTTCACCTCATTCTCTACATTTTCTCTACTTCCCTACTCTCTTATTCTCTCTATTCTCTACAATCTCCAACATCTCTCACTCACTCTTTCAACTATTTTGTAATTTATTTTATTTATTTAATATATTATATACTATATACTATTATACTAATTTACTACATTATATATATATATATATATATTATATACCTCTCACTCTCTAGTCTCTACATATCCTAAGGCTCTTACTATAAGGTATTGTCTTGTTTTTTTTTTTTTTTTTTTTAAATTTACTTTCATTTGTTATTTAATTATTAACTATTATTAATATATTTATAACTAATGTTATTATTTGTTATGTTGTTAGGTATCCAATTGATTAATTAATTCAACACTCTCAACTCTTAAGCCTCCAATTTAAGGTTAGTATGTCTACTTCTCTACTTTTGTTATTAATATTGTTGTTAGTAATATGTTAATTTTATGTTGTTGTTGTTGTTGTTTTTTTTTTTTGTTTTGTTTTTTTTTTTGAGTTTAACAACAAAATAATAACTAAAAAAATTAATTCCTAATTTTTTTTTCATAATTTTCGAAATTATTATTATATTAGAAAGATTATATATATATATATATATTTGTAGAGTTTAAGAAGAAAATAATAATTTAGAAAAATTAATTCCGAATTTTTAAATTTTTTTTTTGAAATTAATAATATATTAGAATAATTATGTTTTTTTTTTTTTTTTTTTTGTTTGTTTAAGAGTTTAAGATATAAGAAGAAAATAATAATTTCGAAAATTTAATCCCGAATTTTTTAAATTTTTTTTGAAATTAATATTATATTAGAATGATCATTTTTTTTTTTTTTGAGTTTAACAACAAAATAATAATTAAATAAACATACGACTGAATTGATTTCTGAGTAATCCAAATTCATGTATAGACATATAGTTAGCCTTTTCAAAGTTGACATCATAATATCAAATATTAAGTTTGCGCACATATAGTTGCATACTGAGTATTCTGTCCACAAAATTCTCAAAGTTACGAGTCCTACCGTTGAACATCCAGAGATTCTTCCATCTCGATGACAAAACACAGGTTTGAGACGACAACATCAATTGGACAACGATGAACTCATGGATGACTTCTCCAGCATGACTATCAAAGAGAGTTCTGGTAGCAACTAGCCGGCAAGCTAATGTAATAATTGTAAATACTTAATTTTTTTTTTTTTTTTCCGAATGCACTCTTTTTCCCTTACCAAGTTCTTATTCCATTGGGTTTTTCTTGGTAAAGTTTTTAACGAGGCAATCATGATTTGTAATTTATACTTTTCACCACAAATTTAATACGAAATTACAAAAATATTATTCATCGAAAACTAATTAAGTGTTATATGAAATGAAAAATGTTATATTTCATATTAAAATTATTACATTAATAATTACACAAAATTATTACAAGGTATAAAAAATAATATTGTATAAATAAAATGTTGAAAAATTCAAAGCCCATTAGGCCCAGCCCGTTAAGGCCTTAACCACAGGCCACGTGCCCAGACGGCCTGTCTCATTAATAGCCCATGCCTGGCGTTGCCCATTATGCTAACCTGCTAACGAGTCAGGCCGGCCTGTTTTGACACCACTATCTGTTATAAAATTATTAAAATTGTAAATCAATTATATATATATATATATATATAACACTAAAGTTTTACTTTTATTTCGGAAATTCTATTTTTAAAATTTTAACAGTGGTGTGAGTGATTATCCTATTTAACTAATTATTCTATTTTAGTAGTCAAACAAAGCAGTTTTTCTTCTATTTTTAAAATTGGCCTCTAAATTTATTATTCTAAAATGAACAATAAAAAAAAAAAAAAAAAAGCTAGATATATTACCGAAATTCACGTTACTATCGAAACCGTCGCTGGTATATAAAGAAGTAACCATGCAAACAATTTCCTCATCATCAAGTCCTTTACTCGATCATAACTTGAAACTAACATCAATATGGCAACCATGAAGAGATCATTTATTTTGTTCTTCATTGTAGCATTAGCTCTCATGTTCTTGGCTGCCGAGGTTTCTGCATTTGAAACTAATTCCCTACCGGCAATTAGCAGGCGAATGCTTCTTTCTGAACGTCGTCCGCGTCGTCCCCATACTCCGAAACGTCCACGTCGCCCACATACCGGACATACTGGACACACAGGACATACCGGACATACCGGACACACAGGGCATACCGGACATACCGGACACACTGGACACACAGGACATACCGGACGTTGATCAATGAAGGTGCATTTTATATATATTCCTTGTGAAGCGTATGTAAATATATCCTGCCTTTCAAGTTCAAGTTAAAGGGTGACATGATGATGATGATCACTTGGAAATAAGAAAACTAAACAATATTAAGGATTCAAGTTAAATGTTTGATTCTTTCCTTTATTTTACTTATATATATATTATTTTATTTCCATATTAAAATATATTGTAAATGAAATATTTATTCGATACATTAAATTTCTATAATATATTTAGTTTCCATAAAATAGCATTGATTACCATTCATGGAATAATATAACTGAATAATATGGAAATAGAATGGAATTTAGGCCAAAACTCTCACATGATGACACATGGTGAGTTTAGGTTCAGGTTTACTCTATTATTAGTTTGCAACCCACACAATGTGCGGGCATAGTAAAATACGCAATCAACTTCAATCTCTAATTATTAGAAATTATATAAATATAGATATAAATCGGTAGACAGTTCCCCGGTTTGAAGAGAAAAGGATGGTTACTGACACCAAAACCACTAAATTTACATAAATTACCAATTATAAATTTATAATCCAATATTTGAATATCAAACTTCAAAAAGAAAAAAATAATAATTCACTAACTACAATTTCTAATTTTCCAATTTACTCGATGGTTAGGTCAACGCAAATGAAAATCTCATGTTCGCATGCAACACTTCTCCATTTAAATCTATCACAATTCAAACAAACAAACAAACAAACAAACAAAAAAAAAACAGAAATTTGAGCAAAGTAGTATAACTCTAAAAAAAATAGCCCGATCATTATATTCTTGCCAAAAAAGGATTTGGATATATGGAACACAATCAGTGGATCCTCTTTAATTCTTCTAACAAAATTTTAACAATGACATTAAAAATAGTATACACCAGCGAAATCCATTTAATTAATCCCCATAAAATCATCTTAAAAAAATGGAATTTGTTTCGAAGTAAGAAATCTTATTTACTTGTTCAGCATAAACATGTATTTCCATAACCACACAACCAAGTCCCAAGGTAAAATAAATAATCTGGTTCATCTAGGCGATCAAGGCACAACTTTATTGAGCCACACCATCTCTTTCTTGCTTACCATGAATTCTCAACCTCCATATTGCTTCTGCAATCCAAAAAGGAAGTATAAATCATCAAATTCTCATTTTTCAAAATCTTAAAATCTGTTGCATTAAAACTCCAAGTTCTAGAAAGAAAATCTCACAATAGCCAAGTTGAGGAAGGTTAGAAGGATCAACACACAATTAGTAACAATTTTCAACTTCAAACAAAAATTAGTTATATTTCAAAGAATCAACTAACATTTCATCGCTATAGCTCTCAAAATTACAAATTCAACTTCGTATATTCATATATACCTCAGCTTCATATATTCACACATACCTATTTTTGAGAGACACTTCATGTTTTGATGGCTTTTAATCCGAGCCAAGCTTGAGTTTTGAATCTTTTGATTATAGGAAGTTGGAAGATAGATGACCAATTTGAAGGCAGCAGTGTCTACATGTAGTGTTTGCATGTGGTCATAATGGAAGCTTAAGGGGTTTAATTTATTAATGACAATGGAATGTTTAAATTTTTTATTTTTTGTTTGAGATAATGCTATTCAATCTAATAATTTTAAATTGAACCTAATAATTTAATTAGACAGAACTTGGTTCAATAATTCATTTTTAGAAAATCAAATTTATAACATCGTTTATCTTAAAAAAAAATAAAAAACATTGTTTATGAATCGTATAAACATTTTTTAAAAAATTAAATTCTTCTTCTAGTGTATTTAGCAGATCTATGAAACGTAGAATTAAATGATAATCATTAATCAAGCAATTAGAAACCAAATAGAAGGTCACCATCAAACATACTTGTTAAGAGAAAACTTGTTGATGTCATTGGCAACAGTGAGATTTTTATTATTTTTACTAAGGATTGTGTGAGTAATTTTGAGTACACATTTACATTAATTACAGTTTAATATTGAAGAAAATATTTATTTTCTCCAAGTGAAAACATCAAACAGGTAATTTGTTATGAAAGAGAGATAATAAGCAAATACCTAGAGAAAATTTGTATTGATGAGGTCAATAAAATAATTTATGTTGCAACACATGTCTTTCCACCACCTCAATTCTTTCTTATCTCTTGGACACACATGTCACGATGCATGTGTTATTTTACTTTTCATGTGTCAAATTTAAGATGGGTAATTGCAATAAACACCACCCCTCATCATATTGCCTATATAATGGCTTGTGTTTGTAAAGGTTTTTGGTTGTTGAAATCTGGAAACTCCCAATTCAATAAAAAGGCAATGTTCTCCTCTCTTCTCATATCTATCTCGTTCATCTCTTCTTCTTTCTTCTTTTCTTTTATTCTTTATTTTGTTAATTGATTATTATTCCCTATCCTATTTTCTATTTAATTTACAACACGTTATCAGCACGAATGCTGTTATTTCCAGAGCCTGAGGCCTCTGAATTTATTACCACTAGAACCTGGAGTTTCTAGATTTATTACTAGAACATGAAGTCCTGAATTTATTACTACTGGGACTTGAAGTTCCTAGATTTATTACTAGAACTTGAAGTTCTGAATTTATTAATTACTGAAGCCTGAAGCTTCCAGATTTTTATTTATTAATACCAGAACCCGCAGTTCTGAATTTAATTTCTCGCACTTTACTTTTATGCAATTTATTTTACTGCATTTTATTTTCCCGCATTTATTTATTTATATGCTTTTATGAGATTGGCTATGCCAACCTACCAGAACCCGCAGTTCTGGATTTATTTTTTTCGCATTTATTATTACGCATTTTATTTTGTAATTTTTATTTAAATAACTTGGTCACTCATCCAGAACCTGAAGTTCATGGATTTATTTATCATTGCTGAAATCTGAAATTTCTGGATTTATTCTTTTTATATATTTGAAGAATTAAAATTTCTCAGATTTTTGTCAGACCAGAAGTTTTGACCCCGATTGTGATTTTCGGATAACCAGAAGTTATAATTATGTCAAAAATTGTAAATTTGAAATTTACTGCACTGGAAGTGTCTGAGGACAATTATGATCTGAAAGCCCAATACCTAACAGTCACAGAACCAGAAGTTCTATGGCAAGAACTAAAAAGACCGATTTGATAACCAACCAGAAGTTGCATTACCAAATGCCAGGTATCAGTGGCAACATTTACGTTTTCAAGACTTTAGATCAGTCTCTAAGTATAATACTGCTTTATTCAAAATCACTACACAGCTGAAATTGTGTGGTCCGGATGTAATTCGAAATCATTAATAAAAATAGTAAATTTTCTCCCCTATTCATTTTATCTCATTATTCTTCTTCATCTTATTTCTGTTATATTATCTATTATTTTAATTTTACGCATCTATTTAATTTTATGCAATTTATGTATCTGAATATGCCAACTAACCAGAACCTGAAGTTTCTAGATTTGTATAAATTATGTGTTAAGCCTAACTAGGTCAACCGTTAAGTTTCTGGAATTTAAACCAAGCTCGGCTAGACCGACTAACCAGAATATGAAGTTTCTGGATTTAACATTATAATATTTAAGTTGGCACGGTTTTACAAACCGATCAGAATCTGAAGTTCTAAATTTTAATTTCAGTAAAAATATGGAGTTCTGGATTCATTAATATGTACATGAATGTCATACTTGGGACCTAAAGTTCCAAAATTCGAATTCTATATAGAACCTGAAGTTATAATTTTGAATACAAAGTAATTGAATCTGAACTTGAAGTTCTTAAGTTTTGAACACGAAGTTCTAATCAGACTTGAAGCTCTGAATTCAATTTAAATTGTGATATTTAAAATTTTTATGTCAAAGTTTATTAGAAACAGAAATTCTGAATTGAATCAAGTTACGATTCTTTCATCTAGAAAGTCAATTTGTAATTTCTATTTAGAACCTGACGTTTTCTAAATTTTATGAACCTGCAGTTCATGGTCGAACCGGAAGTTCGAAAGATCAATATGATTCATGATTTTGTTTTATGAAGTAATATATTTTCATATCTATATGTTTATACTTTTGATCACTATATCTGATTTGCACTTTATTTATTTTTTGTTTTTGTTTTTGTTTTGTGAATAGATATGTCTCTAAACGATAAATTGATTGATGTTAAAAAGCAAGATACAGGAGATATATGTCTGGCCAATAGTGCAACGACGCATACAATTCCGCGGAATAAGAAATACTTTCTGAATTTGACCTTGCTCAAAGCAAATGTTAATACAATATCGGGTCCAGCAGATCTGATAGAAGGCTCCGGTAGAGCCATGATATTGTTACCAAACGATACTAAAATATGTATCAGTGATGCTTTATATTCTAGTAGATCCAGAAGAAATCTACTTAGTTTCAAAGATATAAGGGGTAATGGATATCACATAGAAACTATAAGTGATGAGAATATTGAGTATCTGTGCATTACTTCTCATAATTCAGGCCAGAAGCTCATTATGGAAAAGCTGCGTGGTTTATCATCTGGATTATATTACACTCTTATAAGAGGTGTAGAAATTTATACAGTTATGAACCAGAAGTTCCCAGATCCAAAAATATTTATGCTTTAGTATGACCGTCTTGGTCACCCGGGATCTACAATGATGCATAGAATCATTAAAAATTCTCATGGGCATCCATTAAAGAACCAGAAGATTCTTTTATCCCATGAAAATTTATGTACTGCATGTTCACAAGGGAAATTGGTAATAAAACCATCCCATTCTAAAGTTGGTTTTGAATCCTCATCATTCCTACAAAGGATTCAAGGGGACATATGTGGACCTATTCATCCACCAAGTGGACCGTTCAGCTATTTTATGGTCCTAGTTGACGCATCCAGCAGATGGTCACACGTTTGCTTATTGTCAACACGCAATGTTGCTTTTGCCAGATTACTCGCACAGATTATCAGGCTTCGGGCACATTTCTTCGATCATCCGATCAAATCAATCCGCCTTGATAATGCTGGTGAATTTACCTTCAAAACATTTGATGAATATTGCAAATCAATTGGGATTGATGTTGAGCATCCAGTTCCACATGTTCATACTCAGAATGGATTAGCATAATCATTTATCAAGCGTCTCCAGGTAATTACAAGAACTTTATTATTACGAACACAATTACCGATTTCTGTTTGGGGACATGCTATTTTACATGCTGCTGCATTAATTCGTCTTCGTCCCACTGCTTATCATCAATATTCTCCTGTGCAACTTGTATTTGGCCATCAACCAGATATTTCCCATCTGCGTACTTTTGGCTGTGCAGTATATGTCCCAATTGCACCTACACATAAAACTAAAATATGACCCCAACGGCGTTTGGGAATATATGTTGGTCTAGATTCACCATCAATTATCAGATATCTGGAACCTTTAACTGGTGATCTTTTTACTGCACGATTTGCTGATTGTCATTTCGATGAGGGAAATTTCCCATCATTAGGGAAAGGAAAAACTTCTCCTGAAGAGAAGCGTGAATTTTCTTGGAAAGTTCTTGGTCTAACTCATCTTGACCCATACACATCTCAATGTGATAATGAAGTACGCAAGATAGTTCTTCTTCAAACAATAGCAAATCAGTTACCAGATGGATTTATAGATACTACCAAGGTGACAAAATCACACATCCCAGCTGTTAATGTACTAGCACGGGTGATTGTTCCAAAAGAACGATCTAAACAAATAGTAGCAAAATAATCATCTACTGTACGCCAGAAGCGTGGTAGGCCACTTGGTTCGAAAGATACTATTCCCGAAGGAAGAAAACAAAATATCAGGATCATGTTCCTGAAATGATAAATAAATCCACTTTCTCTGAATCAACTCCACAAGAGTTAGATGTCCCTGAAAGGACACAAGAGACCCCTGCAGGGGAAGGAATCTCTGAAGAGATACAAGAACACATAAATGAGGAAATTTCTATAAATTATACAGGAGAAATGTGGAATCGTGAAGAAATAATCATTGATGATATTTTTTGGAATATAGTGGCTACTGAAATTTTAAATGATGATTATGAGCCTCATAACCTTAATGATTGTAGGCAAAGGTCTGACTGGCCTAAATGGAAAGAAGCAATTCAAGCAGAATTGGCTTCATTAACCAAACGTAAAGTATTTGGACCAATAGTCCAGACGCCTGAAGACGTCAAACCTGTTGGATACAAATGGGTTTTTGTACGGAAATGTAATGAGAAAAACAAGGTGGTGCGATATAAAGCACGACTCGTAGCACATGGTTTCTCGCAGAGACCTGGTATTGATTTTGATGAGACGTATTCACCAGTGATGGATACAATTACATTTCGATTTCTGATAAGTTTGGCTGTCTCAGAAAGACTTGAAATGTGTCTTATGGATGTAGTAACTGCCTACCTATATGGCTCACTCGATTCAGATATTTATATGAAAATCTCAGAAGGATTTAGAATGCCAGAAGCATACAACTCGAGATCTCGCAACTTATATTCAATTAAATTACAAAGGTCCTTGTATGGATTAAAGCAATCTGGGTGCATGTGGTACAACCGCCTCAGTGGATATTTGATTAAAGAGGGATATATCAATAATCCCATATGCCCATGTGTTTTCATAAAGAAATCAGAATTTGGATTTGCTATTATAGCAGTTTACGTTGATGATATGAATTTGATTGGAACTCCTGGAGAGCTCCTGAAAACTACTGAATATTTAAAAAAGGAATTTGAAATGAAAGACCTGGGAAAGACAAAATATTGTCCCGGTCTGGAGATTGAGCATAAATCAGATATAATACTTATCCATCAATCAGCTTATATTGAAAAGATTTTGAAAAGATTTAATATGGATAATGCTCACCCATTAAGTACTCCCATGATTGTTAGAACCCTTGATCCTAAGAAAGATCCATTCCGACCACTGGAAGATGGTGAAAAGATACTTGGTCCTGAAGTACCATATCTTAATGCAATTGGTGCTTTATTATATCTGGCTCAATGTATGAAACAAATAACTCGAGGTGTGTTCTAATATATTAATATTCAATCTAGAGGGGGGGGGGGGGGGGGGGATTGAATAGATTTTAACGATATTACCCAATTTTCGCGTTAAGTAAATATTACGAAAATACCCCAAACTAGTCAAAACAATAACAAGTGTAATATGGTGCGGAATTATAAATGACACTTGATATTTACGTGGAAACCCTCACGGGAAAAACCACGGGCTGTATAGTGCGCCACACTCGAACCTCGAATCCACTAAATGTGTTAAACGATTACAACCTACTCCCGGTATATAATCACACACCTACCTAATCCCAGTATGAGTGAACCTAGTCCAATTGCTTGTATGACCACCTAATCCCGGTGTCCGACCTAATCCCGATCTATCACAACAAGACTTCAATCGCTTGCGATCTAAGCAACCTAATCCCGGAGGCTACACGCAAGACTTACTTCTCAATGAAGAGATTACAACCTATGTGAATATATGATGATATTCAATGAGCAAATAAGGCTAGGTAACCTTAGATGCTTATCTAGGATGATTAGATAACAATAAATGCAATCCTAGATGTCAATAGCTAAATGACATGTCATAAAGCTTAGCAAATCATAGATAAAGTAACCTAGATGTTGCTATCAAAATACAACACACAAACATGTCAACACAACAATCTCTATTTTGTATCTAGAATATATTCTAAGAGCATACAAATAATATAAGAGATTTCTTTGATAAATAAAACACTAAACTTAGATGAGATTAGTGAAGAACATACCAAAGGATGTGTGTTGACCAAAACCCATGCAAGCAGGCATCCTAACTATGCTAGAAAATGCTAGATGATATTTAGATGCATATGAGAAAGGTTTTGAGTGTGTAAAAATGAGTTCTTGATATGATTTTCTCTCAAATATCTCTCTTTGAAGTTTAGGGTTATTTTGAAATCAGAGAACTAAGTTAGAGAAATGAGAAAGTATGATATTTATAAACATCAAGAACAGGGCAAGTGAAAAGACAATTTTGCCCTTGAAATCACCGATCGGCGGTTTCATTCTGCGGTCGTGGCCGCAGAATTTAACCGTCGAATTGAACCTGAGAAGCAGGGGTTCATTCGGCGACCAGATTCGGCAGTCAATCGAAACCGCCGATCAAAACCCAAAAAAGAAACCGACCTTAAAATATCTGATTCGGCGGTTTCAATTCGGCGGCCAGGCCACCGATTAAACCGTCGAACAGAACCCGAGAATAATAAATGCATCAAGTCTATTTGGCGGTTTCTATTCGGCAGCCTGACCGCCGATAGTAACCGCAGATTCAGTCCAGAGCTTTCTGGAATCAAACGGCGGTTTCATTCGGCGGTCGTGGCCGCCGATCAAACCGCCGTTTCACCAATGATGGTGAAACCAAGGGAGAAGCCAAGGGCATTCTCTGAAGGCGATCTTCGCGCAAACCCAAGCATAAAATCGTGCAAGCGCGGACGTTTCCGAACATATTCGGGAAATGAATTACACGACACAAAAACACACAACAAGATATAATCAATCAAAGTGCTAGTGTGTAATGTGACATGTGAAGAGAATGCACACATATGCAAGTATGCTAAGTGTGTGTGTGCTTCTAAATCTCTTCAATGAAAACTAAGCACAAGAAGTATACCTTTGGAGTGCTTGTAACTTTGAGGTCTTGAAAAGGGCCTTCGATGTTAGTCTTCAATCACCTAATCTACCCTTACAATTCAAACCCCAACTTGTGGTTTGTCCACGAAATAAGTCAATCAATAATGGGAATCCTTACAATGTACTCGACCAGATATTGCATTTTCAGTAAATTTACTTGCTAGATTCAGTTAAGCACCAACTCGAAGACATTGGAATGGGATCAAACATCTTTTTCGTTATCTTCGTGGAACAAAAGATTTAGGGTTATATTTTTCAAAATCTAACAATTTTTCAGGTTTAATTGGTTATGCTGATGCCGGGTATCTATCTGATCCCCATAAAGCTCGTTCACAAAGGGGTATGTTTTTACTTATAATGGCACATCAATCTCCTGGCGCTCCACAAAGCAAACTATTGTTGCTACATCATCTAATCATTCTGAGATACTTGCACTTCATGAAGCAAGCCGAGAATGCGTGTGGCTAAGGTCAGTAATTTCTCATATTCAAAATACATGTGGATTTTCATTATCTACAGGAATGCCGACACCGATATTTGAAGATAATGCGGCTTGTATTGCTCAAGTTAGAGGTTGATATATCAAAGGAGACAGAACCAAACATATTTCTCCCAAATTCTTCTATACTCATGAACTTCAACAGAGTCGACAGATCGATGTTAAACAAATACGGTCTACGGATAATCTTGCAGATTTGTTTACCAAAACATTGCCTACATCAACTTTTGAGAAATTGGTATATGGGATTGGCATGCGTCGACTATGCAAATTACATGATTGATATTGAAGTTTCATTCAGGGGGAGCAAAATTTTTGAATGAATATATGTATACTGTACTCTTTTTCCTTCTATCGGATTTTGTCCCACTGGGTTTTACCGGGAAGGTTTTAATGAGGCAGTTCTAAACATACCCCCACCACTTGATCCTGA
Source organism: Acer campestre (assembly GCA_954870605.1). NCBI lineage: Eukaryota > Viridiplantae > Streptophyta > Magnoliopsida > Sapindales > Sapindaceae > Acer > Acer campestre. Next base: position 22,122,462 of record OX940801.1, on the reverse strand, counting down.
AGATCATTGCATATATTTTGCTGAGGTTTTTGTCCCACTGGATTTTTCCTAGCAAATTAAAATACAAATGGTGGAAATCCAAGGGGGAGTGTTGCAACACATGTCTTTCCACCACCTCAATTCTTTCTTATCTCTTGGACACACATGTCACGATGCATGTGTTATTTTACTTTTCATGTGTCAAATTTAAGATGGGTAATTGCAATAAACACCCCTCATCATATTGCCTATATGATTGTGTTTGTAAAGGTTTTTGGTTGTTGAAATCTGGAAACTCCCAATTCAATAAAAAGGCAATGTTCTCCTCTTCTCATATCTATCTCGTTCATCTCTTCTTCTTTCTTCTTTTCTTTTATTCTTTATTTTGTTAATTGATTATTATTCCCTATCCTATTTTCTATTTAATTTACAACAATTTCAAGATTTCTTTAATATATATCTCATTTTTAGTATATATTTTAAAATATCAAATCTAATGGTTGCTTTATATATTTGAATGTCCTATATTTCTCTTATATCGTGCACATCGATAAGAAACAAATATATATATAAATTTTCAAATGAGGACATCCTGATATAATTTTATGAAGATTATATTTAGTTTCCATAAAATAGCATTGATTATCATTCATGGAATAATATAACTGAATAATATGGAAATAGAATTGAATTTAAGGCCAAAACTCTCACATGATAACACGTGGTGAGTTTGGGTTTAGGTGTACTATATTATATAGATATATATAGATTTAATAGTATTTAATATTTATGATTGCAACGTAAAAATCTATTATTATTATATTATATATGCTATATGATTATAAATAAATAAATAAATAACATTTATGATTGTCATGTGTCGCACCCACTTCGAAAATCGAAAAAAAGTCTATTATATATAAAAATATATACAATTTTTCTATTATCAGTTCGTTCTGATATAAAATATATCAGGATGAAAAATGTGGATCATTAGATTTATATACTTTGACTCAAAGTGTATGCATTTGTCAAAACTTCTTCATAAGTTGTGGTCCACATTCTTTGTCCTGTTATATTTTATATTAAGACGAACTGACAAGAAAAACTATATATATATATATATTTATATATTTATATATGATATGATATAATATGATATGATTACTAGAGAGAAAAAAAAAATACACTAGAAACCATTTTTTAGATTCCAACATTTTTTTTTAATATATAACTCTTTTACATTTCACATGCCATAAATTGTTTTTTCCTTCTTTAATAGCATTAAAGTTTTATTTGATTCCAAAATGATGGATAATGATCTATAACATGAAACAAACAATAAAGAAGAATTTTGTTGCAATGTACGCAATCTAAGAATCTAAGAGCATCTCCAATTCAAAAGTGGCTTGCATACCAATAATCGTTGACATGACAACAATATCAAGAGACTTGCTTCCAATATGGCATAAAAATAGACTTGATAGACAATCAATTCAAAATTTTGTCTCCAATGCTTCTGTCTAAAACACAATTTTTTTAATGACGTGTCCATTTTTTTTTTCTTATTTTTTTTATTTACTTACCAAAAATATATGAAAAATTAATGTCAGTTTTAAATATTTGATGAGTCAACCTAAAAAATAAATGTGCAATAGACCGTCTGAAAGTAGATGGTCATATTGATAATGTCTAATATTTTTTTTGCCACATCAACTTGAGATTGAATATGCACACGGCTACATTGGAGACACAATTATTAACAGAATGTCTATTTATTCTACGTGACATTTTTTTTTTCACAAGTCATGCTTACATTAGAGATGCTCTAACTAGTCTTTGAATTCAAAATATTTTTATCTAGTGGAGTAGAACAATAAATAATACAATTATCCAAGGAACTAGTACACCAAATAAAATCTTATTAAAACTTATAATTAACCAAAGGGGATCCAATTTTAATATTACCCTTCATTAAATCTTTTTTTTTTTCATTTAATATAAAAAAGGGCCGGTACTTCTACTAAACCACACTTCTTTAATAAATCACATATTTTGTTCCCAACCAAATCTGTCAACTCAATGGTCTAAATTGAAAAAACTCAGAGACCCAAAACAGAGGTTGTGTTTTTGTGCGAAAGAAAAAGAACGGTGTGGGAGACGACAACCAAAGTTAAGAATTTTCATTTTGAGAAGGAGAGGAACGGCGATTCTGATGAAGGAGAAAATCTTCTTCAATTACTCACTGGAGAATAAGAAGGTGAAGGAGAAAAAGCCCAGCCGATTACTCACCGTAGAAACAACAACAAAGTGTTTTTGCCTAGCTTATTGTGTATTTGTGTTGGCGGAACTTACAGTACAAATCGCAGCACTTCGGAGAATTACGATTGTAGAATTCTTCTTATTGTTCATTGATGTTAATTTTGAAATAAAATTTGCAAAGTGGAAATTCCAGTCATCCCCTCAATTTATGTTTTGTAAGAAATTATAGATTATATTTGTGCTTAGATGGATATACGAAAATTAAGGTGTTAGAATTTTAAAAATATTTAACTGTGTATGGTTTGTACTGTTATTTGTTGTGACAAAAGTTAACACAAACCTGTTACTTGATAGGTTATTTTAATTGTAAGCTCCAATATATTTGGCCCAAGTGCCAATTAACTCTTAATTAATTGAGCCCAAATATATTAATTTCAGTTTAGTCCATTAAAAACTGAAATTGCACTCTTGAATTAAAATAAAATATATTAAATATTTTTCCTCTAAGAAATTGTGCGAAATATGTATCCTCATGAAAAATACTAATAAATAAAATGCATCTAGACTATTGCATTATTAATTATTTATTCCTTAGGTTTGTCCTTATATCTAATGGATAATTTTGATTTATCAAGAATCATGATTCAATAACTTCTTATTAAATACTTGGTACTAAGATTTATTATCCAAGTTCTCGTAAGACTTATAAGGTGATATTTAGGGCCAGTTTGGTATTGCTTTTAAGAAGTTAAAATCAACTTATTTTATAATTTTGGCATAAAATAATGTTTGGTAAAACTTCCAAAAGTGATTAATTGATAATTTGACAAGTTTTAACAGTGATTTTGAGAAGTAGGTAGAGGGTTACTTTTTGAAAGTGATTATGGAATAATCCATTTCAGCATTTAATGAATCTTTTAAAATATCAATAATATCCTTATGAAATTAAATTAAAATCATTTATATACTTTATTTCATCTAAAAATTAAAAATTCTAATTAAATATTGATTTGATTTATAAAATCTTTTTAAAATATTTTTATTGTTCTTATGATTTTTTTTTCCAATTTAAATATTCTACTTAAATGTTGATTTAATATAATATAATTAATGAAAAAATGAAATAAAGTTATAAAATCATGTCTATTTTAGTCATTGTAACTAATTTCAGCATTTTTGAAATAAAATTACCAATTATATATACTGCTTTTGAGCTAAACAGTAGTTTTAAAAGTTTAATTATCCAAACATCTGCTAATTAACTTTACAGCTGATTATTTTTTCAGCACAGCTAACAGTGATTATTATAAAAGTTACAGCAATACCAAACTGGCCCTTACTCTTATTTGATTATAAAAGCCATGGTGTCCATATCGATAAATATATATCCGCTTTAACATATGGATCAATAACGCCAAATTATCGGGGTTAAACTGTTATTCTGTGGTCTTATCCATTGATAACTCAAACGTTACAACATTATTTATCTCATGATTAAGATAGAGATTTCAATTGATCTATTGTGAGTATTATTCCATTAATGATAAAATCGAAATATACTATTCACTTGATCCGTTCAATACATCATATGTATTAGGTCTTTTGTTCAAAGTCTTTCACTTGGTGATTCTAGACTCATCACTTTTTAATTGAAAACAAAAGACCCACAACTTTAAGAGGGATAATGTGTCCAAACTGTATCTTAAGTTTGAACATTTTAAAACTAAGTAAATAATTATTTCTACCACACATAAACTTCTTTGTGAGAATAATTCTTTATGTTTTCTTATAGTCTTGGATCCTTAGAATAATTTGCTTTTGACATATATAATAAACGATTTATACATGCTACATAATTTATTTGTAAACAAAAGACTTTTATGGATATCAAATGATTTGTTACAGAAAAAGCATTACTTTAGGGTATACTTCCTAACACTTAAGATATAGGTTGGACACCTTATCTTGATTAAAGCTGTGGGTTTTTTTTTTTTTTTTTTTTTATTATTTTTTTTTTTTATTGGGAAGTGATGAGTCTAGAATCACCAAGTGAAAGACTTTGAACAAAAAATCTAGTACATATGATGTATTGAACGGATCAAGTAAATGGTATATTTCAATTTTACCGTTAATGGAATAATACATTCACAATAGAGCAATTGAAATATCTACCTTAATCCTGAGATAAATAATGTATCACATGTTTTAGGTTTTTGAGACATGTTGGCATATTTCCATATCCAACATCTCCTTTATATTGATTAGTTGTCTAGGTTTATGTTGACTCAAGCTTTAAAGAGGAAGGACAACACATTGTGCAAAGTGAAGTCTTCAAGAGGAACAAGCTTTGTTGCACATCAAAGGTATATCTAGACCTTATTCCTCTTGTTAGGAGTTTAGACACACACACACACACACACACACACACACACACACACACACATTGCATAACATTTGTGTCCCTACATCATTGTGCTCATTTGGTATAACACATACATACACATATTGTTGTATGCACATGTAATAGACTTAAATTGACAATGTTTATGTAAATGCATGTTCTAGGACTGTTTTTAGGAAATGTCATATTTGTGTGTATTTGTGTTTGTTTGTTTACGTTCACTTTGTATTAGACTTCATTATGTTCTTATATCGTTCCTCATTGAGTCCCAAATGTTTTGGTTACTCATACATAAGTTTTCGGGTTCCAAGTTGGATTTTATGAAACTTTCCGTGTGTTTATCATATATGGTTTTCATTCTGATGTATTAAGTCGAATTCCAAGAATTTTGGTTGAAGTTTCATAGAAGTCCATGTCTAGGGAAGTCAATGGTACGGGTTGGGGATGGATTTTCCATTACCATCCCCAATACTAATTTGTATGAGAAATACCATCCTCGATGAATACCCATATTAAAATAAACAGTGTGGGTACGAGGATTCCCCATTGGGGGATTGGTTTTTTGGCCGATACCATTCCCATCCCATTAATGTATTTTTTATGACTTTTTAATAAATATCATATAAATAGTTTTGAATAATATGAAAATAATAGTATGAGGGGTATACTATATATAATGATTTGGGATGGAGTAGTGTTTCAACGGAGGGGAAAATTGGGAAAAAAAAGAGAGGGAAATTTATATTTGTGGGAGGGAAAAATTTAAAGGGAAAATTATGTTTATATATATATATTTATATTGATAGAGGGTACAAGGACAAGGTAGGGCGAGGACTTAAAATCTCGTAACTGTACCGAAATTAAATTGGTGATTGAATAAAATACTGACCTCATACTGTGACTTAAATGGTATGGTTAAAACCGCTCCTAATGGGCTAGGTCCCCATGGGTCCCTAAACCAATGGGTAATTTTGACATCCCTATCCATGTCTATGAGAGAATCCGAGTTCGTAATCCAAAAACAGATTTGAATTTCGAGTTCGGAGGTCGGAGAACGGTCAAAGAATGTGAGATGTGCGCGAAGGAAGAGGGGATGGCCATTTGCCAAAAAGCCCCATCTCCCAGAGAGGCCACTCGCCTTTATGGGAAAAAGGCCCCTCGGCCCTCGTGGAGGCCTGTCCTCCACATGAAGCTGAGGTGGTGTGGCCTCAACTCCTTCTTGTGGGCCCCCACACTCCACATCACTTTCCCTCCTATTTTTCCTTTAAGGGGGTGTATTGGATTTGGATTTTAATAGACAATTTTAGGGTGCAAGGATTTTATGGATTTGTATGATTTTAAAGACTATTAGAATTATATGGACTAGACTTTTAGGATTCTGAAAGAGTTTTTGGACCTTATTTATAGACTATTAGGATTAAAATATGGGACCTATAAATTTACTAGCTAACACACATACCTAAGTTGAGAAACTCAAACTAGTTAGCTGACCTGGGCTAAAAAAACCCAAACAATATGTACTTTTATAGAATATGTATCAACACACAATGAAAATTTGTATAAACAAATACTACAATAATATGAATAATAGCCATCAACACATTCAAAATCCTCAAAAACAAGCATAAAAACCATTTTATAGGTATCATATGGCCTAATACCTATCAAGCAATCTTTTTTTTTTTTTTTTTTTTATCCCCAAGGCTGCGTTTGGTACATGGGACGGGATGGGACAACGTGAGACAATTTCTTCTTGTCCCACATTTGGCGCATTTTAAACGTGGGACATAACGAGATTATATGGAATAAAAAACAACAAAACTTGTCCCACCCAAATAGGTGCGACAAGATGTCCCATGCAAAAGATGGGCACTCTGGCAATTTGAACCTCTTGTCTCATCCTGTCACATCCATATCAAACGTATAACAATACAGTTAATAGTTTTGTCCTAGACATTCCTAACACAATACGGAATAACTGTTATGTCCCGTCCTCATACCAAACGGAGCCCAACAGTTGTGTATATGTGATATGGGTATAACATTAACTCAATTAGCAAAAACACTACTTTTGGTGCTTTTGGTGCTTTTGGTTGGGAGTACTTAGTAGAGAGTGCTGCTAGTTTGCTTTAGTAAAAATCACTACTTTAGTTTAGGCTGAAAAGCACTTTATCATACATGCATACTTAACAACAAATCTTATGATATACATCAAATATACTAAATTTGGACTTCCATGTTGAAGAAGCACCTTAAATTGATGATGCCAAGGGTATTTGGGTACGAATAATATTTGAAAGCCTAATACAGAAGCCCAAAACCTGGCCTATTAGGGGATAAAAGGGTGAAAGAATGGAAAAAAGAAAAACAAGGCAGATTAAATCCAAAAAAAATAAGAATCAAGTTTTTCATAAGCTTCCAAGTCATATTTTGATAAATAAATTAAAAAAACAAGCAAATTGACTTTTTTCTTAAAATTGTGATAAGATATTATTGATTTGTTGTTCCCTAATCATCAAAATCGTTCATACTTGTACATTCCTTCAACCATTGACATGCATAATTTAAACACAGCAAACATTTAGTATCTCGTCTCATGTTAGATACTAGTATACTACAACGACTATAAGAACAATAATGCTTATCAAACACCTTAATTGGTATAAGACTTTTATCAAACACTTTACATGCACATTGATGGATGCTTATATATGATAACATTATTGGATACTTTAATTACTAGATAACATTACTGGATGATAACATTACTGGATATTTTATCAAACAATTTAATCAAACATTTTAATTAAATTCTTACACTTTAATGATAACATCCAGTAAGAAGGACTAAATATCGTTTAAAGTACTAACTGATATAAGACTTTTATCAAACACCTTACATGCAATTTTTAATTGATGGAAGACTTTTTCTATTCTAGTGTTTATTCTCTAGGTTTTGAATTTTGATGAAAGAGGAAAGCTTTTTTCATCCATGTATCATCACTATCTGATGAAGCTTATGGAAAACCTTTTTGTTTTTCTCTTCTAAATAGTAATTTGATGAAGATGTGATGGGGGTATGGAAGTTGAGGAAGATGAAGATGAAGATGATTTTAAGCGATAATGAAAAAGTCTTGAAAGTCTGATGGAAGAGAGCAAGACAATTTTGGGGTCTAGCTATTTATATTTGTCACTAAAAAGTCTAGAAAATCTATTTTGTCATGAAATCTTACAAATCTTGATCTCAATCTAATACCACCGGACAATTAGCTGTCTCTTGAAAGTTTGGATCCAATACCATAAGATATTATAGACTTTTAAAAAAAATCTTAAAAGTTATATTTGAATATCATCAGACTTATCTAATTTATTAAAAAGTGTCAATATAATACCACAAGACTTTTACTTCCCAAAATTGTCTAATAAAATCTCAATCCAATACACCCCCCTAAATCCTCTCTCTCTCTCTCTCTCTCTCTCTCTCTCTCTCTCTCTCTTTCTCATTTGATTTTTGATGCAGATTTGTGCTGGAAATTTTTAAGTTTTTCTTTCAACTTCAAAACCTCATTTCTCACTCAATTCTCAACCAAATTGAGTGATTCAAAAAGTGAGAGAACCATATTGAAGTCCTCTATTTTCTCCAAATGGTTTGAAAGAAAATTGTTTAAGTATTGTTGGTGTCTTACACCAATTTCGTGACAGCACACACAAATCAAGGTATTTTCTTATCTTTTGGATTTCAAAGCTTTAAAATGCCTAAATACCTTGGGTACTCTTCCTATCTTTGTGTATGTAACTAGAAATTTTTTTTTTTTGGAGATAGAGCTTCAATTATAAGCTATATTGGTCTAATTAGAGACTTTAATGCGATTTAGGTTTTGTTAAATCTGAAACTTCACATGTTTGGATGTAGTATTGTGACTAACTTATAATCTAGGCCTATTTGAGTGTTAATTGAATTTATTAAGATGATTGATAGCTGTGAAAGTTTATTCTTTATTCACTTTGAATAATAATCTGTATAAAATAGCCCTAATATATATACACACTAGGCAGTAACAAACTGTTTAATCTAAGGACTATATTTCTCTTTAAAGAAGGAAACTAATACAAAATAATCTAATAATAGGAAATCTAATATACATCATAATTAAATATCTAGATCCCTAGAAAATAGTAACAATAAATCTAACACTCCCCCTCAAGCTGGGTTGTATATGTTTAACATACCCATCTTGCTACACAGATTTTTAAAGCCAGTCCTCGGAAGTGCTTTTGTAAGTATATCTGCATTTTGTAATGATGAAGGAGTGTATATAGGTTCAATGACTCCCCTTTCTATGTTCTCTTTGATAAAATGTTTATCCATCTCGATATGGTTATTCCTGTCATGTTGAACAAGATTTTTAGCAATAGTGATAGCCGCTTTGTAAGATCCTTTATTTGTATTGGCTTGATTCTATTGCAAAACTCTCTATATTTGTATTAGTTGTTGCTTAGATGATTCTTGGAAGAAAGAAGCCTCAAAGGTGAAGAAGTAATATCTTGTGCAAATTTCGTCTTCAAAGGGAACATCTCATACTTGGATGCTAAGGTATCAAGATTCTTCTTTCTCTTGCAAGGCATAAGTGCACACATATATAATTCATACATATGTGTCCCTGCATCATAGTTCAAACATTTGGTATAACACTTTCACACACATTTAAGTATGCACACAATCTTGTATAATTGCATGTTTTCTCACTATCGCTTAGATATGACATGCTTGTGTTGCATAATGTTTATATGTTTGTGTTTCTTATATTTTGGACTTGAACATGGTCTTATATGATTCCTTATTGAGTCCCGGTCATTTCGATTACTCATTCATTAAGTTTCGAGTTCATACGACATAGTTATGCTACTTTGCATTCTCATTCGTTGAGTTGTCTTCATCGTCGTTTTCCGAGATGAATTCTCAACCTTTAGTCAAAATTTTATAGTCTTTGTTGTGCATGAGAGATTCACGATTCGTAATCTGAAAACGGATTCAAAATTGGAGTTCGAAGGCCTATATACGGTCGAAAAACGCGAGAGGAGCGTGAGAGGAGCGAGATTGGCCAAAAGCCAACCATAGGTGTCCACGTGTGCCACACGGGCAGAACACCTCTCTGCCCATGTGTGGCACATGCGCCCCACACATGGAGGTGACATGGACATCCTTGATTTGTTGGTTGCTTTCCCTCTCTCTGTCTTTTAAATACAATTTTCCTTCTCTCCAAACACAACTTGGAAAAATTGAAATGAAAAGAGTGTGCAGAATTTTTCTCTATGTTTTTAGTATCTTGATTCAATCATATCTTTCTCATTTCAACTCTGAATCACTTGATTCAAAAGCCAAAATTGTTGGTCTTGATGAGATCTACAAATCCCAAGCATTTTCATAGCCATTTGACTTCATGTTTTTTTGTTGTGATCAAATCTCAGTCCTAGATTTATGTTTATAAGTGATTCATCTTTTTCTTACTTTCATTGTTGATCATTTCTTTAATCTTCTTATTTGATTGATGAAAAGTAATATGAATGATGTTAATTCACATGTTAGGGTTATATGATTGATTGATTGATTTTTAAGTTTATCTTTTGTGATTTCATATAAACGTATTTTTGATAAACTTGAATAACATGAACTTGATTCTAGAAATAAATTGTGATCTTGAGCTTGATTGTTAATTTATAGATTTAGTTACATGTTCTAAGAGCTAGAATACTTTGATTGTGATATTCTATAGTCTATTTCTTGTTTGATTCTAGAATCTCTCTAAGCATGTTCATAGAGCTTGATTGATCATCTAGCTTTATTTGTTTGTAATTTGCATCATTTGCATCACTTAGATCATTACCTTGTGAAAGATTGAAGTCTCTTGCAAAGTGAGTGAAGCTTTGTATTAAGTAAGAAGTCTTGGCTAGGAATGAGTTCTGGATAGTCAAGCAAAAGTCTAAGCAAAGAGTTTTCATACTCCGGATAGTTGAGCTAGGAAGCTTAACTAGGATCACCTTGATCTAGATTGCTAAGTAAAGGAAATCTTACTAGAGGCTTGATAGGGAGTTGCTCTCTAGAGGTGTAGGACATATCTTGGATAGAGAGTAGGCTTAGTGAATCACTAGCCCGAGGGTTGATTATGAGGTGATAGCTTGAAGTGGATATCATAGTGTTGCTAGCTTTGAGTGTGTAAATCCTTTTCGTATAGTGAATTTGCTTTGCCGGTGGTTGTGGTATCAACCCGTGGATGTTTCCTCTTTGAGGTTTTACCATGTAAAAATATTGTGTCACTTTTTTGCTTTAAGTTTTTGTTATCTTCCATTTTTTACTTGTATTGATTCTCTTGTATATTGATGATTCACATGTATTGATTCTTTCTATACAATTGCCATATCATTACAGGTATTCATTTCATTCTTATATTCCGCATTTTTTAATATTGGAAGAATTTGGAACTATACATATTCACCCCCCATCCTAGGTTTAAAACACTTTTGCTTTAAAGGGAATTTCACGCTTGACTGTCGCTCAGCAACTTTATAGATCCATCAATAGGAACCTTCAAATCAGCTAACAAGTGTTTCAGCCAAATTCTTTCACAAATCCCTTGAGCCATGGCTCTAAATTCAGCTTCAGCACTGCTTCTTGCCACAACAAATTGCTTTTTACTCCTCTAGGTTGTCAAATTTCCCAAAACATAAGTACAGAGACCTGAAGTTGATCTCCTGTCAATGACAGACCCAGCCCAGTCTGCATCTGAATACATCGTAACATCTCTTCCTGTATTCTTTTTTTAAAAAACAGTCCCTTTCCTGAAGTCATTTTTAGATATCTCAGAATCCTCTATACTGCTGTCATGTGTTCTTCAGTGGGATTGTTCATGTGCTGACTAACAACACTTACATGAAAGGCAATGTCAGGTCTTGTATGAGAAAGATAGATTAATTTCCTTACAAATTTCTAGTACCTCCCCTTTTCAACAGGAGCACTATCCTGAATTGACCTTAGTTTGGTGGTAGAGTCTATTGGTGTATCAGCTGGTTTATAATCGAGCATAGCAGTGTCTTTAAGCAAATCTAACACATACTTCCTTTGTGAGACAACAATACTTTTCTTCGATCTAGCAATATCCATCCCTAGGAAGTACTTGAGGTCCCCTAGATCATTGATTTCAAATTATTTTGCAAGAACTCCTTTAATTCTAGGTATTTCCTCCTCAAAGTCTCCTGTAAGCACAATATCATCTACATAGAGAATCAAAACAACCAACTTACCACTAGGAGAATGCTTTGTGAACATTGTATGATCAGCTTGCCCTTGGATGTATCTTTGCTATTTCAACACCTTTGGAGAATCTCTCAAACCATGCTCGAGGAGACTGCTTAAGACCATATAAGGACTTCCTTAGCCTGCATACTTTGCTGCCAACGGTTCCATTTTTAGTCTCAGACGGAATTTCCATGTATACTTCCTCATCTAAGTCTCCATTCAAGAAAACATTTGTGACATCTAACTGATAGAGAGACAATCAAGATTAGCAGCAAGAGATAATAGAACTCGAATGGAGTTTAACATAGCCACAGGTGCAAAAGTCTCCTGGTAGTCAATGCTATATGATTGGGTGAAGCCCTTGGCTACCAGTCTTGCTTTAAATTGTTCAATACTATCATCAGCTTTAGTCTTCACAGTGAAGACTCATTTGCAGCCTACTGGTTCCTTCCCCCTAGGTAAGTCATAGATTTCCCATGTATTGTTCTCCCTAAGCTCCTTCTACAGCACTCTTCCACTCGGCTATAGACAAAGCTTCCTCCACACAGTTAGGAATTTGCACTTCTGAAATTTTTGCAATAAACCCTTTGTATCTCTCTGAGACAACCCTTCATAACTAACATATTTGCCTATAGGGTACAATGATCTACTTCTGCATTCTCTCACCCCTTTCCAGACTGTTATTGGCAAATCACCGTCAATTTGTTCACTGTCAAGGCCTGAACTATTAGGGGAATTATTGTCTTCAACCTGTGCATTAATTTCTTGAATTTGAGGTTTGGGCTCAGATGATTGAATTGGCTGAGTGTGTATTAGAACCATTACTTCTTTTTGTTTTTCCTATCTCCTTGTGTAAACAATATTCTTTTGATCAACAACAGTTGGGACATGACACTTAGATGGTTCTCTAGGAGTTTCACTCAAAGACTGACCGCTAGGAGGTTCATTAGAGTTCGTTTCATGAGTATGAGGACTAACTGAAGGAATTTCAACCAAGCTAGGAGTCCAAAACACATATAAAATCTCAAGGCTTTGTGGTGACAAACTAGGTCTCTCAGATTTCCAAAACCGATATTCACCAGAATTCTCTCCCTGAATAACAGTTTTGGTAAAAAATGGTTTTGTTTCAAAAAAGGTAACATCCATACCATAATAGAATTTATGATTAAGAGGACAAAAACACTTATAACTCTTATGAATGGAAGAATAGCTAAGAAAAATCTCCTTGATAGATCGCTTATCCAACTTACCCTGTGAGTGTTTATGAAGATGAATAAAAATAGTACATCGAAATATTTTGAGTGGTAAATTAGATATTAGGCGACATTGGGGAAAGAAATGAAGAAGGGTTTTACTAGGAGTTGAAAACTGCAAAGTCTTTGAGGGAAGCCTATTGATCAAGTATGCTACTATTGTTAGGATTATGCTAAATAGCAAGAGTGTAATATTGTAATTAACAATTTTTTTCATATTAATAAAGTGATTTCTGGTTTAAACAAATCTTATAGCATTTATAGTTTAATATTATAATTGTCAAAGTAAATAATCATAAGGTCTAAAGACTATGAGAAAAGAAGAATTGTTCGTACATCTGGATATGTATGTGGTAAACACAATTCTTTAGTTAGTCTTGAATATTGTTCACAACTTAAGTTAAAGGTTGGGCACCTTTATCTTGTTAAAGTTGTAGAATTCTTTTGCTAGCATTTGAGTGGAATCAAATGAAATATGATGAGTCTAAAATCATCGGAGTGTCTTCGAGCAAAAGAATCTAGTGCACTGGGTGCATTGAACTGGATCATAATAAAATACTTTATCTATAACCGTCAGTAGATAAAAGTCTTTTCATTATCAGGACAATCGGAGAGTCTATCTTAATCCTGAGATAAATGATGGACTTATGGTTGCAAGTGATATCATTTGAGTTATCAATGAGTACGATTATATCGCATAGTCTATCCTCGATAGTTTGGTGATATTCATTTGTTAATCGATAGAGGACTTCATTTATAGATATGGACATCGTTGCTCCATTTATTAAATGAGAGTATAATATCATCATATGGATGTTTTGAGGTAATTGGATATTAAATCTTAACGTTGAGTTTTCGATAGTGTCTATTGAAAACATGGCTTCTGGACAAGTCAAAATATCCAAGTTCAAAACGTGGTCATATGAATAAATATGGTAACTTGGAGAGTTATAGGCGGTCTATGAACTCTTGGCGATTACTGATATTAATCACGAGGATACACTATCTCCAACATGATTGTCTAGGGTATGAATGAGGAACATCTTCCTTTTCTGTCTTTATTTAAGAGTTCAATTTTAGCTTTTTAGTGGAATGAGTTAAAATTAATGGATCGGACCTAAGTGAATCATTTGTTGATTGTGATTAGGTTATGTCTATTGAAGCTTAAATTTAGATAGTCCACTAAGATCTCCAATCCACACGGACTTGTATGGATCACTTGATATATTCTATCGGACCAATTTATGGGTCCATTTAGAATTGCATTTAATATATTAAGAATATAATTTGCACATTATTTATTTAATGGGCTGCTCAATTATATTATTATATTAATATATTAATGAAAGACATGTGGGCTTGTTTCTTTTAGTAAGAATGGGTCAGGTTCACATGTGGGCTTTTTATTTAAAGACCAATGGATTAAATGAAATAAGAAAATAATATATGGCCCAATATGTATGTATGGGGTGGCAAGGTGTATATTTAACCTAATATATTATTTTGTTTCATTGTTTTAATTAAATAAGAATTAATTAATTTATTAATTAATTGTTTAATTAAGAAACAAATCTTTTCTGATTAGGAAATATGATTCCTAGAGTTATACTATTGGTAGTAGTATACTAAAATTAAAAGACTTGTTTGATAAGAAAATAAATAATTAATTTTATTTATTTAATCAAATAAGAAGTCTTTTTATTTAGTCAAATAAAATAATAAAAATATCCATGAGTTGGATTAGGGTTTGAAGTCTTAAAACTAGAAGTGAATTAGGGTGCAACTAAAACTCCTATATTTTAGGAGTGTGATTTGCGGCAACCCTAGTCCTTTTAGGAAGAGGATTTTCGGCCACCCTAAAAGAAAGAGAGGAAGGGAATTCGGCCATAAGCTAGTGGGTGGTGCTTGATTCAACTTTCTTCTTCTTCTCAATTCATAGATAGGATTTTTATTCTACTAAAAACATAAAAGAGTGAATAGATTATTCTTTGATGGTACACTAATTGCTTGTTCATCAATAAGCTTGTGTGTACAACATCGATTTAGGTTTACGCGAGTTTCGATCATTAGATTGAGAACTCAAAAGTGACCGGAATAATCTTAGTCTTCTTTTGATTGTTTTGTGACTAACAAAAAGAAAAGAAAAGTTTGTTTGTCCATTATCAGGTTTGCAATTCAAAGAAAAAGGGAGACCACGCTCCTAGGTGATTCACATTCGTGCTAGGATTGAAGATCTTGCGGATTACCATCGACGTAAGTCAATCGGATCACGCGACAAAAGGTATTCTTCTTTTGTTGATTATATATATGTTTAATTAATTAAAAGGGTTAAGGTTCATAAAAAGGAAAAAATTTTAAAGTTACTAAATCTATTTTTAGTCTCGCTTCCGCTGCGTATACTACGTTATTTTTCCCTACAGCTGTAAGAACATCATCTCCCCAAAACTTTTTTTGGCATGTTTGTGGAAAACAACAAGGATCAGGCAACTTCAAGGATGTGTTTATTCTTCCTCTCGGCAATACCATTTTTTCGTGGGTTATCAACACAAGAACTCTTGTGAATGATACCTTCACACAATAGATAATTGCCAAGCTGAGAATTAAAAAATTCCCTGCCATTGTCAGTCTTGAAAATCTGAATTTTAGAATTGAATTGGGTTTTAATCATAGTATTGAATGTTTTGAAAATTTGAGAGACCTCAGATTTGTGTTTCATGAGAAAAATCCAAGTAAGTCTTGTGTGATCATCAATAAACGAAACAAACCATCTAGCATCAGTGACATTTGGGGTTTGTGATGGTCCCCAAACATCACTATGTATCATGGAAAAAAGGTTTAGATGATTTTTAAGTTTGACTTGGAAAACTTGTGCGAGAGTGTTTAGAGAATTGACATATTTCACACTGGAAAGGTATAACATTTTTATTATTGAACATTGAAGAAAACAGTTTAGCAAGATACATAAACTTGGGTGTCATAAACGGTAATGCCATAACATCACATCACTATCTAGACTAGACTCCCTAACAAGGTCATGTTTGCTAATACTATTAACACAAGGCCTCCTCACTGTTGTTGATGCTTGTAGGTTAAGAGAGGGTTGAACTTCTAGAAGATAGAGTCCTTCACAGCCTCTAGCACTGCCAATCATCCTCCCCGTAGTCAAATCTTGAAAAACACAAGTATTTGAATGAAATTCAGCCACACAGTTCATATCTTTAATAAGTTTACTCACTGATCTGTAATAAGTTTACTCACTGATAGCCTTTACATGTGCTAGGATCTTTTAATTGAATATATTTTAGGTTTAGCACGTTTAATTTTATATTTAGAGCCTCTGAATTTTAATTGATTATTTTTGTGAATATGAGCTCTAAATATTTGCTAGAGAAACTTGTTTGAACATATTTTTGTATTCTAGCCATTTTGATTTTAGTTTTAAAGCCTTGAACATGTGCTTTGTTTGGTCTCATATTTTGATTGGCTTATTTCGTGGACAAATCACATGTGGGGCTTGATGTAAAGGTAGCTTAGGCATATGATGGTTGGTGATTTGCACAACCAAGGCTCTCTCAAGACCTCAAGAGAAGAAGCACCAAAGGTAAATTCTAGTGCTTACTTTCTTTGAAGAGATCTAGTTGCACACACACACACACAACTCATGCATATCTCTAATACTTGTATGTTGAGTGTTTTATATGTGTGCATTCATAATTGTTGAATATCTCTTCATGCATATTTATTTGATTGCATCTAGTTTATTGAAATGCCATAACATGTTTAGGCATTAGGATGCAAAGTCATGAATTCTATTCATGCATGTTTAAGTGATTGCATCTTGTTCATTGAAATGCCATGACATGTTTAGGCAATAGGATGCATTCACTTCCCACACTTGCACTTCATGTTTGTTAGCCTTAAATGTGGTGTAATTCGTTTCTCGAAGGGTGTTCGAAAACTTCCACACGTGCATGTTGGTGTGCATGGTTTTGCGCGATGATCGCCGTTGAAGATGCCTTTGGCTTTCCCTTTGGTTTCACCATTTATGGTGAAAAGACGGTTGAGATTGACGGCCTGACTGTCGATTGAAACTGCCCTTTGAGACCTGATTGATTTATGTCTCGGGTTTAAAACGGTAGTTATGAAACCACCGAATGAAGTCACCGAATTTTCCTAATGCTCTCGGGATTCAATTCGGCGATCCCGACTGCTGATTGAAACTGCCGATCGTGCAATTGCAAGAGCAAGCTTGTTTTTTCACGTGCCTTGTCTTTGGTCTCTATAAATACATCATTATCTCTGGTTCCCAAACTAAGTCTTCTGATCCTAAGAACCCTAGAGAGATATTTAGAGAGACTTGAGAGAAAAAGCTTAAAGATTACATCTTTATTTCTCTCAACCCATTTCCTCATGCATAAATCATCACCTAAGCATCATCTAGCTTCATATAGTATGTGCTAATGCATGGGTCTTCTTCAACACACATAGTATGGTATGTTGAACCTTATTATCTTACATAATTAGTGTTTTTACTTATCAATTTTATCTCATCTATAACTTGTATGTGTTTAGATTAATTTCTACATACATGGTTGAGATTATGTGATGATTGGGTTATTTTGTGATAGCTAGGCTTTAATGTTAATATGCCATCTAGCTAAATTGATCTCATTAAAATGATTGAGATTGTTTTTTATAGCTATTGTATCTAGGATTGGTTATCCTTTACATAGCTAAAGTTGTATGCCATGTCATATAACTATTTTCATGTCTATGATTGATTTTATTATCATTATATAATCCTAGATAAGCATTTAGTGTACCCTAACATTATTTGCATATTTGAATATCATTTCATATTCACTTAAGGTTTGATCTCTTCGGAGAAGTAAGTCTTGAGTGATAGACCGGGATTAAGTGGTCACATGAGTTATTGGACTAGATCCACTTTTATAGGCCTGCGGGTAGTGATAATGGGTTATTGACCGGGATTAGGTTGTAAACGTTATCACAATTAGTGGATTCGAGGTTCGAGTGTGGCGCACTTACCAGACCTTAGTTTTACCCTATTGAGGGTTTCCATGTAAATATCAAGTGTCATTTATAATTCCGCACAGATTACACTTGATATATTGTATTGACTAGATATGGGTATTTTGGTAAATTGACTAATCACGAAAATCGGTAATAAGGGTTAAAATCTATTCACCCCCCTCTAGATTAATATTTAGAACACACCGTGAATTATTGAGTTTCATGTTTAATGAATATGTTATGTTTCAAACTTTAGTTTGCATGAATAAAATCTAGAATTTAGTGTAATTTGGTTGAATTGCATTTTCTAGGTTTTTGTTCATGTATAAAGGACTAGAAAAATAATATTTATGAACTTTTATGTCCTTTTCTAGTTCTTCATGGAGTGTACCTAATCCATACATTTCATATATGATTTGTATCATTTGTGTGACGTCGATTGTTTGGATTATAAACTAGAAAAACATACATTATATGCATAAAGCTTATTTCTAGTTTCCATAAAGCTCATATATTCTATGTTGCATATGTTTGCATAAACACACATTTGATCACATTAGGAAGCCTTGCATATGCATAAAGTCTCTTGTTGAAATATGTGGTTTTTAGTTTGAGCAAGGGAGTCTCAACTAGGATCATTCGAATCTGTAAGTTGAGCATGAAGAACTCAATTAGAGGCGTGCAGCTTCTAAGTTGAGTGCCAACTAGTTTTTCTCTAGTAAAAGACCTGATGGCAGGATAGAATAGATATCTAACAGGAAGTATATAATCATGCAGATTGGTCGATTTGAGGGTGTACTTCTATCCAACTAGTGAAAAATGGTGTTGCTCGGATGTGGTTGAATGGTTCAACCCGTGGATGTTTTCTCTTCGGAGATTTACCACGTAAAAATGATGTGTCAAATATCTCTATCCCTTAATCTCTTATAATTGTGTTTATGTGATTGTTGAATCTTATTTTAGTCATCAAATCTACATTTTCTTGTAAACAAGATTGTTATAAGGAAAGAGAAGTAAACATATTTCTAGATCAAGTTGTATATATCTCTTGTATTTGTTAATAGTTGGTATAATTGTATATAGTTATTTATACACTTGTATTTGTGGATACCGGAGATTATCATATAATACAAGTTTGAGTTGATTTATGTTTTAGTAATATATCTTTACTTGCAAGTTATAGACTTTAATTAATGTGATTTATTGAATATGATTTCAATAGCCTATATGTGTCTTTCAAGATTTTAATTTGTTGTGATTCAAGCTATCTAGAGGGACAAACTTATGTTTGTTTCAAGGGATTGAAAAGAGGTTTAAAACCTATTCCCCTCTAGGTTTTTTGGCAATTTAACCATGCTTGTATTTTTTTCAATATATATTATGAGTTGTAAGTTTGGGCTATCAATGGATATGACCACCGAATAACGGTTTAATCTCGATAGTTTGACATTATTGATTCATATGTCATAGCGGACATATATTTATAGATATGGACATCATAACTCTTATAATCAAATAAGAGTAAATACCATCTTATGAGTCTTATGAGGATTTGGATAATAAATCATGGTACCGAGTATTCAATAAGAAGTTATTGAATCATGATTTATGATAAACCAAAATTATCCATTACGCATAAAGGTGGTCATAAGGGATAAAATAATTAATAATGCAACGGTCAAAAGACATTTTAATAATTGGTATTTTTCATTAGGATACATATTTCACACAATTGCTTAGGGTAAAAATATTTAATATATTTTATTTTAATTCAAAAATGCAATTTCTGTTTTTTAGTTGACTAAACTGAAATCAATATATTTGTGCTCAATTAATTAATAATTAATTGGTACTTGGGCCAAATATATTGGAGCTTGTAATTAAAGTAACATGTGGATCACCAAATTTCAAAAGTTAATTTAAAAGTAACCGATTGGGCTCAAATGTTGGGATCCAAGACAAAGACCCATCTTACTTTTTTTATTTTATTTCCCATTAGGAATGGAAAGTAAATCAAAACATGATTTTGATGAAAAAAAATAAAAAAAAATAAAATAAAAAGGAAAAGACTTCTAATAAGATTAGACTTACTAAATCATAATAGGATTTGTGATTCTCGTGTCCTATGAGAAAACAATTTATTCTTTTCTAAACCTATAAATAGGTGGCTTAAGAGAAAGAATAGATTTACATCAAGCTTGTCATTCTTATTGGTGCTGACATAAGCTTGAAAGTAAGTTGTAAGTTTTAAATTCGATTTGAGCTTTTAATCTTTTTCTTTAAGTCTTGTAGGTGGATTTACACATTGGTTCAAAGAAAAAGGAGCAGAGACTAAACTACAAAGGTGATCTTTAAATTAATTCAATTTGCATTACATTTAGAATACGATTCGGCGATGTTTTGAATTTTTTTTTTAAAGTTATGTAAATACATTTATTTTCAAAACAGTTATTTTTCCCTAAAGTTATAACTTTTATAAAAATTATGTTTTCAATTTTTCATATATATATATATATATATTCAAGTCAATGCGCACTAATATAATTTACATCAGGGCATTGCATGTGGACCATTAGATTTACATGCTTTAACTCTGTGTGTATGCATTTGTTAGTGTTTCTCCATAATCAGTGACCTACATGCAATGCATTAATGTAAGTTATATTAGTTCACACTGACCAGAATCGGACTGCATATATATATATATATATTTAAATATAAATATATATTATTTTAATTGCCGTGTCCTACTATGTACATATCCTAATTTTTAGAAATTTGATGAATCCTTATATTGTACCATGTCATGTCCCCATATTCGTGTTTGTATCTGTGCTTTTTAGTTGAGTACAATGGATGGTCTATCAAACATTAGTATGCAATGGTCATCCAACGTTCCATATAAGGATAAATAAGATAAATATTGAAACGGATATGTGATATGTAAAATTTACCTGAGTGATGTGTCACCTGAAATAGCAGGAGAGTAGCCATGCCACATCAATAAAATCAACTTATCAATTACGATCCGGAACACGTCATCCAAAATAGCCATGTCACAGTAATTCATTAATGAAGCCCAGAACTTGCGCACTAAGAAAAATCAATCAGGCAAGAGACCCAAACAGGCAAGGAATCTACTCGCCAAAAGTCTCTAGTCAACAAGATCTTTTCGTCCAAATAAGAAGGGTTCCAGTTCTACTAAATTGCAATAAAGGATTAAGAGATTTATGTAAATACGGAAACAAGGGATTACATTCCCATAAGGAAACAATCATATCTTTGCCAAAGATACCGAAGTCCCAATGAGGCAACAAATCAAAGACGATCGAAGTTAATCAGGAAAGAGTCCAAATCGATCCACACAATCGGAATCTCAACAGGATTCTAATTAATGAATCCATTACTTGTACACTAAAAGTTAAAGAAACCTTAGGGTAAATCATATAAATACAACCATTTATTCATTATAAAAGAACATGAGCAGTTAACACTTACAAGAGAGTTAGAGAGCAGAGCGTGTAACCGATTCTTCATAGTGGATTTATTTCTTGCCGTCACCAGCAAACTGTGGATGTTTCCCTGATTTTGTGGTTTTACCACGTAAAATCAATATGTTACCTCTTCTATATTTAATTCTATTTCTCTTTATCTGTTCATAGATTATATATTAGCTTATTGATCAGTTGACTTTCTACAACCCAAAAATCACCGTTAACAGGATATATTACCAAAGATGAAAACCAAACAGTTGAGTCTAAGATATTCAAAAAAATCAACATGGCACATGCTCTTCATAAACGTCTTATTCTACTTCTACGTCGTCTTCTTTGTCTTTCTTTTTTACAACTTTCCTTTTGCTTTCTTATTAATCCCTAATAGTTTATTGCGGGGAGCATGTATTACATATTGAAGCCAATAAAGAGACATGTTGTACACATATGGACCACAATAAAAATTATTAAAGGCTTCGACATCGTCCAATAAAGCAAACATCCATGGAGGCGTTTTACTCCAAAAGTCATAAGAGCAAAAGAACTTTCGTATCATTAACAGAATGGCCAACTTTAGCGCATCCTTTGCATGGTCAGCCATTACATGCTTCAAGACATCATTCAACTTTACCGCCATCGGAGGTCTGATAAAATATCTGTTTAATATACAGTCATCATTTGAAGGCACCTAGGACATTACTTTTTCTACCAACGGTCCCATTGTCAACCATGTGCAAAGAAAAAACTCTTTTTTCCCATAACACACTTGTTGTGTTCCCAAACCAAACCATATTCACTATAAGAAAAATGGCTTTTAGCAACATTACAAAGGTAACGCTCATATGATGTATGTTGCAAAAGTGATCTACCGTAATGCGCACCAAATGTATGTTGTGGAATCGACCTATGGCAATGCACAATTGAATGTTATAAATAATTAAGCACATATGACTGCGTATTTCAAAGTGTATGTTACTATAGAATACTTATTACAACATACAAAAGACGTTGTTAAAAATATACGATTTATAACAACGCGAAAAGAATGCACATTTTCATCATTAGTTAAATAAACAAAGTAAATTTTATGTATGTAGCTATAGATAGATTTTTAGAAATGTATAAATATGTATGTTGCGAAAAAGATAACATTTACAACATACCTCTTTTGCATATTGTTGTAAGTTTCTATTTGGCAACATGCACATCAATTGTTGTTAAAAAGCTGATTATTTGCAACACACATCTTTTACACGTTGTTATAAGTTTATCTCCTACAATATATATTGTGAATGTTATTGTAAAAGCTTATTAGCAACGTACATTATGTGTATGTTGCAAAAAAATATAATATTTGACAACATAATGTACGTTGCAAAAAAATATAATATTTGACAACATACATCTCTTGCACGTTGTCGTAAATGACTATTTGACAACACATATGATTTGGATATAGTCGTAAGTTTATATTCCGTAACATACATTGTGAACATTGTCATATAAGCTTATTATCAACGTGCATTGTGTGTATGTTGCGAAAGGTTTGTTTTATGATAACATTAGTTTTTTGCACGTTGCCATATATAAGCTTCAGCAACATACCCCGCATGTAGTTAAAAATTTTGTATTGTGGAAACCACCTACGGCAATGCACAACAGTTGCATGTTGTCGTAGTTATATCATTAGACTATGCACATTTTGTACACGTTGCTATAAACATATTTTTAATAACATACAATTGTGCATGTTATTGAAAAACTAATATTTAGCAACACATATCATGGATTTTGAAAATAAAGCTGTTTTGGGGCAGTTATTTATTTATTTATTATTATTATTATTTATAAATAATTTAGTTTTGTTTGAGGACAAACAAATGTTAGGTTTGGAGTCGTTGATCGTCACATTTATATACCCATTTAAGGTCCCTATTCCCTAGCTTTTGTGCTTGTTTTTTAGCGTTTTTGTGTTTTAATGTATTTGTTGAGCCTTGTGTAGGTTATATTCCCTAAGTAAGGTATTTGAGCTTAAAGTGAAGACAGGGAGAAAAATTAGGTCGAAAATGAAGAAATGAGAGAATTGGGGGGCAAAAGAGTAATTTCTCCAAAAGAGGATTTGGCGCCCATATCATTCGGCGGTCGGTGGCCTTGCACATTGTGAAAAAAGTCTAATATTCTACAACATACTTATACATGTTGGATATATGGGGTCTGAAAGAGAGAATCGTTGTAAAAAAAATGTTAAGTAAATGAAATAGATTATCAAGACTTCAAGGCTCAGAATTCAATTCTTTTAGACAATAATTCTCCTCTTTCCTGTAAAACGGTGAGTACACAATAGGTATGAGAATTTTGCCGTCAAGGTTCAATAAAGCCTAATAATCTAATTGTTGATTTCAAGTTATATACGACAAGAATCAACCACTTAGAACACTCTAATTAAATTCTTGATGATGCCTAAAAGAATAGAAGAAGAGAAGAAAATTTAGAAAACTGCAGAGAATTGTATTTTTGTTCTGATGTAAAAAACAAACTATATCAGAATATTTGTAATGCTTTTGTAAATAGTTGTATCCTTTGAAACAAGTTGTGTCTCTACATAGTAAATATTGTGTTGCTTCATAATTAAGAATTGCGTCTCTTATAAAGAGTCGTGTTTCTTCATGAATAATTACAACATTTTGTTTTCAAATAATTGAAAATTCCAACAATCCCCACCAATTTTCAAGAGATTAAAATAATAATAATAATAATAATTTTATTAAACAAACAAGATGGATTACAGAGAAAATACAAGGTATCATCGTACAAGTCAAGTACATAAGTGTATTTTGGACTTGGACTTGAACTTACACTTAGTACAAATAATTCAAAGCATGATCAAGGCACTGAGGTGAACGTATCTTAAACTTGGAACCCTTAGAGATCCGCCGGAATCATCGCACATACTGACTTTAAGTCGTTGAGTATTCTGATTGCTCTGCACGTTATGGCAATGTGCATAAAATCCTAATCTCGTGAGCGCTCTCGGAAACGGTCTTGTTTTCCTAGGAAGCGGCCTGACTTCCATTACTCACAAGGTAAATTTACTGAGTAATTATGTGAGTTACTCTTTTCAATTTATTAAGGACTTAATCCAACATCTTTTCATGCAGTAAACACCACTAGATTATGAAATAGGGTAATTAAAATTCTCTAGTGTACCATGATCACATATTTGACTTGTTTGTACCATATTGAACTTTGTCTATCCATTTCAAAACATAATTTGGGTTCCCATTAAACGTGATCGACGTCATTCATAGACCTTAGCCGCATTCTTTTAGATGTCTTATAGATCATCACATTTCCAACTCCTTTTGTTAAAGCATCAGCTAAGTTTTTGTTTGACTAAACATAGTCAACTGTAATTACTCCAGACTTGAGTAATTGTTTTAAAGATTGATGCCTTAAACTCACATGTCTAGATTTGCCATTATAAGTTTTATTCTCAACCCTGTAAATGGTTGCCTTATTGTCACAATTCATTATGACTGCGGGAGATGGCTTTTTCCAAAGAGAAATATCTACTAAAAGATTCTTAAGCCATTCTGGTTCTTTAGCTGCATCTGCCAGTGCTATAAGTTCATATAACATAGAAGAATCAGAAGCCATTGATTGCTTATTTGATCTCCATGATATCGCAGCACATCCCAAAGTAAAGATCCACACAGTAGTAGACTTTGATTTTATTTCTACATTATTCCAAGTCGCATCACTGAATCCTTCCAAAATAGGAGAGGACCCTTGATAATGTAAATCATAGTCAATTGTTCCCTTCAAGTATCTAAGAACTCTAGAAATTGCTTTCCAGTGTTCATTACTTGGATTACTTATGAATCTACATAGAATACCTACTGCATATGCTATATCAGGTCTTGTGCAATGCATAACATACATAAGACTCCCAATAATACTGGCATATTCCAATTGTGAAATAGTGCGACCAATATTCTTCACTAATTTGATACTTGGATCGATTGGTGTTGGGGCCGGTTTATGACAAAAATGTCCATATCTCTTTAAGATCTTTTCTATATAATGAGATTGTGTAAAAAACAACTCATTGTTTTTTCTTAAGATTTTAATTCCTAAAATTATATCAGCCTCGCCTAGATCTTTCATATCAAAATTATAGGATAAAAATTTCTTAGTTTCTTCAACACAAGCTAGATTAGTACCAAATATAAGCATATCATCAACATATAAACAAATAACAATGCACCATAAATTATCATGTTTGCAGTAAATACATTTATCAGCATCATTAACAATAAAACCATGTGATTACAGTATTTTATCAAAAATTTTGTGCCACTGTTTAGGTGCTTGCTTCAGGCCATAAAGAGATTTAATCAACTTACAAACTTTCTTTTCTTGGCCTGGAATCGCAAACCCTTCTGGTTGCTCCATATAAATTTCTTCTTCTAAATCACCATTCAAAAATGTAGTTTTAACTCCCATTTGGTGAATAACTAAATTTTGAATTGATGCAAGAGAAATTAAAAATCTAATAGATGCAATGCGAGCAACAAGAGCATACATATCAAAATAATCAATGACATGTCTTTGTTTAAAACCTTTTGCTACCAATCTAGCCTTAAACTTATTAATGGAACCATCAACATTCAATTTCTTCTTAAAAATCCATTTAGAACCAATGAGTTTAACATTTGGTGGTAGATCAGTTAAAACCCATGTTTGGTTTGTAAGAATTGAGTCCTTTTCATCTTTGATGGCTTCTTTACAAAAACGAGCATCACATGATTGCATAGCATTTGTATATGTGACAGGATCATCTTCTACATGCATGACGTATTTTATTGTATCCAAAACATCATTTCTATTTCCTTCTACAAGATAGATAAGGAAATCAGGACCAAATGTGTGTTATGTTCTAGCCTTTTTACTTCTCCTGTATTCAATTTCTTCATGTGAATTTGGACTAGAATTTTCAGATGTGTCATTCATATCACTATCGATAGGTAATGAATTTGATGGAATATTAGAATCTCCTAACAATTTATTATGAGTGCTAGATTTATTCATGTACTCAAAAAACTCAACATCAATCGATTCAATGATATTAAAAGTATCTAGATTAAGAAATCTATATGTGATACTATTTTTAGAATAACCAATAAATGCACATCTATAAGTTTTACAACCCAATTTTGGTCTTTTCGAGCTAGGTATTCTCACATAAGCAAGACACCTCCAAACTTTTAAATGTTTAAGATTCGGTTTTCGATTGAACCATAATTTATAAGGCGATATGCCAATCTTTTTCAAAGGGACTCTGTTCAAAATATAACATGCAGATAATATGGCCTCACCCCACCAAGAAAGAGATAGTTCTGAACTAATTAACATAGCATTAACCATTTCAGTCAAAGTTCTATTCTTCCTCTCAGTGATTCCATTTTGTTCAGGCGAATATGGTTCCATGAACTGATGGACAATACCATGAACTTCACTAAATTTTATGAATTCATTTGGGTAATATTCACTGCCTCGATCAGATCGTAGAACTTTGATCTTACGGTTCAATTGTGTTTCGACTTCTACTTTGAAAGATAAAAACTTTTCGAAAACCTTTTCTTTGCTTTTCAATAAATAAATACATGCATATCTAGAATAATCGTCAATAAAAGTCACAACATATTTATTTCCACCACGGGTAACATGACTTTTATAATTACAAACATCACTAAGAATTAAACCAAGTAGTTCAGATGATCTTTCAACAGATTTATGTGATTTTCGTGTAATCTTAGATTGAACACATATGTGACATTTATTAGAATGATCAAAATTGCATTTTGAAATCAAACCTAAATTATGCATAGTTTTAATAGTGTCATAATTAACATGTCCTAATCTACCATGCCATAAAATAGATGAGTCAATCATATAAACAGAAGAAATGTTATTTATTAGGTTTAATAATTCATGGACTTGTGTCATAATTGACTTACTATCAGACATTTTATAATCCATAAAATTACCAATGAGAAGTTTTTGATTACTTGCCTCTTCGATGAGGCATTTGTTGTCCAAGGCAGTCCAGAACTCTTTTGCAGTGCCAATAATATTTCTGTAAGCATTGTAAACTGTATGTCCCAGAGCATTGAGGATGTGTCCCCTACATAAATAATCTTCCTCCTTACGCTTCTTTCACTTTTCCTTCAGTTCCTTCGAATCATCAGCCTTTTCTTCTGGTATTGTTTCCAAATTATCTCCAAGTATGTGAGCCAGATGAAATGCTGTTAAGAAAAATTTCACCTTTTCTTTCCAACGAGTAAAATTTTCTCCATCAAATCGTTCAAGATGAATAAGATCTTGATTCATCACTTGAATAGATTGTGCAACAGTCGATTCCTCCATCAAAAAAAAAAAGTTTATTGTCTAAAAATTATTGGATATATGGGGTCTGAAAGAGAGAATCACTGTAAAAAAATGTTAAGTAAATGAAATAGATTATCAAGACTTCAAGGCTCAGAATTCGATTCTTTTAGACAATAATTCTCCCATTTCCCATAAAACGGCGAGTACATAATAGGTATGAGAATTTTGCCATCAGGATTCAATGAAGCCTAATAATCTAATTGTTGATTTCAAGTTATGTACGACAAGAATCAACCACTTAGAACACTCTAATTAAATTCTTGATGATGCCTAAAAGAATAGACAAAGAGAAGAAGATTTAGAAAACTGCAGAGAATTGTATTTTTGTTCTGATGCAAAAAACAAACTATATCAGCATATTTATAATGCTTTTATAAATAGTTGTATCCTTTAAAACAAGTTGTGTCTCTACACATTAAAGATTGTGTTGCTTCATAATTAAGAATTGCGTCTCTTATAAAGAGTCGTGTTTCTTTGCGAATAATTACAATATTTTGCTTTCAAATAATTGAAAATTCCAACACATATCATGCATGTTGCCATAGGTGTCTTTAACAATATACAAATGTGTACATTGTTCGATAGACCCTTAACCGGATTGTTTTTTTTTAATTTTTTATTTATTTCAAATAAATGATTTAGCTATTGTATATGACATGTATAGTTACATGGGTTAGTTATGATAGAAAGTTATTTTATTTTTAAATCCTTGATTTTTGTAGATTATTGGAGAAATCCAATGACAATATGAGGTTGGCTTAGTGGTTTTCCATCACACCTACATCATGAGGTTGTGGGTTTGAATCTGTCCCCCTCCTCCAAATACCAAATTATTGTAAAATTTCAACCAAAAAAATAAAATTGTAAGCTATAACTAATATGGAACATGTATATTAACTAAGCCCTTTGATTAAATGTTGGGATAAAATTTATAAAATTTAATTGTTTATTAAAACAATAGTACAATGATTATTATAATGACCCTAAATTATCAATTAATAAAATTATTAATTTTTTCAATAAAATATTGAATTAATTTTTTTTTATAACATATGTTATATATAAATAAGTGTGTAGTATATATCAAAATTAAACTCGCGGTAGAATGACAAAGACTCTCATAGTAGTGGTTGATGTTTGTCACAGGTTCAAACCCATTCAAAACAAAGTTTGAGATGTAATTTGGCAAGTGGTGGCTAAGGGTGTTGTATAGTGATTAGATAGTGAGGGGGCCAGTCCAACGAGATTGAATATATTTTTATTTTTTTTCTTAACGTAAGGCAATGTACACGTTGCGAAAATTGTCTAAGGCAACGTATAATGCATGTTACTAAAATTGTTTAAGGCAACGCACGATAAAATTGTCAAAGAAAACACATGGTAAGGCAACATACATCAACCGTTCATTGCATTAAATGTCAATGACAAAGCGCATAGTACGTTGTTATTATTCTATGACTGCACACATTGTGCGTTGCCAAAAGCTTTGGGACTTTTGGCAACAGATGTATCAACAACATACACCCGAACGTTGCGAAAAGCCAAATTTTTTGTAGTGATTTCATCTTCCTTTTGCCCTTTACACTGTTTGATCTCTCTCATAAGTATTCTATGGAGAATTTGATCGTGAATTGTCATCAGCCTCGTCAGATGTAAATACTGTCTAACCCGTTCTTAAATCTATCCAACATATTTAAACTCTATATGACCTGGCTAATCACTTCAAAACACTCGAGCTTGCTATGAGTGTTTATTCTTGCCAGAACCCACTTCATGTGTTAAGGGAACTGATACAGCTTGAGGTTTTTATTCGCATGCATCTTTTGACGATTTACAAAAAATAAAAAACAACAACATTTAGGTAATGACAATTGAATGTCACTGTGTTGGTAAGATCAAGTAAATACAGAGTATATATTTCGAAATACATAATAGCCGGAAAAATAACATAAACACATCACTGTAAAATAAACAATTGTTATAAATAGTCCACACAGAAGGAATCAATCGCATTATTCATAAATGAGTGTTTCCATAACACCTCATTACTGGAACAAACTCTAGATATCAAGTAACAGGTTTGTGTTAACTTTTGTCACAACAAATAACAGTACAAACCATACACAGTTAAATATTTTTAAAATTCTAACACCTTAATTTTCGTATATCCATCTAAGCACAAATATAATCTATAATTTCTTACAAAACATAAATTGAGGGGATGACTGGAATTTCCACTTTGCAAATTTTATTTCAAAATTAACATCAATGAACAATAAGAAGAATTCTACAATCGTAATTCTCCGAAGTGCTGCGATTTGTACTGTAAGTTCCGCCAACATGAATACACGATAAGCTAGGCAAAAACACTTTGTTGTTGTTTCTACGATGAGTAATCGGCTGGGCTTTTTCTCCTTCACCTTCTTCTTCTCCAGTGAGTAATTGAAGAAGATTTTCTCCTTCATCAGAATCGCCGTTCCTCTCCTTCTCAAAATGAAAATTCTTAACTTTGGTTGTCGTCTCCCACACCGTTCTTTTTCTTTCGCACAAAAACACAACCTCTG
Organism: Acer campestre; assembly: GCA_954870605.1. NCBI lineage: Eukaryota > Viridiplantae > Streptophyta > Magnoliopsida > Sapindales > Sapindaceae > Acer > Acer campestre. The sequence continues at coordinate 22,091,731 of OX940801.1, read as the reverse complement.
TTTTGGGTCTCTGAGTTTTTTCAATTTAGACCATTGAGTTGACAGATTTGGTTGGGAACAAAATATGTGCTTTATTAAAGAAGTGTGGTTTAGTAGAAGTACCCTTTTTTATATTAAATGAAAAAAAAGATTTAATGAAGGGTAATATTAAAATTGGATCCCCTTTGGTTAATTATAAGTTTTAATAAGATTTTATTTGGTGTACTAGTTCCTTGGATAATTGTATTATTTATTGTTCTACTCCACTAGATAAAAATATTTTGAATTCAAAGACTAGTTAGAGCATCTCTAATGTAATCATGACTTGTGAAAAAAAAAATGTCACGTAGAATAAATAGACATTATGTTAATAATTGTGTCTCCAATGTAGCCGTGTGCATATTCAATCTCAAGTTGATGTGGCAAAAAAAATATTAGACATTATCAATATGACCATCTACTTTCAGACGGTCTATTGCACATTTATTTTTTAGGTTGACTCATCAAATATTTAAAACTGACATTAATTTTTCATATATTTTTGGTAAGTAAATAAAAAAAATAAGAAAAAAAAAATGGACACGTCATTAAAAAAATTGTGTTTTAGACAGAAGCATTGGAGACAAAATTTTGAATTGATTGTCTATCAAGTCTATTTTTATGCCATATTGGAAGCAAGTCTCTTGATATTGTTGTCATGTCAACGATTATTGGTATGCAAGCCACTTTTGAATTGGAGATGCTCTTAGATTCTTAGATTGCGTACATTGCAACAAAATTCTTCGTTATTGTTTGTTTCATGTTATAGATCATTATCCATCATTTTGGAATCAAATAAAACTTTAATGCTATTAAAGAAGAAAAAAACAATTTATGGCATGTGAAATGTAAAAGAGTTATATATTAAAAAAAAATGTTGGAATCTAAAAAATGGTTTCTAGTGTATTTTTTTTTTCTCTCTAGTAATCATATCATATTATATCATATCATATATAAATATATAAATATATATATATAGTTTTTCTTGTCAGTTCGTCTTAATATAAAATATAACAGGACAAAGAATGTGGACCACAACTTATGAAGAAGTTTTGACAAATGCATACACTTTGAGTCAAAGTATATAAATCTAATGATCCACATTTTTCATCCTGATATATTTTATATTAGAACGAACTGATAATAGAAAAATTGTATATATTTTTATATATAATAGACTTTTTTTCGATTTTCGATGTGGGTGCGACACATGACAATTTTAAATGTTATTTATTAATTTATTTATAATCATATAGCATATATAATATAATAATAATAGATTTTTACGTTGCAATCATAAATATTAAATACTATTAAATCTATATATATCTATATAATATAGTACACCTAAACCCAAACTCACCACGTGTTATCATGTGCGAGTTTTGATAACACGTGGTGAGTTTTGGCCTTAAATTCAATTTTATTTCCATATTATTCAGTTATATTATTCCATGAATGATAATCAATGCTATTTTATGGAAACAAAATATGATCTTCATAAAATTATATCAGGATGTCCTCATTTGAAAATTTATATATATATTTGTTTCTTATCGATGTGCACGATATAAGAGAAATATAGGACATTCAAATATATAAAGCAACCATTAGATTTGATATTTTAAAATATATACTAAAAATGAGATATATATTAAAGAAATCTTGAAATTATTTTATTGACCTCATCAACACATATTTTCTCTAGGTATTTGCTTATTATCTCTCTTTCATAACAAATTACCTGTTTGATGTTTTCATTTGGAGAGAATAAATATTTTCTTCAATATTAAACTGTAATGTAAATGTGTACTCAAAATTACTCACACAATCCTTAGTAAAAATAATAAAAATCTCACTGTTACCAATGACATCAACAAGTTTTCTCTTATTATGTTTATCATTTAATTCTACGTTTGATAAACATAATAAGAGAAAACTGTAATGTAATGTATGTTTATCCTTAGTAAACTGTAATGCAATGTATGTTTGATGGTGACCTTCTATTTGGTTTCTAATTGCTTGATTAATGATTATCATTTAATTCTACGTTTCATAGATCTGCTAAATACACTAGAAGAAGAATTTAATTTAAAAAAAAAATGTTTATACGATTCATAAACAATGTTTTTTTATTTTATTTTTAAGATAAACGATGTTATAAATTTGATTTTCTAAAAATGAATTATTGAACCAAGTTCCGTCTAATTAAATTATTAGGTTCAATTTAAAATTATTAGATTGAATAGCATTATCTCAAACAAAAAATAAAAAATTTAAACATTCCATTGTCATTAATAAATTAAACCCCTTAAGCTTCCATTATGACCACATGCAAACACTACATGTAGACACTGCTGCCTTCAAATTGGTCATCTATCTTCCAACCTCCTATAATCAAAAGATTCAAAACTCAAGCTTGGCTCGGATTAAAAGCCATCAAAACATGAAGTGTCTCTCAAAAATAGGTATGTGTGAATATATGAAGCTGAGGTATATATGAACATACGAAGTTGAATTTGTAATTTTGAGAGCTATAGTGATGAAATGTTAGTTGATTCTTTGAAATATAACTAATTTTTGTTTGAAGTTGAAAATTGTTACTAATTGTGTGTTAATCCTTCTAACCTTCCTCAACTTGGCTATTGTGAGATTTTCTTTCTAGAACTTGGAGTTTTAATGCAACAGATTTTAAGATTTTGAAAAATGAGAATTTGATGATTTATACTTCCTTTTTGGATTGCAGAAGCAATATGGAGGTTGAGAATTCATGGTAATCAAGAAAGAGATGGTGTGGCTCAATAAAGTTGTGCCTTGATCACCTAGATGAACCAGATTATTTATTTTACCTTGGGACTTGGTTGTGTGGTTATGGAAATACATGTTTATGCTGAACAAGTAAATAAGATTTCTTACTTCGAAACAAATTCCATTTTTTTAAGATGATTTTATGGGGATTAATTAAATGAATTTCGCTAGTGTATACTATTCTTAACGTCATTGTTAAAATTTTGTTAGAAGAATTAAAGAGGATCCACTGATTGTGTTCCATATATCGAAATCCTTTTTTGGCAAGAATATAATGATCGGGCTATTTTTTTTAGAGTTATACTACTTTGCTCAAAATTCTGTTTGGTTTGCTGTTTTTTTTTTTTTTTTTTAATTGTGATAGATTTAAATGGAGAAGTGTTGCATGCGAACATGAGATTTCCATTTGCGTTGACCTAACCATCGAGTAAATTGGAAAATTAGAAATTGTAGTTAGTGAATTATTATTTTTTTCTTTTTGAAGTTCGATATTCAAATATTGGATTATAAATTTATAATTGGCAATTTATGTAAATTTAGTGGTTTTGGTGTCAGTAACCATTCTTTTCTCTTCAAACTGGGGAACTATCTACCAATTTATATCTATATTTATATAATTTCTAATAATTAGATATTGAAGTTGATTGCGTATTTTACTATGCCCGCACATTGTGTGGGTTGCAAACTAATAATAGAGTAAACCTGAACCTAAACTCACCATGTGTCATCATGTGAGAGTTTTGGCCTAAATTCCATTCTATTTCCATATTATTCAGTTACATTATTCCATGAATGGTAATCAATGCTATTTTATGGAAACTAAATATATTATAGAAATTTAATGTATCGAATATATATTTCATTTACAATATATTTTAATATGGAAATAAAATAATATATATATATAAGTAAAATAAAGGAAAGATTCAAACATTTAACTTGAATCCTTAATATTGTTTAGTTTTCTTATTTCCAAGTGATCATCATCATCATATCACCCTTTAACTTGAACTTGAAAGGTAGGATATATTTACATACGCTTCACAAGGAATATATATAAAATGCACCTTCATTGATCAACGTCCGGTATGTCCTGTGTGTCCAGTGTGTCCGGTATGTCCGGTATGCCCTGTGTGTCCGGTATGTCCGGTATGTCCTGTGTGTCCAGTATGTCCGGTATGTGGGCGACGTGGACGTTTCGGAGTATGGGGACGACGCGGACGACGTTCAGAAAGAAGCATCCGCCTGCTAATTGCCGGTAGGGAATTAGTTTCAAATGCAGAAACCTCGGCAGCCAAGAACATGAGACCTAATGCTACAATGAAGAACAAAATAAATGATCTCTTCATGGTTGCCATATTGATGTTAGTTTCAAGTTTTGATCGAGTAAAGGACTTGATGATGAGGACATTGTTTGCATGGTTACTTCTTTATATACCAACGACGGTTTCGATAGTAACGTGAATTTCGGTAATATATCTAGCTTTTTTTTTTATTATTGTTCATTTTAGAATAATAAATTTAGAGGCCAATTTTAAAAATAGAAGAAAAACTGCTTTGTTTGACTACTAAAATAGAATAATTAGTTAAATAGGATAATCACTCACACCACATGTTAAAATTTTAAAAATAGAATTTCCGAAATAAAAGTAAAATTTTAGTGTTATATATATATATATAATTGATTTACAATTTTAATAATTTTATAACAGATAGTGGTGTCAAAACAGGCCGGCCTGACCCGTTAGCAGGTTAGCGTAATGGGCAACGCCAGGCACGGGCTATTAAGGAGACAGGCCGTCTGGGCACGTGGCCCGTGGTTAAGGCCTTAACGGGCTGGGCCTAATGGGAACAACTACTTTTTAGAAAGAAGTTTTTATTTTCCAAAGAATGAAAACAAAAACCTTTAACCATGTTCTTTTTAATTTCAAAATTGAAAAAAATAGACATCGAACACATCGGTGCTTTATTTTATTTAGAAATTTACGTATATTATATATATATATATTTGATGAAAACATTCATATATTTTAACTGATGTAGAAGTATTTCTCTTTATTTCCATGTCTAATATTTACATTAGTAAAAAATACATAAATAACATCTCCATTAAATACAATTAAAATCCTCAGATTTTTCTTATTTGACTTTTATGATGGTTTTTCGGTAGAATTTGAAACATTTCAATTATCGAGATTATTATATAATATTTATTGAATCTAAAAAATTATTTAGTGCACTTGACACATTAATTAAATCTTAAAGGGAGAATGGTCCATAAAAATTATCCCAAATTGAGCTAAATAGCAATCTAAATAGTTAAATTATATTATGAATTGAGAAATTAAGAAAAAATAATAGAAAATGTACATTTGAAAGAAAAATAAAGGTAAATTTTAAATATCTTTTTAACATACTATTAAATCTACTTTACGTGGTAATCATAAATATTAAATACTATTAAATCTATATCAATTCAATTCTATTTCCATATTATTCAGTTATATTATTCCATGAACGGTAATCAGTGCTATTTTATGGAAACTAAATATATTATTGAAATAATTGAATTGACTCTTTGTTTACATTCCCATTTGTATTCAATAATTAATTAGAAGTGTATATATATAATATAATAAAATTGAATCTCAAAAATTATGATCTTCTATAATTAACGGTGACTCTCCCAAATAATAGGAATTTTAGTGGATTTTTCACATTTCCTGCAAAAAAATAAATTCTTCAAGTTGTCACCGGAAGAGTTTCTTTAACAAAATAACATTTATAGTGAGAAATATGAAGGCTATTAGGCATGCTTTAAATATTTATGGCAGCCTTTCAGGTCATATTGTGAATTGGAATAAATCTTATATTTATTTTAGCTCTTCTGTTTCCCCTCATCATTTTGGGACTTTGCAATCTCTGGTTGGTATGCAAATTGGTCATATGTCTTTCACTTATTTAGGGGTTTCTCTTTTCCAGAGGAGACCTACTTTGGCTAAGCTAAGGCCGATTGCTGATAAAATCATTTCTAAATTTGCTCATTGGAAAGGAAAGTCTCTTTCTTTGGCTGGTCAAGTCACTTTGATTAATTCGGTTATCACTAGATCATTTATTCATTCTTTCATGATCTATAAATGGCCGGTTTCATTGCTGAATTTAGTTAACCGTAAAATCAAGAATTTTATGTGGTTAGGCTCTTGTGAGGACTCCAAGCTGGTCACAGTTTCTTGGGATAATTGTTGTCGGCCTTATTCTCAAGGTGGTTTGGGTTTGAAGGATCTTCGGAAATTGAAATTTTCTTTGTTGAAGAAGTTTACTTGGAAATTTATGACTTCCAATGATTTTGCTTATTCTTTTCTTCGAAAATGTTATTTGAAGTAGCTGCAGAAGTCTTTGAGGGGTTATGTTACTTCTTCCGTTTGGTCTTCTCTCCATGCTCATTATTCGGATCTTCATAGAAAAGGTCTTTGGCTCGTTAGGGCTAACTTTCAATGAGATTTTTGGCATGACAATTGGTTGAGGGTGTCGATTTTAGAGATCTTGGGTATTTTAGATTATTTGGATGCTTCCCTTCGATCTAAAGTTTTTTATTTTATTGTGGACCGTAGTTGGGTTCTTCATGAGGACTTTAAGGTTTGTGTTCTAGATATTTGTCTTCAGATTAAACAAATTACAATTTCTCCAGTCAATGACTCTTTTGTTTGGTCTCTCTCTAGAGATGGATTGGTTTCTTGTAAGACAGCTTACTGGGAGATAATCCAGGAGATTCCTTAGGTCTCTTTGTGGATGGACATTTGGTCGAGTTTTATTTCTCCTTCTTAGTCCGCTTTGTCTTAGTGTCTGTTGCTTAATAGACTTCCTACAAAGGATTGTTTATGTAAGGTAGGTTTTCACATTGCTTCCCGTTTCAGCATTTGTGGTAACAGTAGTGAGACGGCTAAGCATTTTTTTTCTCCTTTGCCCCCTGGTTGGTTCTATTTGGGAAGCAATTTTTTCTGTTTTCCAGCATCGGGTTTCTGCTGACTCTTGGAAAGGTTTATTTATTTATTTTTGAAAGCTATGACAGTTTCTTTTAGTGAATAGATTTAGATCTTATGGAAAGCAGCTATTCATTTAGTGGTGTGGAGTGTGTGGTTTACTCGCAACCAGAAGATTTTTGATGATAAATCTATTGATTTGCGGTTTGCTTTGTCTCTTGTTTGGCGTGCGGTTAAGGATGTGGATCGTTTAAGCCTTGAGTGTATGCGTAATAGTGTGGATGAGATTTTGATCCTCAGGCATTTTGGTCTATGGGGACGCCTTCCTCGTGCGCTTGTCATCAAAAGTGTTGTTTGGGCGCCTCCTTCTCCTAGTTGGGTCAAGGTTAATACGGATGAGGTTGCTTTAAGTTCTCCTGGTGCTGGGGGTTACAGAGGTGTGTTTTGCAATTGTCGCTCATTCATAAAAGGTTGTTTTGCCGCCCCTCTTGGTTCAATGTTTGCTTTTGAGGCTCAGTTGTTGTCAGTGTCGATGGCTATCAACTTTGCTTGGATTAATGATTGGCGTCGAATTTGGCTTGAGAGTGATTCTTCTTATGTGGTTCAGCTGCTTTCTGCTCGCTCTGATCAAGTTCCTTGGCATGTTCGGCAGTCTTGGCATCGGTGCCTTTCTCAGATTACCCATATGGATTTTCAAGTTTCTCATATTTTTAGGGAAGGTAATTAGGTGGTGGGCTCTTTCTCTAAGCATGCTTTGGATTTAGAGGTCTCTTTGTAGTGGTCTTCTACTCCGACTTTTTGCTCTTCTTCGGTTGGCAATGATTGCATAGGCAGGGAGTCTTTTTGTTTTCGTTAATTGTTTCTTTTTCGCTTTTTGTTATGACCTACGTGCCTTTCTCTTTTTGTTGTTGGGTCTACGCACTCTTGGCGTTTTTTGCTTGACTTTTTGTTTTTTCTTGTTTTTTTTTTCTTCTTAGCTTATATATTTATATAGATACTGTCTAGAGGTTTTTCAGTATATGATCTTCTGTGATGCTTTTTCCTTTTAGGTTAGTCCAATTTTTTTATTTTTATTTTAATTATAATTCCATAATCCTCAGAACTAACTTATTTTTCCTCTAAAAAATAAAATAAAATAAAATAAAATAAAATAAAAAAACCTTTCCTGTCCCGTATTTTATTAATTTTTACAATAATCCAAGCTAACCCAGAAATTTTACCAATTACTGTATGTATTAACTTTAATTGCTAAGTGGGTTTTTTTATTTTATTTTATTTTATTTTTTTTATATTATTTAAATAAACTAAAAATTCTATTAAAGAAATAATATAGATGGTCTTTAATATCATTAATTGAACAATGCATTCGCTCTTGAGCTTATCCAAACAATTCCTATAAGAGGTAATAGACACTTTCACCAAAGAGTCTATTTATTCTCTATTGTAGTAAAATTTTCTATTTTTCTTATTTTGTTTTTATATTTCGATTAATGATTTTGTTATAGGTATAAAAATATTGAATTTTTTTTTTTAATATTAATGATGTAGATGAATTCCAACCCGTCTCGCCCAATAAAAGATAGAAAAACATGGCTTCCTGTACTGGCAAGTTCGATCCTTCTAAGATCGGCAATTAGAACGTTTTTTTTTTTTACAAGCAAAACACAACAAACAGACATAAACAGAACACAAGAAGACCTTAACTAGGCCAATCAAGCAGAACTGCATGCCTAACACTGGGAGGAAACTCCTCCAACCAATACAGATCTTCCACAACCAGTAAAGCATCTTTCGCAAGGCCATGAGCAACACAATTAGCCACTCTCGGAACATAACACACCGAAACAACCTTCAAACTAGAAATGAGACTCAAAATCTCAGCCAGAATATTACCACTTGGAGAATCCAGATGACTACCTTCATTAATCCATTTCACCACTACCTCAACATCTGATTCAAGCATACACGGACCTAAGCCACAATCCCGACTAATAAACATCTGAGAATAGCCATAGTTTCCGCCATTTTCGCATCAAAACCCGCTATCATAGGAATAACACAACAAGCCAGAACGAAACCAGTGCTATCTCTAATCACACCACCGATACCAATACGTCATATGTATTTTTTTTTTTTTTTTTTTTTTTTGGAGATGTTTTTAATTGACCTTTTTCATGATGTTGTGTTGAAGTAAGTACTTGAAGACCACATATTCATGAATTAGAAATGGAAATGGAATCACATCAGAATGAGATTTTGATTTTGATTTTCTTTTTTGGTTGAGAAAATAAAATTGTGAATTGGGTTTTTGCTATTTATTTATTTTTAAAATTTATTTCATTAAACAGTCAAAAATTCACTTTCAATAAAAATAACTTCCATACTCAAACAAGGCTTCAAGATAGATTTGTCGATTATGAATTTTTCTGTGAGTCTACAAGAATTACTATATCCTTATATCTTTATATATATAGGTTTTCTATCTGCATGCATTGAGAAAACATAGGACATTCAAATCTATAAACCAACAATTAGATTTGATATTTTAAAATATATATTATAAATGAGATATATATTAAAGAAAAAAAAAATAGGTAGAGAAGAATTTGTGAGAAGGATTATGAGGAAGAGAGAGTTGATCTGTTAGAGAGAAGTAAATAGGTAGAGAAGAATTTTTTATTTTTTATTTAAAAAAAAAAAAACATAGTGACATTTGTGTTGCTAAGGTAATAAAATAATCTAACCATCGGATGAAACCACCGTTTGTTATGTTTTCTTTATATCAATGCACACCATTGGAAAATAACCTAGACAATTGAACAAAATAAACAGCCAACCAATTTGTTCCTTATCAGCTGATCACCAAATCAAATTTCAATTACGGCAAGCATTGTTTTATATTTTCTGATGTTTGCACTGCCACACATCGTGCATGCTGCAAACTAATTTTATTAAAGATAAAATTGACATTAATTATATTTGTAGACTTCACGATAATAACATTAGAAAATGTGAGAATTATGAAGAATGACCACAAAAATTAATCATATTGCAAAGTTTCATTTCAGTCCATAACTAACAATTACCAAAATACCTACCAAAACATTTTTCACATTTTTTTTTTTTTTTCAAATGTGATTCCTTTGGAAAAGGAACACTACAACATGATTCACATAAGGGTGGCAAAATGGACCCAGGCCGATAGGCCAAGCTCGGCCGGCCTGGTCCTGTGACAAGCTGGGCCCGGTCAAGAAACAGGTCATATCAAGGCCTGGTACCAAGCAGGCCCAGGCTGGTAGTGAGGCCCGTAGGCCTGCTAACATTTTTTTTAATAAAAACTAATTAAATAATATTAATATATATTAATTGGCTAAAGCTCACAACATTTTTCTTACCAACCCTGGTCCATAGTTCGATTCCACCCATACCAAGTTTACAATTTTTTTTTTAAAGAACTTATCAAATAATATATATAGTAAAATAGTGAAGTGGTTAAGGGCCTGTCCTGTATCGTTTTACAGGCCCGTTTTCGTTTTTGTTTTCTAAATCCGATTTCGAATACGCGTTCGTTACCGTTTTTCATTTTGTTTTCCATTTTATTTTCAAAAACAAAAACAAAAACAAAAACAACTACAGTGTTAAAAGTGAAAAATTTCCAAAACAACTTTTTGATGTTTTTCATTTTATTTTTCGTTTTGTTTTTCACTTAAAATAAAAAACTCAAAAAAAAAAAAATTTCTTTTTTTCTTTTTTTCTTCAATCTCACCGAGCTACTCTTCTTCCACCTGCGTCTGCGTCTCTTCATTCTTCTTCTTTCTTCTTCATGACAGCAAATATGGAGGCTCCTTCCACCGATCTGCTTTCGTCCGGCGCCGATCTCTTCTTCCTCTTCTTCTTCTTCTTCTTCTTCCCTTCTTCTTTCCGATCTACTGCTCTCTTCCGCCGATCTCTTCTTCCTCCTCTTCTCCTTCTTCTTCTTCCCTTCTTCTTCTTCCCTTCTTCTTCCTGATCTGCGCCGATCTCTTCTTCCTCTTTTTCTTCTTCTTCTTCCCTTCTTCTTCTTCCCTTCTTCTTTCCGATCTGCTGCTCTCGTCCGCCGATCTCCTCTTCCTATTCTTCTTCTTCTTCTTCTTCTTCCCTTCTTCTTCTTCCCTTCTTCCCGATCTGTGCCGATCTCTTCTTCCTCTTTTTCTTCTTCTTCTTCCCTTCTTCTTTCCGATCTCCTTAAGAGAGGAAATCTGAAAACTTTCTAAAAAATTTCCAGATTTCCAGATTTCCTTTGTTTTTTGTAAATTTGTCTGACTTTTTTTTTTTTTGGTTGTTGTTTCCAGGACTTGTTCTTGAGATTTTCACATAACATGTTCTTGATATTCCTATTTTGGGTGTTGCTGACAAAAAAAAAAAAAAATAAATAAATAAAATTCAACTCATTAATTATGGCCTGTAAAATGATACCAGACGCGTTTTTTACGTTTTCATATTCGGAATCCAGCTTTCAGGAAATGTTACCAGACGCGTATTTGGATTTCGAAACTGAAACCAAAAACACTGTTTTCATTTTCATTTTTATTTTCGAAAAACAAAAACAAAAACAACCTTTGAAAAACGTTACAGGACGGGCCCTAAGTCACTCAATTTCTTCTCCACATCCTTCGTTCGAAACCCATTGAATATAGTAAAATAGTGAAGTGGTTAAGTCACTCAATTTCTTCTCCACATCCTTCGTTCGAAACCCATTGAAGACATTTTTACAAAAAAAAAAAAAAAAAAAAACACTTATATAGGCTAGGCCAGACTAGGCCTCCAAATCCTTAACAGGCCGGGCCGTCCAATTTGCCACCACTAGATTCACACTTATTTATTATTATTTTTTTAAATTGTAAAAGCACTACCATCAGTAGCATGCGCCTAGGAGAATGCACGGTCGGGGTGGCATTGTTGTCGATGGTACCCCCAAAACAGTTCACTTGGGTGCGTGTTGCCCAAGTAATGCACTCTAGCGTTATCATTGCTGGTGCTGCATACGACCAAGCGATGCCTTTATCGGACAACACGTGCCCAAGTGATGCCGTCTTTGAGCAGTGCGTGCCACACCGAGCCTAGGCGAATGCACGACCGGGGTGACATTGTCGTCAGTGGTACCCCCAAAACACTTCACTTGGGTGTGTGTTGCCCAAGTAACGCACTCAAGTGTTACCATTGCTGGTGTTGCATACGACCAAGCGACGCTTTTATCAGACAACACGTGCCCAAGCGACACCGTCTTTGAGTAGTGCGTGCCACACCGACGAAGGTTGGACTGTACAAGTGGGAATTTAGGGGGAGACAATTACTTGAGGGGATTTGGGACTTTTAGAAAAAATATGGTTATTAATAATTAAACGTTGGTATGTAATTAAAAATAAAAGTCAAATATTTTGAACGGTTTCTGATTTTCTCCCAAAGAAATTATTGTCGGTGTTTACCATAGTTCATAGAGGTCATGTTTGTTATAAGGGATGTGATAAGATGAGATATGAGTAAAAATTGACGCACTCCTATGTTTGTTGCTTGTATGAGATGTGGTTTTTTTAATACCATGTAAGTTTTTTTTTTTTTTTTTTTTTTTTTTTTTTTTTTTTTAATGTGAATAATTAATCCCATAACTTTAGACTATTTTTTTTTCTCATTTCAATTTATTTATTTTTTATAATAAAATATTTTATTTTAAACATTTTAAAAATAATAATTTTCAATAGTAACAAATAAAAATAAATATTATTTAAAATTTGTTTTAAATATTTAAATTATTTTAAAATAAAAAATTTAAATATTTTTTATTTTAATTTTTTAAAATTTAATTTAAATAATTATTTTAATCGGTCCAATTTTATATAATCATTTTATATCTATAAGGTTAGGCTATTTAGTCCCATGTTTTGAAAAATTATTTTTCTTTTATTTTTTAAATCTAAATATAAAATTTTAAATTTATTTAATATCTCTTATTATAATATTTTCAAATAATAATTAAAAAATATTATTTTCTTTAATATTAATTTTTTTTAGAAAAATTAAATAATTTATTTAATTAAAATTATTTAATTTAATTTAATTTTAATCGATTTTAAATTATATTAAATATATGATAAAATTTTTTTAAAAAAATTAATGAGATTACTTTTTTATAAAATCTCATATCACACAAAATAAGAGATATGATTTTTTTTTTTTTTCGGACAGTATCTATTAATTCAGTAACATGTATTTTTTGGAAAACTTTTCGCCATTGATAGAATTTGAGCCACTGATCCGGAAATCATTTGTCAAAACCCCAAGCTCGTCCATCTAACAACTGAACTATGCCTTGGCACAAGAGATATGACTTATTTTAATGAGTCCATTTTTTCTCACCCCCCTTTAAAGGGGGGTAAGCATTACCCCCCTCTCATACACATGACATGTGTCTATGGAGAGGTAAAATTGTCTAAAAATTTACTCCTCTATGACATATGTCATCTATGCAAGAGGGGGGTAATGGTTACCTTCCTTGGAGGGGGTGAGCAAAAATGTTCTCTATTTTAATAACACAACATTAATTTAGTCCGATCTAAACCATACATCCTATCTCGTACATCAACAGAGCTCAGAAAGTAACAGTGACCGTCAGTCACTCTAGACAAGAATAAAAAAAAAAAAGGAAGATATTTTTTGAAAATTCCTGGGAAGCAAAAGAAGATATGCTGTTGTGAGCCAAAGGTGCTCTCTCACTACACTCGTCCTCTCTTTATCTCTCTCACTCTCGCGAAACCGAAACAAACCCAGAAGAAATCAGAAACCCTTTTCTCCAATGCTTTGATAATCACACCACCTTCATCTCGCCCCCATTACGACACCGTTTACGTGCAGTCCTACACAGGCTTTATTAAAAATGGGAACTCTCGCTAGCTGTAGTTTTGGCTCCGTGAGTTTCAAGCTCCAATTGGTTCCTCGTTGTAACGAGAGAATTCAAGTGTTCCAACACTTGAAGCTGAAGAATACGAACAAGGGCTCTTCTTCTTTCCCCAGCAGAGCAATTTCAAACGGGAGACTGAGTTTTCGAAATTTTTGTAGATTTAGGTGTCTTTGTACAAATGATAACGATGTAGACAAAAATGAAGATAGTGTATCCAACGATTCGAGTGTCTCTACCGCATCGCCCGATGAAGAGGAAGACAAAAACACCGATGACAAGTCTCCTCCTTCTGTTTCTTCACGGGTACTATTTTGTTTTTAAATATAATTATATGTTTATACTGTTTTTTTTTTTTTTTTTTTTTTAAGTAGTTTCTTTGCTGTGTGTTAATTGGGCATTGTTTGGTTGGCATTTTGGAAGTGTTTCCAATAGCAGGTGTATGAATGTATAAAAACTTTGGTTATGTTATGCTATGGAAGTAGTAATTAGTAGTTTACAAATCCTGTTTTATTGAGTAGAATTTGTGTAATTTGTAAACAAAAATGTAAATGGGTGTGTTGGTGCATTCTTGTTGATATGCTTAATATGGGTCTCATGTTGAAGCAGAGACGGAAGGGAGGTATAGAGTGAGAGAGAGAATGGAAGGAACATAGGAGAAGATAGAGAGATAATTAAGAGATTAGGGCTTTTGTGTTTTCAAATCAATCTGAATTTTATCTTTAAATAATTACATCAATGTCTATTTATATGGCTCTGGCCAAATTGAAAAGGAAACTATAGATTATATTTCTATTAATGAAAAGAAATAAACTAAAAGTTACTGTTAACCAAACCAAAGTGTGTGGGATTCGATCACAAGATCTCTAGCATAACTATAAGGGATATCACCAACTAAGCTACCCGGTATTCACATAAAGAAACTATATTCATCAAATAATATAACTGACTATGAAATCCTAAAACTACATAAGAAACACATAATTTATTTGAGTCTGACGTTAGTGTGTAGGCCTACACGATCCATGTTATTTGATTCAGTGTAATCGTCTTTTGGTTTGGTCAATAACTAGCGCATGTTTTGCATTATTGCCATAATGCCATATACAAGAAGAATTTATCCATTGAGATTGAGCATTGATGTAATGGAACAGTTACTTAGGCACAGTTTATTTCTAAGGAATTGGAATCTTGAAGTTGGAATTTGAGGTCTTTGACTGAAATCCACTTTTTGGTTGCTTTATATACAAATGGTATACTTAGCTTTGACTTGGATGTGCCATTTTAATTACTTACTATCTGGTTGCTATTAGTGTTATTCAGCTTGCAAATAACATGTACCAAAGTCCTCTAACTCACCTTTTGAAAAGCCTTGATGCTATGGGTTGAACAAAATCATTTTTCTGTAATATTTTCAAACTGTCTTTCAGTGGTTGTTTCCTGTCTATGAATAACCCTAGTTCACTTCCCCTGTACTTATTGAACTAAGTTTATACATATTAATGACATGGGCAAAGAGAGCGAGTGTGCAAGAATGAAACTGACAATGAGATAAATGGATGATGATGCTTGCATAATCTACCAAGATGATGATTCTGATACTGTTGTTTAATGTTACCATTCTTCAGCCACCAACTATATCTCCTGTTGGATCACCCTATAGTAATTTCCAAGTTGACTCATTTAAATTGATGGAGCTTCTTGGACCCGAGAAAGTTGACCCTGCTGATGTAAAGCTAATTAAGGATAAGCTTTTTGGCTATTCAACATTCTGGGTAACCAAAGAAGAGCCGTTTGGAGATCTTGGTGAGGGCATTCTTTTTCTTGGAAATTTAAGGGGAAAGAGAGAAGATGTGTTTGCCAAACTCCAGAGTCAGCTAGCTGAGGTCACAGATGACAAATACAACCTTTTTATGGTGGAGGAACCCAGTTCTGAAGGACCAGATCCACGTGGAGGGCCACGTGTTAGCTTTGGTTTACTGCGAAAAGAGGTCTCCGAACCAGGGCCAACAACACTTTGGCAATATGTGATTGCTCTCCTGTTATTCTTCTTGACCATTGGTTCCTCTGTGGAGTTGGGAATTGCATCTCAGGTTAGCAAATTGCCAATTAATTTGGACAGATAGTATGGCACTGGTTTGTAAATGTTTCTATGCATTTCTCCTTCCTTTATATATCTGGATATCATCATTGCTTTGTCAACATATTTTTTATTTGTTATTTAAAAATGTCTAGTAATAATGGCATGCAATTTTTCAACCAGATCAATAGACTTCCTCCGGAGGTAGTAAAATACTTCACAGATCCAAATGCCATTGAACCACCAGATATGGAACTGCTATACCCTTTTGTGGATACTGCTTTGCCCTTAGCATATGGCGTCTTGGGGGTTTTGCTATTTCATGTAAGCAGTATATCTTTTCTTTTTTGGTTTTGTTTGAATTAATGCATTCAATGTTTTTGTTGCCTATTGTGTTATCTTGCAACTTTAATCTTTCTTCTTTTTGTTGACAAATATACCGTGCCAAAAATTCCTGATAAACCTATCTATTGTTGTAGTTTACTTCTGTTAGTACCGGTGCATTGAAAGCAATTGGTCATGCCAATGCTTAAGATGATAGTTAAGTGGGCAGGACATAACAATGCTCTAATATGTTGATGACAAAATAATACTTGGTGATCTCAAGATCTTGTTTTTGTTACTCAAAAGAGTAGCAAAACTCTTCTTTTAATCTCCTAATTCCTCCAATTAATTCATAAGATTTTTTCTTCTAAGGCTATCCAAGTTTGGAATAGTTTGCCTTGTATTTGATCAACTTAGTATAACATTTTGGATACCATGCCAAAACCATATCATATGTAAGCACTGGACATTGAGTAGGAATGGCAAAAACCTGGGCGGGGTCGATTTTTGCATCCCGGGTATTCATCCAGGAAAAACCCGGATTTTGCAATCCGGGTACCCACCTGGGAAAAACCCGGCTGGGTATCCGGGTATCTATACCCGGATTTTTACCCGGGTTTTAATTTTTTGTTTTTGAAAAAAAAAAAGGAAAAAAAATAAAATTAGGAATGATTAAAACTTGAAAACATAAGCACCACCATTAATTAAATTTTGAGAGATTACTGGCCAGAAATTGTATCAAGAGAATGCATGTTGGATTCCAATTTGACATTCAATTCTTCACTCTGTTCATAACTTTATTTTTCAAAACCATTTCTAGTCTCTACATTCATTGGTGTGGAAACTAACAAAAATATTTTGAAGATGATAGAGCATTATATCAGTATATCTGTATTTGAGAGAACAATCTCTCTCTCTCTCTCTCTATATATATATATATATACCTGGGCCGGTTGGAGCTGGTATACAACCGGCCCGAGTACCCGGGAATCCCGGCCTGGGTAAGGCTGGGTTGTGTACTGGCTTGGGTACCAAGGCCGGGTACAATTGCAATTCCTACTGAGGAGTGAAGTTGACTCTGTTATTTTTATTGTATGTACATATTGGTTTTTATTATACATATTTCATACGTGAATATGTAGTTTGACAGAAGTACTATGTTGGACTGTATATTGATTAACAATCTGCAGTCCATAAAGCAGGGATATTTTCTTCTCTGGTTTTGTTGGTCGATCTGCCTTAATACAATCTGTCATGGCTTATTACAGAACCTTGTCAAAATGCATTTTCCCCATAGTTTCTAACCAAACACTTCCGATTTCCTGTGAGAATATCTCCAAGCATGTATTCAGAGGGAGTGTGAAAATCACACTTTTTTTTATATATCACCCAACTCTGTTTTTAACTACTTCTGGATTGGTATCTTGCCTCCACGGGATTTTATCATATTAGGCCATATGTATTTTTTAGTTTAAATTCTTTTCTATTGGTTTATCTCTTGACATGATGGAGATGGTTGTTTGCAGGAAGTTGGACACTTTTTGGCTGCTTTCCCGAAGAGAGTAAAACTAAGCATTCCTTACTTCATTCCAAACATTACTCTTGGCAGCTTTGGTGCAATCACTCAGGTGAGTTGTCTTGTGGTAAATCTTTTCTTTGAAACAACTTAGCATAAAGATGTGTCTATTTTGCTTTCGAGTGGAATGTCTATTCTATTATTGCAATAAGGAGTCCTTATTCTAAGGTTTGAATTTTGTATCTGTAGTCTAGTCTAAGCAACATAACTTAGAATTATTCATCTCATTGAATGACTAAAATGTATTTATGATATAATTAAGCAGGTAAACTCATTTTTCCAGTTGTGACAGGGAAGTCTTCATAAGATGTCTTGTGTCTTATGTGGGCATAGAAGTTTAATATGATTTTCTTGTGATGTAACTTCAGGAATTTTTATTTCAGAAAAAAATAAAAACTTCAGGAATTTTGTTTAATGTTAATGCAGTATGATTCCCTCACATATGCACAAAAAGGATTCCGAAAAGATGCATAACTAATTAGTTATAATTTTTTCACTAGCGTTGCAGGTTTGAGATTTGACATTTCAATCATATATGTTGATACCTGTGCTTCTTAAGGATTTGTAATTATTTATTTACTGTAATGTGTGATTCTTTGGCTTCAAGATGTAATCACTTTTTATATTTGAAGTCTCCGAATTTTAGGAGTTGCCTGATTAGACCGGAGATGCATATGGAATCCAACTAGACAACTAAGGATAAGAAATCATTTGTACCACAAAGATATCTTATTTTGCCTCAAAATGGTTCTCTGTTCTTTCTGCATTTGTTTCTGAAATCTAGTCTCTTGTTTATATGCTATGTAGATATGGATTTATATATTGTGGAGCTTCTGTTCATATAAATTATTCGATGCCATCTTAGGACCAATATTGATATAATCTGTTTTGAACTAGATATTCTTTGCCATGTTATTTCTACTTGTAATAATATTAAAAATGACTAAAGCAAATTAACATCATAGGTGGGACTGAAAGTTTTATATAAGTATTAGTGTCTCTGTTGCGATAGTGATGGGGTAGTGCAGCTCATCAATCCCTAATTTTTGTAGTTCAAATCTATTCTTCCTGATCGGAGTACACAAGTTGACATTTCACTTGCTGGACCATTTGCTGGTGTTGCATTGTCTCTTTCAATGTTTGCTGTTGGCCTGTTGCTCTCATCAAATCCAGATGCTGCTGGAGATTTGGTGCAGGTTCCCAGCACGCTGTTTCAAGGTTCTTTGCTTCTTGGTCTCATCAGTAGAGCCACTCTTGGTTACACGTATGTCTCTCTTTTGCTTTATATTGGTTTGTTCGACTGAAAAGTGAAAACCATGTTGATAAGAAAGCTAGTTATGAATACATTCATTGGATCCAGTGGCTTTGTTCACTTTTGGACTAATCTAGCAGATGTCTCATGTGAGCACTAGAGTTCTTGCTGATGCGTTGTCATTATTAATTTGCAGAGCAATGCATGCTTCAACAGTTACGATTCATCCATTGATGATTGCTGGATGGTAGTCTACAATTTCTAGATTCTCTTGTTCTCTTTATTATAGCATGAAATATGCTTACCATACAATTTAGTTTTGCAGGTGTGGTTTAACCACATCAGCATTTAATATGCTTCCAGTGGGATGCCTTGATGGTGGAAGAGCGGTACAGGTACCTTTCTTCTGTTTGAAATGGGACTTTGAGCACGAACCAAGGGGAGTAATCGAGGTTGGACACTATCGATCTAATTATATGTTCTTGCAGGGTGCTTTCGGAAGATCTGCACTGATCGGGTTTGGCTTGACAACTTACACATTGCTAGGATTGGGAGTGGTATGCATCTTTTCTTATTCTAGTGTCGATGAAATTTAACACTAGTGCTGCATCCTATATAGTATCATGAAGAAATCAGATACGTTTATTGTCTAAAGCATTAAATGGGTAATTATCATCTGAAATATGTGTTTCTTTGTCCGCTCTTTCCAGCTTGGCGGTCCTTTATCCCTTCCATGGGGACTATACGTGCTAATATGCCAGGTACGTGGTGTGAAAGAATTGATTATCTTTTATGACACCATTATAAGTTCTCAAGCTTTAGGATCGTCTTCTGATTATCTTCTCCGTAACGTGATCAGCGAAATCCAGAAAAACCATGCTTAAACGATGTGAGTGAAGTGGGAACATGGAGAAAAGCATTTGTTACCCTGGGAATTGTTCTTGTTTTGTTGACACTCCTTCCAGTATGGGATGAGCTTGCAGAAGAGTTAGGCATAGGTCTTGTAACCACATTTTGATGTATAAAAATACACAATTTTTGACTTGAAATCAAAATTAAAAATTGAGTAATTACCCAAATTGAGTCATCTTCAATCTGTGTTCTATCCTGTAATTTATTATTCTTTCTTTAAGTCAATTATTTCATTTTTATTTATGAAAAAAATGAGTGTTTACTAACAATTTAGAAATCAGAAATGAAATTAAATTTAATCCCTTTCTAGTGTTTACTTAAACTAAGAAATATGAATGATATAGAGTTGATTACAAAAATACCCATATGTATATAACTGTGTTGAATTTTTATTTATTTATTTATTTATTTATTGAGATAATTTATTTAAGAAAATAAATATGAAGCTTAATAAACACGAAAGATATGAATGTCTCTACGTTCTTTGAGCGATAGAGTGGTATGAGGGTTTCTTCTTCGTAGTTTGTGATTGGGGATTCTGGGGGCTATGGGTTTGGAGGAGGTTGCACTTCTCTGTGAGAGGATGACATTGTTGGAGGATGACATTGTTAGAGAATGAAGGGCCGGTTCGTAGATTGCATGAAGGCTTGATGGAGGCAGGAGCGCATTGCCTTTCACTCAGTTTGGTTGGGAAGTGTTAATGTCGAAGCAGGTGAATAAGGGAGCCTTTATGGGTGTGATAGCAAAGATCTAGAGAGTTGATATGTGGGTGGAGGTTGAGAATGTGTCACCTAACGTGCTCACCTTCCAATTTCGGTGTGCGGAAGACCGACGAAATGTGTTGGCTGGAGGGTTATGGACGTTTGATGGAGCTTTGCTAGTTTTGGAGGAACCAACAGGGATGAGAGCCATTGAAAACCTCTCCTTCAAGTATTCCGATTTTTGGGTACAGATTCATAATGCCCCATTGATTTGCTTGACTATGGAAATTGACCATTTTTTGGGGTCTTTAGTGGGTATAGTCCTTCATGTTGATGCAGGGGCTGCTGTGGAAGGCTCAGGGAAGTTTCTTTGGGTCCGTGTTACAATTGATGTGTCCTAGCCATTGAGGTGCTGTCTCCGTGTTGATGTTATGGGGGATGGTAAGGAGACATTGATAGTCTTGCGGTATGAACGACTACCAAAACTCACCTAACGAGTGATTGTCTCGACCCCATCGCGATTACTGATAATAATGGGAAGGAGGTTCTGCCTTATGGTGCGTGGCTACAGGGATTGATTCTGGATAACAGGTTGGGAAAAAATGGCCGCTACCATGATAGGAAGGGTTCCAATGGAGGGTCACAGGTCTTGGGGGCGGCGGTGGTCCTACAACCGTCTGTGGTGGCGGAGTCTGGTGTGTGGAGAACATTAGAAGATCACAACGGTTTGGATAATGGGGTGGGATGTGGTTTTGTAAATCTAGGGAATAATAGAGATAATGCTAATAAGCGAGATAATGGGACAATTCGAAATGGGGTAGTTGTGGAGAACGGTTTTGTTTTCACGTGTCAAAAAACAAGCAATAATTAGATCAGGGATGGTGGGGAGCCCAAGGTAAGTGGGTCGGTTGTAAAGGGGACCAATACACAAAGGCCCATTTCCAAAGGAAAGGAGAAAGTGGGGTTTGGACCCTCTATTGGTAATGTTGGGCTTACAAAGATAGGCTTGGGTTTAGGTAGTGATATTGCTGAGCCCAAGAAGTCAGAATTGGGTTAGGTCAAGGACTTGTCGACAGAATTGGTTTTTGGGTCTAGGAAAGTGGATTAGGAGAGTGGAAATCAAAAGGCTAATGGGTTGGGGCAGGTATTTGATGACCTAGATGAGAGTTTAAAGTTAACGGATTTAGTGGAGAAACGAGATTCGAATCGAAAATTGGGAAAAGGTCGCTAGAAGCGTCAGGCTCGGAATAGAGGAAAGGTTTGTGGGGATTATGGTGCGAAGCTTGTGCGAAGGAAGATAGAATTTGTTGATACTCTAGTTGAAGTCTTGATTGTGGGTGGTTCCGAGAATGGTGAGAAGAAAGGAAGGTTCTCTGTTGAGGGCACTGTATCAGATGCTCAGATATCAACAGCCAGGTCTTTAATGGCTGACCGGAAGCAATGAAAGCCTTTGTTTGATATGCCCATGGGTTGGGTAGCTCACGGGCAGTGCACGCCTTGCTGAAGCTTCAGCGGGGATTGGATCCGGAGTTGGTATTTATTGTTGAGTCTAAATCTGGTAATGGTTCGATGGAAAGGTTAAGAGTTAAACTAGGTTTTATGGGGAAACTTGTGTTAGAGTCAGCGGGGAGGAGTGGGGGTTTGGTTTTGTTTTGGTCTAACAGGGTATCAATTGATCTATTGATGTATTCCATGTCACATATTGATGTTCATGTTGTTTCCCATGGTTATAAGAGGTGGCGGTTCACTGGATTTTATGGAAATCCAATCTAGGACTAGCACTGTCATTCGTGGACTTTGCTTCGGAGACTACAAGGGAAGTCCACCCTCCCTTGGCTTTGCATTGGGGACTTTAACGAGATTCTGTGTGTTGAGGAGAAGGAAAATGGCCTGGTGCATCAACGCCAGATGATGGAGGGTTTCTGAGAGGCATTGGATTAGTGTGATCTTAAAGACACGGGATTTGTGGGGCCTATGTTCACGTGGAGTGACGATTACGTTTTTGTTGTTAAAAAGATCCGTCAAAAATATTTATAAACCTAGCAATGCCTCAAAAGGTTTTCAAAAACATGAGTATGGTGGCAAGCAAGGGTCGTCCATAGAGATCGGAGGTAGCTATGACTGGATTACGATTAATAAAACTAGTAGGCATAAAAGTAAAGTATCAATGGTTTTGTTGATAAAAGATTAACACTAAGATGCAAGCTACAATTAATGTTAAAATTAGAATGCAACTAAGTTAGTAATGTGATGAATGTATGATGATGTGGACTAAGGAGTTGATGGACTTGTAAGCGAACAATAGGCATGTAAAACTCACCATTAAGCACATTTGATCTAATGTAACCAACCTAAGGTGTATAGTGTTGGTTATATATCCCTTGCAAGAGGTCAACCTAGGGTGTATAGTGAAGACCTCCTACTAGAGATTATCCCTTATAAGCAATCAACCTAGGGTATAGTGCTAGTTGCTTAATTAGGACTTTTACCATGAATGCTCTTCTATCTATTAAGGGCTTAACCTCTTACTAATGTAGCCATCCTAGGGTGTTTAGTGATGACTTCTAATTCTCTCACAAGTGCCAACCTAGGGTGTATATTGAAAGCCACCCATTTGAGATTAGATTAAAATTATGGTTATTAAGCTGGATTTAAAGAAATTCTTCCATTCAATAGAGCCTTAGACAACTAAATAGGGTGTATACATAGTTGTCTCCTCAAGTACTTTCTAAATCAATTTGCTAAGAGGGTGTATCCAAGACAAATCAACATTCAAAAGCAATTATAACAGTGAATAAAACATAAAAGATAGATTGAATGTAAAATAATAGAGTTTAATTACACATGCCCAATATCCATCAAACTAATCACATCAACCCCTTAGTGGGGGATTTAGCTACTCATGTCTATTACAATATAAAAACTAAGAGAAGAGGTTGAGAGAAAACCCATATAGAGAATCCTTGTCTTGAAACTTTAATCCAATCCCCTTAGTGCTTTGTTGAGTAGAAAATCAAGAAATTGTGTGTGGGGGAGTGAGTTTTTGGTCTAGGTTAGTGTTTAGTTATCTAAAAGAGAGAGATAGAAGAAGAGGTAAGAAGATCCAAATGAAATCAGAAAATGGGACATTTATATGTATTTTAGAAATTAAGGCATGAGTGGCTAATTACCAAAACACCCTAAGCATGGCAAATTACCATTAGTTTCCCTGAGGGCTTTCCGTAATTTGCCAAACAAATCAAGTCTGGTTTGTTTATAGCTAGAGGTTGAGGATGAAGTCTGCAAATGGGGTGCATTTCGAAGGCCAATGAGGTGTATTTGGGCTTTAGGTGTGATGAGCTCACCACTCTAGATTTTGCACCTATTGGGCCTTTTGTCTTTATATAGGCTGCATTTAGAAATGGGATGGGGTGTATTTAGTAGCCCAACTTCACTCATAATTGAAACACACCGTTTCCTTAAGGGTATGTTTGGTAGGAAGGAAAAGGGAGAGGAAAGAAAGGGGTGGAGGGAAGAGTGGAGGGAAAATGGAGAAGTGGGTGTTTGGTATGGAGAGAAAAGTAGAGGGAAAGGAAAAATGGAGAGAAAAAACCATGTGGGGCCTACCATTTGGGTAAATTACAATTTTGTCTAAAAAAATTTAATATATAAAATATAATATAAGGGTAAAATAGTAAAATTGATAAAATGATCTTTTCTTTCCTTCCTGTTTACCAAACGTGAGGGAAAATCATTTTCCTTTCTTTCCCTTATGTTTTTTATCCCTTCAAATCTTTTCATATCTTTCCATTCTTCCTATTTTCTTTCCTCCTTACCAAACGGACCCTAAGTGAGGTGGCATGGGTTGCTGGTAAATTACAAAACGCCCCATGTTCTCTTACAAAATCACATAATCTTCAATCTTTCCTTCACTTTTACACATTTTACCCCTGATTTCACCAAAATTACTTCAATGCCTCTAAGCTTTAAGAATACCTGAAACAATTATTTTATCATATTAAATACTCGGATTTACTCGAGAAACAAGCACAAAAAATAGGAAATGGGGCCTAAAATTAGAAACAAAAATAGTTATATCATGGAGTAATAGGTGTAGTGGTGATGGGTTGCTCCAGGAACGGTTAGATTGCGGTGTACAAAATTATGAGTGGCAGCAAATGTTCTCGAATTCTTATGTTTGCCATTTGGATTTATGGTTATTGTACCATAGGCCCCTATTGTTGGACATTTTGGATACTAATATCCAATTGGGAGCTGACAGAGTGGGGAACCGGAGACGGATCCATTTTGAGTTGTGTTGGGATGAGCATAAGGAATGTAAAGCTGTGGTGAGGCGGAGTTAGGTCCCATATGAAAGTTCTGAAGCCATGGATCGTGTTGCCAATACAGTCTCCATGTGTACTCAGCAGTTGCGCAGATGGAATGCTACATTTCGTAAGAGTAGACAAGCTGATATTTAGAGTTTGTAGAAGGAAATTGGCGCTATTTCTAGTAATATTCAGCCTGATTCTTGGAGTGTGATTAGGAGGCTTAAGGGTCGTTTGGATTGTCTGTTGTCTGAGGAAGAGGAATACTGGAAACGGTATTCCATGGTGGAACTGCTGAAAGGGGGCGATCGAAACACGAAGTTCTTTCACCTGAAGGCTTCGGCAAGGAAGGCACGTAACGAGATTCATGGGCTGTTTAGTGAGGGGGGTGAATGATATGTTGGTCAACAAGACTTGGTTGGTGTGGTAGTGGGATACTTTACACACCTATTTCAAGCTAACGTAGTATATATGATAGCTATGGTAAAAGTGCTGGGGTGTCTTTAACCGCAGCTTTCTGGTTGCTCTAATGCTTTTCTGGATTCTCCGTTCAGCTCAGAGAAGGTTCGTGTTGTTGTGTTTGGGATGGCACCTACTAAGGCCCTAGGTCAGGATGGTCTACCAACCCTTTTTTATCAGAAAAATTGGGAAACGATTGGTATTGGTGTGACTGAAGCATGTTTGAGGTGCTTGAATGGGGGTGAATCGCTAGAAAGAATTAATGATACACTTATTTGCCTGATACCAAACTGTGCGGCTGCAGAACGTATCATGGACTATCGTCCGATTAGTCTCTGCAATGTTATCTACAAGATAGTTGCAAAGGTATTGACAAACAAATTGAGGAAGGTGCTAGGGGAGGTTATTTCAAAAAACCAAAGTGCTTTTGTGCTTGGAAGAATGATTTTAGATAATGCAATTATTGGTATTGAGTTCCTTCATGCGTTAAAGACGAAGAATAGAAAAGAGGATCACTTGCGTTAAAGTTGGACATGTCGAAAGCCTATGATAGGGTTGAGTGACAATTTTTGAGGTGTGTTATGAAGGTGGGGTTTTCTGAGGCCTAGGTGAGCAGAATTATGAATTGTGTGGAATCAATAAGCTTCTCCTTTTAATTAATGGTGATGTCTGTGGCTCGGTGATTCCTACGAGAGGCTTTCGGTAAAGGGACCCGTTGTCCCCTTACTTGTACCTGTTAGTTTCCGAGGCTCTATCAAGCTTGATAAATGTAGGGGTTTCTAATAAATAGGTAGCTGGTTTCAAATGTAACAGAACATGTCATATCATCTTGTATTTGTTATTCGCTGATGATAGCATAATTTTTGCTGGTGCAACTATTAGGGATTGTCTAGCAATTCGTTACATCCTTAATGTGTACTCTGCGGCATTTGGACAGTTAATAAATTTTGATAAGTCGGGGCTGTGTGTCAGTAGGTCAGTGTCTAGAGCTGAGGGAAATCGGTTGGCTGGTTTGATTGGTGTTCGTCGCATTAGGTGTCACAAGCGTTATTTGGGCTTACCTTGTTTCATTGGTCAAAACAAAAAGGTTTTGTTTGAGAACATTAAGGACCGGTTATGGGGTAAGGTTAAGTGTTGGAGAAGCAAGCTCCTTTCAATGGGTGGTAAGAAGGTGATGATTAAGTCAGTCCTTCAATCAATCCCTGCCTACACGATGTCCATCTTTAAGATGCTTAAATGTTTCATTAAGGAGGTCCATAGGATTATGAATCGATTTTGGTGGCGGAGCATGGACGCCTCTCGCCGAATTCACTAGGTCTCGTAGGCAAAGCTCTGTACTTGTAAAGATGAGGGAGGCCTTGGGTTTCGAGATTTGGGTGTGTTCAATCGTGCTCTGCTGGGTAAACAAGGTTGGAGATTGTTGAAATTTTTGGGTTTACTTGTGGCTTGTGTTCTAAGAGGGTGTTATTATCCCATTGGCGGTTTCATAAAGGCTGACACGAAGAGTAATGGTTCTTGGGTGTGGAAAAGTCTTATTTGGGGTCGTGGTCTACTTGAGAAATGGATCAGGTGGAGGATTGTGACTGGTTCTTCAGTTTCAATTTATGATGATAAGTGGGTTCCTCACCTGACTTCTATCAAGGTTTACTCTCCTAAGCAACAGGATGATATTTATTGGGTTAGACAATTGAAGACTCCGTCCGGAGCTTGGAACTCACACTTGTTGAAGGAGCTCTTTTTGGATGATGAGGTAAATTCAATACATTCTATCCCATGTAGTAGTGTGTTGAGAGATGATAG
Organism: Acer campestre; assembly: GCA_954870605.1. Lineage (NCBI taxonomy): Eukaryota > Viridiplantae > Streptophyta > Magnoliopsida > Sapindales > Sapindaceae > Acer > Acer campestre. The sequence continues at coordinate 22,064,583 of OX940801.1, read as the reverse complement.
TTTGTGTTAGCATTTCGTGAATGATGGCGATTATACAGTTAAGAGTGGGTATATAAGGGACAGTGCCCCTTCTTCCTCTGGGAGTAATGATATTGGCTTCCGTTGGAGATTTATTTGGAAGCTGGATTTGCCTAAAGATTAAGATCTTCTTGTGGAAAGCCTGTTATGATTGGCTGCATACTTGCCTTAGTATTGCTAAGAGGAAGGTTCCGGTAGATGGTGTTTGTTGTTTATGTAACAATGATTTTGAGTCTACTTTCCATGTGCTTTGGGCTTGCTCATGATGGAAGGTTGTCAGGTCTGCGTTTAGGGCTCTAAAAGGCACAAAATGGGATAAGCCTGTTGGGTTCCAAGATTTCCTCATTTTCTGCGTGAACAATTTGACTCAGCAGGAGCTAGTTTTGATGTGTATTATTTGCTGGAGGCTTTGGTTTCTAAAGAATCGTTATGTTCATGATGGGGGCCTGATTGAGGTAAACTTGGTTGTTGATTGGTGCAAGAATTATCTGGTAGAGTGTAAGGCTACGGTTGGTGGCTTTGGAGATTCTGTAACTGGTGGTTCTGTTGGCACTGTAAGGACGCTGTAGACGGTGTGTATTAGGTGGAAGGCTCCTGTGGTTGGGATGTATAAGTTAAACACAGATGCTGCTCTGGATGTGCGAGGGAACATTGTTGGTGTGGGTCTGGTTATTCGAGACCACGTTGGCAGGGTGATGGCTACTAGTGCTCAAAGGGTTGTTGCTTCCTTTACTCCTCAAGTGGCTGAGGCTTTTGCTATTTTGCGGGGCCTTTAGTTAGCTGTTGATGCAGGTCTGCTCCCTCTCAGAATTGAATCGGATGCCCTTAAGGTGGTTAATCTTGTTAATTCTAGATGTGATATTCCTGCAGAAATTGGTTTGGTTGTGAGTGATATTAGAGATCTTTTGTGCCGAATTGGTAACGTCTCTATCTAACATGTTTCTAGAAGGGCTAATGTTGTCGCCCATTCTTTAGCTAGGATGGCCTTGACTGTTGTCGAGGATTTGTTCAGGATGGAAACTTTCCCTCCGTGTGTGGAGAGGTCTGTTTTGGATGATTGTAATGGTTTGGTTGTTTCTTAATGATTTTTTTCTCTTTTAATAAAATAAAATAAATAAATATTAATAGAATACAAAAAACACTTCTGCAGGAAAAAATAATCACAATGCTGACTGTCAAATTTTTAAAGTTATACCATTTATACAACGTTACACACAAGGGGATCATATATATATATATATATATATAAACTCCCTCTACAAATAGGAATTGAAAAACAAATACAGATTAATTCATATGCAATCACGTTCACGCCCGTGAGGATGATATTGAAAAACAAATACAGATCGATCCATATGTAATCACGTACATCAGGATGATATTGCAATTAATATGTTTATTCGAAAAGTTGTAAATTCCTAATTAGAAAAGAAAAGGAAAAAGCCATATATATGCATAGTGCATAGTGCATCGTGCATGCATGGATTGTCAATGAGCATGGCCTTGAGTAATGTCTTTGATGAAAGCATCAAGATTGGCATCAGATGATCCACCTTTTGATGATGTTGCTCCCTTGACAATTTCTTGAAATCGTTTTGATCTTTCACACAACTCTCTACGTTCACTTCCATTGATGTCCATAAACTTGTGTACAGTCTTTGCAATGGCTTCTCTGCTTGTAATCAATTCATTTCCTACTCCAAGCTTCTTCCTTAATCTCCATCCCACTTTCCAATCTTCCACAACTAGCTTACTGTTTAGAAATTGATCACCGGCTAGAGGAAAACTAAGCATCGGAACCCCAAAAAAGCCCGCTTCAAAAGTTGAACTCAAACCACTATGCGTCAAAAATCCCCCAACCGAAGAATGTCTCAACACTCTCATTTGGTCACACCATGGCACCACCAGTCCCAGTTCATGACCACTACACGCCTCTTTAAGCCGGAAACTATTCTCACGTCCCACCCATAGGAATCGAATGCCGCTACTTATTAGTCCAGCGGCCATTTCATCGGTTTGGGCACTTGAAAGTGAATAAGAACTTCCCATCGAGACATACAAGACAGAGTTTGTAGGTTGAGAATTCAGCCATTCTATATAGTCATAAGGGGTTTCAGTACTGGGTTGATCAAAATAAGGTATGAGAGGACCAAAAGGGTAGATGGGGAAATTGAATTTTTGTCTTAAAATGTCAAACACTTGTGATTCTATCTCATAGATGGAAGGACACACGAGATATTGCATTTTGGATACGGGAAGTTCTAAATTCCAGGCATCTATGGCCAAGCTTTGGCCGTTCTCAAGAATGAAACGTGGAAGATCCGATACTCGTACAGGAGAAATTCCAGGAATGAAGTCCACGACATCGTTTGCATGCTCTATATATATATGGTCAGTTAATAGAACACCGATGTACCATACATTTTAAAATATATATATGGGCAAGATCATGGTCCCATTTTTTTATACAATCCTTAGATTAACAACCTTTTGAATGGTCTAGATTAATCCACCTGTAATTCTTCTTAAATTCTTCTTAAATGATTTAATTAGATTCTATTAATCACACAAAAAAAGATTTCTTTTATGGAAGCGACTTTTTTGTTTTTCGTAATTTATTTTTGCTGTTTATAAAAACAAAATCAACCAGAAATTAAAAAAAAAATAAAAAAAATACAAGAGATGAGAAAAAAATGAGCCATAGGGAACAATGACCGTGAATGTAGAGACGAGAAATAAAAGTAGAGGAAAAAAGATGAAAACAAATTAAAAGCATTGATTGATGAGAGATGACGGAGAAAATAAATGATGACATTTAAAAAAAGAGAAGAAAATTACAAATGGATTAATCTAGACCATTCAAAGATTGTTAATCAAGGGACACAAACCATTTTTGTCCAAGCCATTCATATTAGGATGAAATTGAATGAATTATCAGGTTTTTTTTGCATACATAATATGAAAAATGAAATATATTTACAGGAAAAGTTTCAAAAATTTCTAAGTTTGGGAACTATTTTTTTGTTAAATGTTTTAAGTTAAAACATTTTTAAAAAGTTGTTTTATCCGGAAAAAAAAAAATTCCATAAAAAACCTCTGATGAAAATTCATAAAATTGTATCAAGATTTTATCAATGTGTGAATAGATTTAGATATAAATGGTTTGCATAAGAGAAGTTCTCCATATGTGATATGTGTATATATAACAGCAAACAATTAAATATATGATGAGAGTAGAATCTGACCTTCCAAATCAGTCGGAAATTGTTTTTCTTTGAAGAGATTCAAATGACAGTGCATGGAAAATTCAGTTATGGTTGCAATCCAAAGCCCAGCAACCGGAATATTCCGGTGAGCGCCGGCATGTACAGCCCAGGATAGGGAAATATCAGTGAGGATGGTAGTGACTGGATGAGTAGTTTGAGTAAAGCTATCAAGAATTTGCTCAAAGGGAGCTCCCAACTTGGTGATAATAGCTTGACCGAAAGAAAATACATCGGCGGTACGAGATTCCACCGACGGTAGAATATTGTTTGGTAGATAGGAAAATCTTATGTTGGGAGGAAAATTACCTGTACCGGAGGAGGATCTGGAGCTGGAGCTGGAGCTGAAGCTGGAGCTGGTGTAGGTTTCTTCAGTGACAAATGTAATAAGTAGATCTGGTTTTTTTAAAGCTAAAAGCTTGCAGAGATTCATCATGGGATTTATGTGTCCTGTAGCAGGCCATGGTACTGCAAGTATGTGACACACATACTTGTTTTTGCCGAGATCAACCATATATTTGGATTGATGATGACGATGATGATTTTGGAGGAAGATGGTGATAATTAACAACTATCAATGGATATTTATAGATGAACTTTCAAGTGAAAAATTCCTAATTTTAATTTCTATAAGGACCATTTTTTGGTGGATGATAAGTTTAATGAAATCTACCTATAAATAAATTTGAGAAATTTTTAAAGCTCTTGAACTATTTATCCCAATTTTATTAAATACGAAGGCATCGGAAAAATGAGAGAAATATAGCTAAATTCAAAAAAATAGTCGCACTACTAGAAAAATCCTCAAATTTTTAAAACTATTTTTTTTTAAGATTTTACTGTTTTTATTTTTATTTTTATTTTTTTTAAATAAAAGGAGGTCACATACTTCCAAAATGAATATATATATATATATATATATTGGGAGGTTGTGGATTTGAAGAAAAGTTTAACGTGTTTAATCTATGTAAAGAATTAATCTCTATTGGAGGAAGAGGAGTGTGTTTAATAATAATAATAATAAAATAGAACGAATTACACCCATCTCTCTTAAGATTTGCTAAATTATAGATGAAAACGACTTTATCATTAACTAAGGGGTCGTTTGTTTTTTCCACTTAAAACTTAATGGGTCTGAATCATAATTATTAAGTTGTTTTGTTTGTTTTTTTAAGTAGTCAAACAACTTAAAAATACCAAAAAACAACTTAAAATAAAAAGTAAAAAATCCTGACTTTTCACTTAATTGTAAATCACTGAATTGCATTAAATGCAATCTAAAATTTTTTCTTCCGATACTATCCTCCATATATAACATATTTCCAATTTCATCATAATTATATATTGTATAGAAATCTTTATTTTAATATATTGCTTATTTTAAATAGCTTTAAAAATAAAAAAAAACCCTAATCACTTCTTATATTGGTATTTAATATTAATACTTTATTATGATATTAGGGTGATGTATTTATATATTATTATTTTTAGAGTGTTTTGTGTGAGTTTTCCTACTCCCTCTTTTATTTTTTATTTATAAAAAAAAAAAAAACTATTTTCTTTTCTTAGTAAAAATAAAGTTTGTTTGTAATCGAAAAAGAAAATCATGATCATATGTGTACATACATAATTATTATTTTTGGATTGTTTTTATTCTATATTATATGTATAATTATTTAACATGGGTATAGATGTAAAATTACTTCTTTTCAGACAATTTTATTTGTAAAAAACAAACATGTTGACAGTACATTCAGATTTGAGGAAAAAAAAAACAAACATGTCATTCAGATTCAGGTTTCAGTCGCTATTCAATCTTCAGTAAAATTCAGAACTATTCAGTTTTCAGACAAAAAAACAAACAACCCCTAACACTCACTTTCCCTCCCATCAGTCAACGTCCATCTAATCTAATCGTTGACCTCGTGAGGAAAGGTAATTTTATCATTTAATAACTTATATACTGTACACGTCAGATTAAAAAAGAAAAAGAAAAATACTATACACCAAAATTAAAAAATGGAAAAAATCTAAAAAAGAAAAAACTAAAAAACTAAAAATCTATTTATAAATTTAAAAACTAAACCTTTTAAACTTTTTAAATAAAAAAATATTGATTTAATAAAAAAAATTAATATTTATAAAAATCAATTGACCAGATTCATTCTCTTCTCTCTCCCTTTGTACCCTAAAAATCATCATCATCATATTTAAGAACAAATTATTTTTTTTCCAAAGAAATATAATTAAAATTTTTAATTTATTTTCAATAAATAGAATTTAAAAAAAATTTGTCTCCACTGTCCATCATGTGATGGACGGTGGAGATCAAATTAAAAGAAAAATTAAAAAAAAAAAACAAAATTATTAATAAATATATCTAAAAATCCAAAATCTATTTATAAAAAAAGAAAAAGAAATTTTTTTATCTTTCGATAATTCATATCTCAAAAACAAAATCCACAAGTCAAATTCAATAATTCATATTTTCTACTTTCTTCTTCAATCCATAAACCAATAATCCAAAAAATAAAAATAAAAAAAATCCACAAATTAATAATCCCAAAAGAATCCACCAATTCATAGAGATCAAATTAAAATAAAAAATAAAAAAGAAAAAAAAAGAAAATGATGAACTGGTGGAGACGAACTCCATCGAAGATCCATCTCCAAACAAAAATTTTCCAGATTTTTGTTTTTCTTTGAAAAACAGATTCTCCAGATCTTTCCACCCCATCATCATCAAAAGATCCTAAGCTCTCCACCCCCATCATCAATCATATATTCACAAATCATATATTCTCCATCCATTCATCTGTGCAATCTCAGTTCATACAACCATACCTACCAGATCAAAACTTCTTCATCATCGTCCCACATCCACCATCATTATTGACCATCACCATCATCTTCCTCATCATCCAACACAAATACAAATTGAAATCAGATTCCAACTAGAGGTGACCCCGGTTCGGTTTGGTTCCGATTTCGGTTCCAAACCGCCGGTTTCGGTTTGGGGTTTCGGTTTGGGAGGCACCCAAAACCGAAACCGGAAAAACCAGTTCGAAATCGGTTTGAAACCGCCGGTTTGGCGGTTCCGGTTTCGGTTCCGGTTTCAAAACTGGCGGTTTTGGTACGGTTTGGGCGGTTTTTCAAAAAAAAAAAAAAAAAAAATTTTTTTATTTTTTTTTATTTTTATAAACCGGCGGCGGTTAAACCGTCGGTTTTGGACGGTTTGGAGGAATCCCAAACCGAAATCGGAACCGGAACCACTGGTTTCCAAACCGACGGTTTCGGTTCCGGTTTTCTGTTCCGGTTTGGCCAATCCGGTTCCAGTTAAACCGCGGATAAAACCGACGGTTTAACCAAACCGTGGTCAGCTCTAATTCCAACACAAATACAAGCTGGAATCGAAATCCACAACACCAAAAAGCCATTCAAAGCAAACTCCACAACATCTAAATCAACAAAACTTTAACATTAACCTCAAAAATTGAACCTATCTACCTAACACCTACCATTGCTCGCAGCCGCCGTTGCCACCGCCACATCCACCACCGTAGGAATTGATACATGGATCCACTGCCCTAAACCAGCCGTGCCGACGACCTCATCTCCAGCGATTGATGCCCTAAACTGATACAAGATTTTTCGGGTCCAATTGTGTGAGAAAGTGAGGGAGAGAGATGGTGGTTTGGTGGGTTTGATCGTGGTGGTGGTAGTTTTGATGATGATGATGGGTTTGGTTGAATTGTGGTGGTGGTGATATGATGATGGTGGTGGTGGTGAAATAGCTGGACTAGCATTTTTTAAAAAAAAAAAATCGTTTTTTTTTTAATTTGTTGTTTTTTTTTTAAATTTTAAAAAATAATTTAAATTTAATTCATTTAATAATAATAATTATTATTATTTTTTAATTAGTTTTTTTTTTATATTTTAATTTTAAATTTAATTGTAATTTGATTTTTTAGTTTTTGTCTTTTTCTAGGGTTATAAAAGTAAATAGACATACTTAGAGGTATTTTAGACTTTTACATGGTTTGACAAGCTCAACTAGGGGTGTCAATACGGGTTGGCGGGTCGTGTTTGGGTCAACCCGGACACGACACGATTATTTTTGGGTCAACCCAAACACGACATGATTATTAAACGGGTCAGACCCTGCCGACCCAAACACGACACGATTAAAAATGGGTCAACACGAACACGAGACAGATAACCCATTTAATAAATGGGTTAAACAGGTCGTGTCTAATGACACGTTTAAATGACCCATGTATGACCCATTTAACCTGTTAATGCTTATTTTACAAAATTACACATTAAAAATAAAAACAAAGTAATCAACAAGTTCACACTAAAATAATTCCACAAATCCAAATCCAAAAGTTAACAAATACAAATCCAAGTTTACAAATACAGATTTCCAAAAATACAAATCGATATATTCTACTTGTGTTTTACCATAATATTTCTCATCCCTACCATAAAGTTGCCCTTTCTTTTTGATAGTAGCTTGGTCTGCAACTTTTCTAGACTCCAACACAAATTATTAACATTAAATCTCAAATCAAAAAATGAAATTGGAGGAGAACTATCCGGTGGCTGAAGATCGACAGGAAGAGAGAAAGTGGAGCTGAAGATGTGATGCGTCGGAAGAGAAGAGGATCTACTTCTTTCAATGTTTCAGAGACATCAAATATTCAAGTAGCAGCAGATCTGAAGCTCAGTGGGCCGTGAAAGATGCTCTGATGAGGAAGAGATACCAATAAATCGGAAAATAGAGATATTTTACAAATCGAAACAGAAAAAAAGAGCAAAATAAAAAACGAATAAAGAGAAGCGGTCGACTCTTACCAGTTACGCGGCCGATGGCTGTGAGAAAGAGATTCACAAACAAGCGGAGGCCGGCAAGAGAGGTTTTCAGTGTGAGTGATTGAGTATGAATGAAGAGAATCGAAGCTGCTGAGTGTCTGATGTGTGGTAATTGATGAGAGTGATAGTGAGTGAAATTTAGGTTTAGGGTTTCACAACTTGACTTTATATAGTATATGTGTAATTTACATAAATGCCCATAATATTAAATTTACAATTTTACCCTTACTATTCGTGTCAACCCGTGACCCGTTAAGCTTAACCCGGACACGACACTATTAATAAACGGGTTAAGCGGGTTGACCCGTTTAGCCTAAACTCAAACCCGTAATAATCGTGTTCTTGTCGTGTCAACCCGTCGTGTCATAACCCATTTTGACACCCCTAAGCTCAACGGCTAAATGTAACGGACGTTGATTGACGGGAGGGGAGGTGAGTGTTAGTTAATGATAAAGTCGTTTTCATTTGTAATTTAGCAAACCTTGGGAGAGGTGGGTGTAATTCGTTCAAAAAATTAACCATGAGGGTGTCAATAATAATAATATAAAAAGTTTAACCCCATCGTCACTACCGTGTATAAGTTTATAACCATAAGTTTCAAAAAACTTTTGACTGGGTCGTACAAGAGAAATCTCTCTCCCCCGATTCCCCAAGTACCTTTTCTTTTGTTTTTCTGTTTTTATTATTTATTATTATTATTATTATTATTATTTATTTTTAATTTGATTCTTTTGTCAATCTCCAGCTCACCCTTCATAGCTTCTTCTTCTTCTTTTAATTTAATTTAATTTAATTTAATTTTAATTTGTTTTTGTTTTTAAATTTTATTATATCAAGTCTCTCACATCTCTTTATCCGGTTGAACTTGAATTTGAGTTTTTGTTCGACAAAAACAAATCAAAAATTTAATATTAAAAAAGAAAAGAAAAAGACAATAGGGTTTAAAATGCTATTTTAGGAAAAAAAAAAAATTGTTTATTAGAATTCATTGGGTAAAATTGAACTTGAACTTTGATTGTAGAATATGTAAAATTATATTCTTTGATGGATTTTTTTTTTTGTTTTGTTAAATTGAAATTTGCTTGCAGAAGAACATGTATGTTAAATTACTTCTTTTAATTAGAATGGGTATAAATGTAAAATTACTTATCTTTAGACAATTTTATTTTTAAAAAACAAGCATGTTGACAGTACATTTCAAATGTGAGGAAGAAAAAAAAAAACAAAAACAAACATGTCATTCAGATTCAGATTTCGGTCCCTATTTAGTCTTTAGAAAAATTCAGGATTGTTCAGTCTACAGATAAAAAAAACAAACGACCCCTAATTTTTATTTTTTAAATAATGCATAAAGTTAAGAATTTTAAATAAGGGTTAAATTCATTTTCATCACTCTAGTTTGACCTAATAGCCAAACTGGTCCCATGGTTTTGGAATTGTCTCGTTTGGTCCTTTTGTCACGATATCCGTTAAAAAATGAAATTTGATAAGGACAGAGAGTCAAATAGCCCTGCTGCCTACAATTTTTGAAGAACAACTTCTTCTTCTCTATCTCGATCTCCCTCCAATCCAACCCCAATAAAAATCCCAAAATCAAATCAAGAACAACAACAAATATCTCACTCTCTCCCAAATCAAATCGAATCCCTTTCTTTCTGGTCACTCATCAGAAAGTCTAACCATTCATAGAAAACCCACAAAGAAAAAGATACTAGGTTCATCACCATCATTATCAACAACATCAAACCCAAAAATAACCAAACCCCCTATCAGATTTCCAGAAACCACACCAAAATCCCCAAATCAGCTTCTTTTCAAATTGCTAATTCTTCTCTAAAAATCCCTAATCAAATCATTCGAATTGACTGACTTGAGTGTCTAATTTATCATCAAGAACTTGTATGATAGATTGATAGCATCAAGAAGTTGGTTGATTTGAGCTTCAACAACAACAGGATGTGTTGAAACTCACTCCATCAGAGGACTGAGATTCCATGTAACTATAATCGAAGGGCAGAGAGTGAGTGAGGTGTATCAAGGTGATTGTTACAAGTAGAAGAAGAATCAGTAATACGTAATAACCATTTTGATTTTGATTTCTGTTTCTTTCTTCTTCGTCTTCCTCTTTTTCTTCTCTATAAACTGATGGAGATCATGGTGGTGGACGGTTGACGGTGGGTTAGATCTGGGTTTGATATGAACTGGTGCTTCTCAGTTTGATATGGTGGTGATGGTGGTTGATGGTGAGGTTGTTTGGTGGTTTTGGTCGAGAGACAAAAAGGGTTAAGGTTAGGGTTGAGATGGATGTTGGTGGATTTTGGTTTTGGAGCTGGATTGGTTTGATTTGGAAGTGGGCTTCAATGGTCGATGATGATAATGGTTTGGTGTTGGATACTGAATTGGGTGTTGGAGACTTGAATTTGATAATGGTGGTGTGGTGTTGGTCACTGGAATTTGATGATGATAATGGTGGTTTTGTCTGATGGTGCTGGTGACTAAGGAGGGTGTATTCAATTAGGGTTATTAAGGACATTTAAAGACATTTTTTAAGTGACGGATTTTCATGGATTTTTACGGATTTTTATGGACTTTTATAAATCCACATGGATTTTCATTGATTTATTTAGACATTTATCTTAGACTTTTATGGATTTGTTTAGACATCTATCTCAGACCGTTATAGATTTGTTTAGACATCCATGGACTTTCATGGATTTGTTATATCTGATTTATATTATAAATGGAGAAGAGTGACGATATTTGCACCCCTTAAAAGTTGTATGTACACCCCTCTGGTAAGTCCAATCAACTTTATTATTATTTAAAAATTTGTTACTGAATTTATTGTTTTCAAAAAAAACAAAAAAACAAAAAAACAAAAAAAATTCTAACTCTTAAATACATAAATTACATCAAGATGAGTTGGGGTTTGAGCTAATTTTATTTTAAAGTGGTATATTAAAATAATAAAAGAAGATAAATTTTTTTTATTTTTAAAAAAGGTAAGTTAAATGCATAGAACCTGTATAAAAGGCAAAACATAGACAAATTAAAAAAAAAAAAAAATCAACGTTTTTGCTTGTATGTGTTGCCTCTTGCTAGTGTGTGTAACTCACAGAGGAAAAAAAAAAGGCGCTAATCATAGTAGTGGAATGTGCTTTGGTTTACTGTTTTTTTTTTTTTTTTTTTTTTTTTTGGTGTTGTTGGGTAAGATTGCAGTCAAAAAATCAGCAAGGGAAGATTATCGATCTTGATTATTTGAGCAGAGAAGAAGTGAGAAGAAACAACACGTTTCTGTTGAGAGAGAGAGAGAGAGAGGTCCACCAAAATCTTTGGGGAGAAGGCCGGACATGTTATGACATTTGATATTTATATCTCCCACTATCAAGTCCACCAAAATCCACTAAAATCCATGACCTAAGAAAATCCTTTAAAATCTAGTCCTAATTGAATACACCTTGATTCTTGTAGACATTTTTAAAGTCTCAATTCAATACACCAAGATTTGGAAGAATTCCTTAAAAGTCCATAGAAATCCTAATTGAATACCACTAGATATAGTCTTTTTTAAAGTCTTTAAATATCCTAATTGAATACATCAGGATTTATAATGTCTTTAAATGTCTCCAAGAATCCTAATTGAATACACCTCCCTAAGGGTTTATAGGATCCAATCCAATCCAATCCAATCCATTCCAATCCATTGGATCAGATCCAGGGAGGTGATTGGATCATAAATTCTAAAATCCATTATATTGGATCGGATCGGATCGGATCTTGGATTTTTGCTTGGAAATCTGCCAAATCCGACAATCTGCCTAAATATTAGGCCCTATTTTTAAATTGGACAATTTATTTTATCTACTACTTTCTAATGTAAAGGCCCAACTTAAGTACAATTTCTAATGTTACTATTTGGGGATTTTCTCAATTTCTCTACGGCCAACAATCTACCATATTCTTTTCTTCTATTCTTTTTCATCAACATCACGATTTATTATGTTTAGATTTGGAGCTAATGCTTAACGCTTATAAACTTTTTAAATTATATAAAGTTTACAAGTTATGTATTTTTTTTAATGTTAATTTTATTTGAATTAATTAGTAATGGTTGAATAATTTATTTGATTTTATTTATTTCAGATTATAACTTTTATATATTAAGAATGAGTTTATATTAATTCGATCCATTGGATCATATTAGATAAGATTGAAGAATTTTATAATCGGATCAGATCGGATCAAATAGCAACTGGATTAGATTGGATTGAATCATATTGCAATTTCTTCAATACAATCGGATCGGATAAGATATTGGATCATGGTAAATCCATTGGATTCGATCTGCTGCACACCTCTACTGGTGACTAAAGACTTTTTTTCTTTTCATTTTTTTTAATCATTTTTTTATATTTGTTTTGTAAGTTACCATTTTACCCTCACAACACTGATGGAATCTTTGAAAACCCTAACGGAATTGGATGAAAGGGACCAAAATTTGTATTTTTTGAAACTAGAGGGACCTATCAATATAATATTGAAAACAAGAGGACTAGTTTGGCTATTAAGTCAAACTAAAGGGACAAAAATGAATTTAACCCTTTAAATAACGATATGTTTCCTTATAGTATAATATTTTATGTGTAAAGTAAGTTTTATTTTTTTTATTGAAACTTTTTTTTTTTTTTTTGAATTACACGTAAAGTTAAGAATTTTAAAGTCAAAGTATTGATATGTTTTTTTTTTTTTTTTTTTTTGGGGACTTAAACCCACAACCTTGTGGTGTAATTGAGAGAGGTTTAAATCGGACCAATCCCATCTCATTACTAAGTCTTGATATTACTTGAATGAGTTTAAATACAAATTCTTGGTATAATATTAAATGATTTTTAGCATGGGTGGTAGTGCACTTCACTTCCACATTGGTGGTGAGGGTTCGAGTCCCACCATGCCATACAGATTTTATAAGCATGTGTATTGTCCGGGCCACACATGTATTGTCTGATCTTAACAAATCCTGACAGTCAAAGGTGGAACTATGAGAGGGCTGCCCCGGGTTATAGCAAGTTGAAGAGCTTGTGAGCTCTTGGTGAGCTGAATAGCTACCGCGAGTTGGATTGTTGCGGCAAGCTGAATAGCCTCGGTGAACTAAAAAGCTATAGCGAGTTGAATAGCTTTGGCGACTAAATTGCTACGCCAGTTAAATAACTACAGCGAACTGAATAGTTCGGCGAGATGAATAGATTAATAATTCAACGGTCAAAAGACATTTTAATTATTGGTATTTTTTTCTAAGAATACATATTTCACACAATTGCTTAAGATAAAGAATATTTAATATATTTTATTTTAATTCAAGAATGCAATTTCAGTTTTTTTTTAGTGGACTAAACTGAAATTAATATAATTGGGCTCAATTAATTAATAGTTAATTAGTACTTGGACCAAATATATTGGAGCTTATAATTAAAATAACCTGTGAATCTTCAAACTTCACAAGTTAAATTAGATCATCTAAAAGGAACCTATTGGGCTCAAATGTTGGGTTCCAAGATAAAAACCCAACTTACTAGATCATAATAGGGTTTGTGATTCTTGTGTCCTATAAGAAAACAAATTATTCTTTTCTAAACCTATAAATATGTGGCTTAAGAGAAAGAATAGATTTACTAAGCTAAGAATAGATTTACTAAGCTTGTCATTCTCATTGGCGTTGACACAAGTTTGAAAATAAGTTGTAAGTTGTAAGTTTCAAATTTGATTTGAGCTTTTAATTTTTTTCTTTAAGTCTTGTACGTGGATTTACACCTTAGTTAAAAGAAAAAAATAGCTCACACTCCTAGATGATTCGATCTTGTGCTAAGTGCAGAAGATTTACGGAGACTAAACTACATAGGTAATTGATCGGTCGTTTATTGTATATGTTTTTGATCCCCATTCCTCCAATCAATTGCTTGTTTCTCGAGTCTTTTAGAGTTTTAATTTGTGTGTTTGAGCATTTTCAGGTTGTTGAATCCAAGTGACGTATTTGAAGTATTTCAGAGAAAAAAGGGCAATTTGGCCAAATACCGCAGCTCAGGCAAATATACATCAAGCGGAACATCTTGCGTCAAAGTCCAGAGGTGCAACATTCAAATTACTGCCCCCTAGGCACCTACCTACGTTGCTGTACTACCTAGCGGTCAGCTCCAGAGGTGTCGCTTTGTATTTTCTGCGGGGTAGGCAACTTACCTACCCAGCGGTACATCCAGCGGTAGCCCGTCAGTGCAGATGACCCAATATTGCGGGCCCCATAACTCTCAGCTCCGATTGAATTGTGTGTCCTACCACCTATGGATTTGAAGCCCCGGAAGTTTAGTTTCCAACCCAATTTACGGCTTGTCAATCTAAATTTTCTAGAAGAAGTTATGACCGTTTTAGTGTCTGAAGGTCATATCAGTCAGTTATTAAATCCGTGAATGCTTTCGGGATTTGTTTCGCAAGTTGTCGGAACGGGAAATATTACCTTCTTGGACATGTGTGGGAGTCTTGGAAAGCAATTAGACATCTAATCCTTATCTTCCTTCAATAAGTAATCAATTTGGATGGATTAGGAAAGAAATAGAATCCCAAAAAGGTAGAGTTCTAAAGGGGAGTTGATTTCCTTGTTGTTTAAGGGCTTAGCTTAGCATCTACACCTATTTATGCCCCTTTGAACCCTAATTTCGGGAGATATAGAGGAGAGAGAGAGAGCCAGCCAAGGGAGGTCCCCGGCCACCAAAGGGGCCGTCCCCCTTCACCATCATCCATCTTTACACATCGGGGGTTTGCAAGACGAAGAAGACGCATCATTGAAGATTTGAAGAATTCATTGAAGGCCACAATGGGTTTTATCTTTTCTATCTCTTGTCTTTTTATTTCAACTTTGTGTAACTAAATTCATATGAGAGATTCAATGTGAAACTCTATGAATACTCTTTGTTAGAATTGACTATGTTTTAGTAATTCAAGTTTCGTTTCATTCAATTTGGGATTTCTTCTTGTCTATGCATGGTTAGTGCTAGTCTTGAATATAGGGTTTATATGTTAAGGTTGAGAGATGTGTGGGTTTCACCAGTCTTAACCAATAATCAATTGAATGAATGAATTTATCGTAGCAGGTTATTGCACGTTATCTTTGGTTCTCTTGTTCTTGTGCTTAATGGGTTCTCAATCATAGTTTTTATGCAGGGTTTGCTAATGACTGTGATTGAGAATACTTGATTTTGTGCTTTGTGGGTTGTAGGTTATAATTGATATGCAGGGTTTGCTATTTACTCAACTGAGAAACGCTTGGTGTATGGTTGATGTATTTTCTGTTATAGTTTATATGCAGGGTTTGCTATTGATTGTAGTAGAAGTACTTGATTTATCCCAGGACCACATATCACTAATTATACATGATTTAAGAACGAACCCTTAACTTGATTAACATTCTTTGTGGAAGTCAATTCGAAGCATTGAGTAAACGTAGTTGGGGATCATTGATGACCTAGTCCTCTCACCTCTTGATCACATTCACATATTCTTGTTAATTGCTTTCTTAGTTTAATATAGTTTTTAATCTCAAATCAATCAAATCAATCTGAAATCTTTTGGTTACTGTTAATTGCTTAGTTTTAATTAGAATTAGTTTTAGTCGATAAATCACTTTTCCTCGTGGGAACGATCCCTACTTGTCGCTGTACTTATCTCACGATTCGTGCACTTGCGAGTTAGGTTTTTATAACACGATTTTACACATCAAGTTTTTGGCGCCGCTGCCGGGGATTAGTGAATTTATTGGTTATTTCTAGTTTTAGTTTTAGTTAATAGTTTTAGTTTAATTTTTCTTTTTATTTTCTTTTTGTTTTCTTTCTTTTCAGGAACAATGGACTACTATGAGCAACACGCTTATGATGAGGAAAGCGAAGTAAGAGTTGTGGTTTGTATGCATTGTGGAATGGTTGGGCATTATATGTGGAGCTGTCCTTCAAGAGAACAAGCCCAAGCAATGAATTCTTACAATATGTGGCATGTGCACACTTGTAAGAATAGGTATGTACTCAAAATTCTTCCAATTCCTTTTTCAACACAACAAGGATGTGCAAACTTGGTGTGTCTAACAAATAGATTGCTTTAACAAGTCAATGAGAGTACAATACACAAGTGATACAAGCAAAACAAGATATGGAAGTAAAGAAACTTAAAGTGAAACTTGAAGCGAAACTTGGCACAAGTATTTTTTACGTGGTAAACCTTCTAAGAGGAAACGTCAACGAGTTGACACCACAACCACTGGCAAACCGCAGTTCACGAAAAGGAGATACACACTCAAAGGCAATCAACACATTATACACTTCTCAAGTTATCAACTCTTAATCTACCTTTGGACCTAGTGAGTCACTTTGCCTCAACTTTCTAACTGAGACAAATCACTTGCCTCTAGAAAGTCACTCCCTAACCTAGACTATCCACAAGTCTCTAAGGAGATTATCTTGCTCGGTCTTACTTGAAGCCACATGCTTCTTGTCAAGACTTCCTTGCTTAACTAATCCGAGCCACTTGCTCTTAGCTAAGACTTCTTGCTTGGTTAACCGGATCACATGTCCTAACCAAGTCTTCCTTGCTCTATGTTGAAAAATCACTCAACAACAAGAGACTTCCCACATTTTAAAAGGCAAATGATTTAAGTGATGTAAATGATGCAAATACAATCAAATAGAGAAAGTAAATCACACAAACTTTATGAACATGCAATTAGATAACTAGAATATGCTTTCAACTATCAATCACAAAGTTATCTAGAAATCTAAGCATGTGAATCAATAAGAACTAGATTAGAATAATCAATATCTCAATCAAAAATCCTAGTTCTTAGATCATGAAACTAAATTTAGAAATCAACAATCAAGCTCATTACACAAAACATTTCTAGAATCAATTTCATGTGAATCAAGTTTAGCTTTGAAATATGTTCAATCAAAATCACAAAAAGCTACAACTCAAAAATCAATCAAAAAAGTCTAAAATTGGAATTAAAATCATTCTAAACATTTTTCATCAATCAAGTAATAAGATCCATCAAGTTGATCATAAGAAAAATGCAAAGAAGATGATTACCAAAAGAAAAGATGAGTCACGAACTGACATCAGATCATTGCATTTAATATGGACATATTTTCACCTTTAAAATGCTTGGGACTTATTCCTCTCTTCAAGACCAACAATTTTGGCTTTTGGATCACTCAATTCGGATTTGAGATGAGAGAGATATGACTAAAACGAAAATGCAAAAGTTGTGAGAGATTTGGCACGAAATTTGAATATATAGGGAGGAAAAAAAAAGGAGAAGGAGAAGGGCAAGGAGGTAATTTGTGCCACCTTCAGCCTTGATCCCCGTGGAGGCGCGTGATCCCACAGGGAGGCCGAGAGGCCTTCTTCTCGTGGTGGCCTCGCGCCTCCGTGGGAAAGAAGGGTGGTGGCCTTTTGCCTTCTCTCTTCTCCTTTGCTCATTTTCGTGCACCTCACACGTTCTTCGGCCTCCAAACTCTGAATTCAAATCCGATTTCAGATTACAAACCATAACTCAATGACACATGAGGAAGACTATGAAACTTTGACCAAAATTTATAAATTTGACTCGATACACGACGACGAAGACAATGCATTGTAAGAGAACGTAAAGTGACATAACTTCCTCGTTTGAACTCGAAATCAAATGAGTGAGTAACCGAAACAACCGGAACTCAACAAAAAATCATATGAGTACATATTAAAGTTCAAAAAAAAAAAAAAACAAACAAAACGAATAAACACAAGATCACACAAGTATGCAATTTCCTAGAAATAGTCTTATAACGTGCATTTCTACAATGTTTGTCAATATGAGATCAATGCATGAGCATACTACAACAAGTGTGTGAAAGTGTTATTCCAAATGAGCACAACGATGCAGGGACACATATTAATGCAATGTATATGTGTGCACTTAGCGCAATGATGCATGGACACAAATGAATGAGTTTTATGTGTGTGTGTGCACTTATGCCTTGCAAGAGGAAGAAGTATCTTGATACTTTAGCATCCAAGTAAGCGTTTTTCCTCTTAAAGACGATCTTTGCATAAGAAGTTTCTTTTCTCCTTTAAAGCACCTTTCAACCAAGAAGCACTTAAGCAACTAACCATTACAAATAAAGAGAGTTTTGCAATGGAATCAAGTCAATACAAATCTAAAACCTTACAAAAGTTTCAAGCAAAGTGAAGCCTTCGTACGACGAAAGCATTATAATCTACAAAGGTAATAAGACCTCTTTCCTCTTACAAGGCTTAGACACGCACACACAAATTGCATACATTTGTGTCCCTGCATCGTGCACTAAATTTGTATAACACATTCACACATGGTTTAGTATGCTTATGCATTAGTCTCAAATTGACAAACATTGTAGAAATGCATGTACTAGGATTATCTCTAGGAAATTGCATACTTGTGTGGCCATGTGTTTATTTGTTTGTGTTTTAGTGATTTGGACTTGAATATGTTCTCATATGATTTCTTATTGAGTTTCGGTCATTTCGATTACTCACTTATTAGATTTTGAGTTCAAACTAGGAAGTTACGAAACTTTACGTTCTCTTACAATACGTTGTCTTCATCATCTTGTATCGAGTTGAGTTCATATCCATTTGTCAAAGTTTCATAGTCGTCCTCGTATGTTAGTGAGTTACGGTTCGTAATTTAAAAACAGATTTGAATTCCAAGTTCGGAGGCCAAAGGACTGTCGAAGAACGCGAGGGGTGTACGAGGAGAGAAGTGAAAGGAGAGAAGGCCAACAAGGGAGGCCTTCCTCCCTTATGGGTCCACTCCCTTTTACTTTCCCTCCCTTTCTCCTTTAAATTTTTTTTCTCTCTCTCTCTCACTTTCACAATTCAACCATTTTCAAAGAGAAAAAGCACATAATTATCTCTTAGATTTTCCCAACTTCCAAACACCATATCTCTCTCATTTCTCATCCGATTTGAGTGATTCAAGTTGGAGAATCTTTATATTCGAGTCCTCTACAAAATTCAAGCAACCTTGAGGTCATTTGATCAAGATTACATTTGGTTCAACACCATTTTCGTACTGCAACTATTGTTCTAAGGTAATTGTCAAATCCTTTATGTTCTTGAGCTTAAATGTTCTTCAATTACCTTGGGCTTTCTTCCTATATATGTGTATGTTATTGATCATATGTTATTAGACTTGTAAGCTTCAGTTAAAAGCTAATTTGATCTTAATTAGAATCTTGAATGTGTGTTAGGTTTTTTTAAACCTATGGTTTCACATGCTTGTGAGTTGTATTGTGATTAGCTTTGAATCTAAGATTATTTGTGCATTAATTGTGAGTATTCTAATGATTAATAACTTCTAGTTATGCTATATGTCTTTGATTGATCATATTTGGAAATATCACAAGTTGTTGTATGTTTAGAGCATTGATTAGATTCACTTGGTTGATTTGTGAATATATGCTCTAATTGATTTCTAAAGAAGTTTGTAGATCTAATCTCATTTCTCTAACATTTTAGTTTTTGCACTAAAGGTTTGAATATGTGCTTCATGAATATATGTTTATCACAAGCTTTAGTTACATGAATCAAATATAGGATTAAAGTATGTTTGGTGTTTTGGCATATCTAGATTTCGATTTCATGTGTTTATGACCTAGACTATTTTTGTTGTGATCTTTGTTGACTAAATGTAGTTCTACATGAAGTGTACATAATCCATACATTTCATATGTTCATGCATTATCTTGTGTGATAGCATATTTTGGATTGTAAACTAGAAAAAACATATACTGTGTGCTCATTGTTTAATTCTGGTTTCCATAGTTCATATTGATCATATATACTATGTTGGTTGTGCTTGCATCATTTTCATCACTTAGATCACTTGCCTTGTAAAAGGTGGAAGTCTCATATTGGGATGGATTCTTCAATATTGAGCAAGGAAGTCTTGACTAAGAGTAAGGGGCACGGATTAGTCAAGCAAAGGAAGTCTTGGTAAGAAGCATGTGGTTTCAAGTAAGACCAAGCAATTGAGAAGTCTTGACAAGGAGCATGAGGCTTCAAGTAAGACCGAGCAATTAAGGAAGTCTTGGCAAGAAGCACGTGGCTTCAAGTAAGACTGAGCAATTGAGGAAGTCTTGGCAAGAAGCATGTGGCTTCAAGTAAGACCAAGCAAGGATACTTTTTAGAGGCATGCAATTTGTCTCGGTTAGGAAGTAGAAAAGTTTCTCTCTAGTGGGAATAGGTAAGAGGCATATCCAATAGATAGTGATATATGTGAGTTGGTTACTTTTGAGGGTGTACTCTTGTTTAAGTAGTGAAAAACATTTTGCCAATGATTGTGTATTCAACCCATGGATGTTTCCTCTTTAAAGGTTTACCATGTAAAAAATCAATGTGTCAAATGTCTCTATCACTATCTCTTTTATATTTGTATGTATGATCAATATCTTGTTTAGCTCTTCATTTCTTCATATCATTGTTAACAATATTTATGTAAAGAAAGAGATACACACATTCTTTGTTTAATCAACATTTGACTCTTGTATCTTTGTTGTGTTTGAACGTAGTATCTTGCGATATTCCATATCAAGTTGTAAAGTTATACTTAGTGAATTTACATTGTAATATTCAAAGTATAACTTATGAAATTTGCTTTGCATTGAACATATTTGAATATAAGATATATTGTCTCTTGTTATATGTTATGTAGACTAAGGGTGGTGAATTGAGTATACATGTGATAATTGTTCTCTCATAATAATTATATTAAAGGTTAATTTGTATGATCAACAAGATTTTGACAAAAGTCAAGAAAGAGTTTTAAAATTAGAGTGTCAACCTATTCACCCCCCTCTAAGTTGTTTAGTATAACCTTGCAGGTATTTTAATTTATATAATTCAATTATTGATGTAATCAAAAAAGAGTCCGAGATGAATCGAAATGTGAAAATAGCGAAGGAATCTGGTCCTAGACGTGTCCGTACGAGCCGTCGGAAGATTGCTGTGTGCCAAAGGTGTCGGGGCACGTGTGGCATGATTTTGGGGGAGATTTTGGGCATGTGGAACTCCTAGACATGGAAAAACATGTGGGGAGTTGGCTTTCTAGTTTGAGAAGTTTTTGCTTTTGGAATACTAGTTTATGAAAGACTTGTTAAGTGGTTACCAACTACTTATAGGAGTCTGATTCCTTAAATAAAGAATTTTCATTTTATTTTTTTTTAATTTCCAAGTAATTGATTAATTGAACTCGCAAGAGTTGTGAATTGGGTGGAAATCTATTTTGAAATTAAAGTTTTATTTTTATAAAAAAAAAAAAATTGAGTTTCCTAATTACACAAAAGTTGTGGAATAGTTAGAAACCTATTTTGATACAGATTCTTCTCCAACAAGTTTTAATTAACAAAAGTTGTTGATTAACTAATTAAATTTTCCTTTTATATAATTCATTAATTCACAATAGTTGTGGATTAGATTGAATTATAAATTATTCTGGGAGTATGCGAATACAGATTCAAGATGAAGACATGAAGATTCAAGTTTTTGTAATCTTTGTAATATATATATATATATTTTTGTAGGGATGACCATAGATAAGATTATTATTTATTTGTTTATTTAGCATTTATTTTATTATTTGGATGATTATCTGAATGCTATGCATAAAATAACATGTCATATGAAATAGTGAGTGCCAGACATATCTATTTTATGCCATGATATGCATCAAATGGTTTAGGTTTCCAAAAGCATCTAGAAAACTTGGTAAATCATTTAAGTGTAAATCCACAAACGCCAAAAATTGAGTGGGAGAAGGTATAAGATAACTATGGCCTACAAAGTTGATCAAATAAGATGTTTCATTGATACTCCCCTAAAAGATCATATGAATGGAATTTTAGGAGATTTCAAAAAGTGATAGACTAGACATTTTTTTTTTTTGAACAATAGAAGCCAAATCTTATTGCAAAACAGCTACAAAGGTAGAAGAACAAGCAAATCATACAAACATAACAAAACAACCAAGCAGAGGGAAACAGGAAAGTAAAGACAGCAAGCTCTCCTCATACAACTCGACCGAACCAACCCACACTAAAAAGAGACACACAAGCAAAGCAACATGATAAAATAGACATTGACTTGATCAAGATTATATTCCCCTAGGAAATAATTCTCGTGATAGAAAATTGAGGGTCGAAGCTTTTGGTTATACACTCAATATGGATTTATTAATATCCTTCCTTGAGTTCTTGTTAATAAAATCCATAAGACTAAATTGACGGTGATAATTAATATTGAACATCAGATATTCAAGATATATTAACAATAAAAGATTTCAAATCCAATTAATAAATGCAAAGTTGGAAATGGACATGTCTATGATAGTTCTAGCATGGAAAGACTTGGTTCTTAAGTGCACCGTTGTGTCCTACCTCCCTTTCCTATGAACTATCAGATGTGTTGTTATCGACAAGCATTTATAAAAAGAATATATGAAATCTTCAACTAATAAACAAAACATGTACTCCCCTAGGATGCATGTTGTTTATTGAGTTAGATCACTGTTGAATAATAAATATCATAAACTGTGGTATGTTTCAAGATAAATTTATTATTCTAAAGAAAGTTATGAATGTTTTTGCTTATATGTAGTTTATTTGTTTTCAGCAAAATGACTAAGTCATCCCTATTTAACATCCTCAAAGATAACAATTTAAATGGAAATAACTGTGTGCAATGGAAACGTAAGATTGGCATTGTGCTACAAGACGATGGACTAACTTGGGTGTTATACACTCCATGCCCTCTCGCTTCTAATGAAAACTCTACTAATGTAGAAGGGAAGCATATAGTAAGTGGCAGAGAAACAATGAAATGACCAATTGCTATATTCTGGTGACCATGAACGACGTGTTTCAACACCAATATGAAGGTACTGGTATTGTTGTTGAAATTATGCTATCTCTTAGAGAGATGTTTAATGTGAGGTCTAGGAATTCTAAGAGAGTAGTTGTAGTGGCTTTTATGAATCTTAGACAAAAACATGGACAGGCCGTTAAGGATCATATGATGAATGTCATAGCACATCCCAACACAGCAGAGATCCATAGCACAGAGATAGATGGTGAAACACAGATCAAAATGGTCGTGAATTCATTGTCGGAATCCTTCGATCAATTCAAGTTAGATTATACCTTGAATAATAAGGATTACACCTTGAAAGGATTGATGCAAGATGTGCAAAGCGTTGAGAAGATTCTTGTTAAGAACAAGGATAAGGAGGTCCACATTTTCACTACAAGAAAAATTGTATTTCTTGACAGTTTTTTTTTTTTTTCAAAATTTTTATTTATCTTTAATAATTTTTTAAAACTTTTACTTCATATTTTCAAGACCAAACAAAATCCTGATATGGATTTATTTTACAGTAAGATATTGGTTTTTGAGTAAATTAATATTGGATAAGTAAGATTTTAAATTTAATAAATTTACTTTTAAGAAATTTAAAAAAATAATTTTTTCAAAATTGTTTATTTATTATGCACCCTTTTGTTTCATACTAAGAGACTCGTTAATAATTCAATTACCCATATAAATTAGTAATCTAAATCTTACATTTGTTTATTAAATTGCAAGATGCATGTTGAGAAATATCTCCCATGTAATGAGAGTTGTATTCTAAATCATGCTTATTACAATTGATATCATGAGTCTCCTATAGGCCATGTTTTGTTGGATGGAATGGAATAGAAAGAAAGCAATTCCTTTTGTTTGGTTTGTTAAAATGCAATGGAATGGTGATTCCTTTGGAATGAGGATTCCACAATTTTGGTTAAATGGGCATTCCATCCAAAAACCAATGGAATGCCCTTCCATTCCAAACTAAAATTTATATTCCATAAATACCCTCATATGCCCCAACTCCATTCCAAAAATACCCTCTTTTCCAAAAATAATACATTATTATATATTATATTAATGATATATAAATATATATGTACTATATATTATATTATTATATATATTATTATTATGTATTATATTATTATAATATATATAACAATATATAAGCATATATAATATAATATATTTATATATTACATTATTATATATAATATATATTATATATTATATATTATATTATTAAATATTATTAAATATATTATATATATTATACTATTATATATATTATATTATTACATATATTATATATATTATATTATATTATATAATGTATATATATTATTATTATATGTATTATATATATTATATATGTATAATATTATATATATATTATATGTATTATACGTATTAGATAATATATATATGTACTATATATTATATTATTATATATATTATATATATTATATATTAATATATTAAATAATATATTATTATATATATATTGTATAATATATATATTATTATATGTATTAGATATAATATATATGTATTATATATATTATATATTATATATAATATATTATTATATTAAATAATATATAATTATATATAATTTACTTTTATATTTTATAATTATTATATATAATATATCATGTTATTATGAATGTTTTATAATTAGGGGTATTTTGGACAAAATAGAGTTAACTCCATTCCATTCCGTTGTTAACTAAACAAAATAATACTGATTTAGAGACTAATTCTAAAGTTCTAACCAAACAAGAAACTTAGTTTTCCTTTCCTTTCCTTTCTATTCTTATTCTCATTCTCATTACCATTCTGATTACCATTCTGATTACCATTCCATCATGTAACCAAATGTGACCATAGAGTATTGAACAATAACTCAACTATATATTTTTTAAAAAATATAATTTTATTAAAAGTTTCAATAAATATTTTTTTTATTTATGTCTGTCATAGAAATTATAATTTTGATTAGTTGAATAAATTTAAATTTATCAAACAAGGTTTTTTTTTTCCTCTAACAACTCATATAGGTTATATATAAATATTGTTCAACTTTTAACACATCAAATCTTGTATTAAAGTGGTAAAAGCTTTCAATTATTGACTTGAGGTCTCAAGTTCAATTTCTAATAATGACAATTATTATCAGAAGTGGGCAGAGCCGGGCGGCGGCAGGCGGTGGCCTGACGGTCGGGTGGTGGTGCAACAACGAGTTTCCAGAGGACGACGGGGATGGTCCAAGGTCTGGCGGACGGTGGCAGGTGGCCGAACGGTCGACGGGGTGGTATGATTGCGGGTTTCCGGAGTCTGGTGGTGGTGGTGGGTGGTCTGGCGACGGGAGAGGTGGTGTATAAATATAAAAAAAAAATGTTATTTAATTAAATATTAAAAAATGACAGTTTTTAATTAAATAATATAAACATATCTTCACAGTTAAAAACTGTCGTAAATTTTTTTTTAAAAAAAAAATTGTTAAGACTTTTCTTGACTTTGGCATTGTTGATAGTTTTTAAAATTGTTAAGAATGCTTTTCTTGACAGTTTTTAACTGTCAATAAACCTATTATTTTGTTGCAGTGTTTTGACAAGCATGAATATAAGTCTTCTGCTGAGCCTAATCCCAAAAGAAAAGGCAAAAAGCAAAAGAATAATAAGGTTCCTAAGGCCAGTCAAAAAGTTGACCAAGAAAGATGGGATAGACAAAGGAAAGTGTTTCTATTGTGGGATCAAGGGGCATTGTAAAATAAATTGCCTTAAGTACTTAGCAAGCAAGAAGGAAAAATGTAATTTGTATTATCTAGAAACATGTTTTCTAGCAGATTCTACGGAATCTTGGATTGTAGATTCTAGAGCCACTAATCATATTTGTAATTTGTTAAAGTTGTTCCAAAAAACGAGAAAGCCAAGTAATGAAGAAATTAGTTTTCACTTGGACACTAGAGCGCAAGTGTTGGCAGAAGCAGTGGGAGAAGTCGTTATTTATTTCGATAGTTTTAGAAGTTTGATTTTAAAAGATGTTTATTATGTGCCGAAGTTTAGGAGAAACTTGATTTATGTTTCTATCTTGATTAGACTATCTCACTGCTAAACATTGAACAAGATAAACCTAATTTCAAGAGAACAAAATTATCTAAAGATGAAACTTACTTGTGGCTAGACATGGCACTGGTTCAGTTCGAACTAGTGAACTGAACTAGAAAAACCGAAACTAGAACTAGTTTTTTCGGTTTCAATTTCGGAACCAAACTAGAACTTGTACCAAGGTGGTTTCGGTTTCGGTTTCAGTTTCGGTTTTAATTCCAATTTTTAAGGAACCGCCCGATTCGAACCGGACTTAAACCAGTGGTTCTAGTTCCGGTTCGAACTGATGGTTCCAACAATTTTTTTTAATTATTAAAAAAAATAACACTTTATTTATAAAAATAAAATGTTTAAAAGAGAAAAGGTAAGTATGTTTTTATATGCCTCCACCTCTTTTTTATATCCGATGTGGGATATCCCACATCCACATCAGATAAATAAGAGCAGTGAAGAGAGTCCTAACCTATAAAAAAAATAAGGAGAAGGCAATGGAAAATATACTTACTTAGACAAGGGTTATGGGTCACGGTTCAATACTCTATAATGTCCTTTCTAACATTTTATTTTTTTGTAAGTAAAATGTAATTTTTTTTTAATTAAAAAAAGGGGTTCTGAACACCGGTTTCAGTTCTAGTTCCCCCAGAACCGGAGCCGACAACAAGTCTACTTGTGGCACTTGAGATTAGGACATATTAATCTAAATAGAATCAAAAGGTTGGTAGGCGATGGAATTTTAAGCAAGTTAAAAAATCCAAGATCTTCCAACATGTGAATCTTGTTTAGAAGGTAAGATGTCCAAAAGGCCGTTTATGGAAAAAGGTGCAAGGGTTACTGAATGTCTAGAACTTTTACATACAGATGTATGTGGTCTGGTGTACATAAAGCAACAACCCCTAAGAAATTAAGTGACATTGCCCTAATAAATTACTGTCATTGAATATATTAAATTACAAAATTTAGACATTGTCCTAATTCCTATGTTTTATGTTATGTTCTTGAGTATAATTGAATATTTTAATGTGTTTGTTGAGTTTGTGTAGAAGATAGCTCTTGTATTGCGTTTGAATGTAAAAAGGTGATTTCAAAGAAAGTTTGGAGAAATACATTTACAGCACATCCAACTTGTGAACATAATATTTGCCTCCTTAGATTGAACTAGGTTGAGATCTATATGTTTTTAGAAAGCCATGGATTCCTAGTTTCCAGCACACTTTACGATTTGTCAATCCGAGTTTTTTTAGAGAAAGTTATGGCCATTTTAGTGACTGGTGGTCAGAGCAAAAAGTCTTCCACGGGTCCTGATGGGGAAGAATTCTGAATTTGTTTAAAATTAAAAGAAAACTTCCCAAATCAAATTCTAATGACTCTAAAAGACCAGGACATGTTTGAGAAACTTCCTAAACTCAAATTTGAAGTCAATCATCAAAAGAGGAAATTCAAGTTAGGAAAGACATCTTATTCCTTAATTCATTCTACTTTCCTACTTGGTGGATTTCCTAAACCAAAGAAGAATTGGGAGTTGACAAGGAGAAATCATTTATAAATACAAAGAGTTTTCTACAAGAGAAAAAGTCTAGAGTTGAAGATTGAAGATTGAAGACTACATCAACATTCTCTTCTTCTACCTTTCTTTAGATTAGATATTTTTATTTAATTTTCTTGTTTTTATTTCTAGCCAATTTTCTTATTAGTTAGGGCTAACTTGAAGCTCTAGACATGATTTCAATTCCATAGACAAGTTTTGTTTTAATGAAGTATTATTTTTCTTATATGATGAATTCAATTTCTCCGTAAGAATTATTTTTCTAATATTTTTGTTTCTTTGATTGGCCATCTTCGGAACATGATTTTACGATCTATGTTGCAAGGATACAAGTCAGACACCATACAAATTTATCATTGGTTGCAACAATTAATTGAATTACGACCCAATTAAGAGAAGTTGATTCATGAATAATCTAGAATAGATACCATGTTTTAGGGTTTATGTAATATTCATATTCTCTCTGTTCTTAATGAATTCCAATTATTAAATTTAAGTAGACACCATGCTAGGTTATAATTTGGAATATAAGTATTTATGTAGACACCATGCATTTTACATGCCAACTAGGAGAGAATAATACAGCTTGAGTGAGACACCATCGCCTTGTCGTGAATATCTTCATCATGTTTGATTATTTGTTAACTTCATTATTGTCTATGGATCAGATGATTGTTTAGTGGTGGATAGGAAGTCCTAACTTGTATTTTTCTTTATTTTATTTCTTCCGTTATTTTTCTAAGGTGTTTTTATTATTGTTTTTCATTAGTTTAAATAATCAATTCAAAAACCCACATTCGTGTGTGTGAGTTAGAGTCTTTGTTTTTATATTTTTAGTTAGATTAGAGTCCTAGAGTGTCGTAGATATACACTCATTATTTTAGTAGTTAATTAATTCCTTGTGGGAACGAACCTTGCTTTTATGCTGTGCTATTTCTCATGAATTGTGCATTTGTAAGGTTTTTATTATTTTTGTTTGCCTATTTCGCAACCAACATAATATTGCCAAATAAAATAAATAAATTTCCTTATAGTACTTTGATCAAGAACTCAATATCTGAGTCTTTTAATTTTGATTTTCCATTGTGTCAGGCATGTCAAAATACTTGATAGTGTCCGAAAATGCATTTTCCTGGGCTAAATTTGTATTCATCTATTGGATACCTCTCCAAACCACAACAATTTGTGTAGTGATTTTAAGAAAATATATTCAATACTCCAACAATGATTTGAGCAGTAGCAAATATCAAGCAGGTATATTCATACATTCAAGTCGACATAATTTGACAATGCCATTAAATACCTTTGAGATCTGTAAAGACCTCTATTTTGTGATTGGCTTATTTCATAACAAACCATATTGGGGATGATTTTGTAATCGTTAGCTTAGGTTCTCAATAGCAAACTTCCAAACATCTTCGTGACTTCAAGAGCGAAATGCATATTCACTTGACTTTGCCTCTTGAAGAGTTTAGGTACACACGCACACTTCATGCATGCTTTGATCATTTTACATTTATGTTCTAATTGTTTATATGTGTGCATCCAATACACCCATTAAAACTTGCACTTCATTCTTACACTTAAGTGTAGTTTTTGTGTGATGTAATTCGTTTTCCGATGATTGATCGAAAATGTCCATGCATGCACGTTGGTATGTTTGTCTTAGCGCGATGAGTGACCATTTGAGAATGTCCATTCTTCTCTTGGTTTGTGATGACTCGCTTTTTGTGTCGTTACCAAATTGCGAATTATCAAAAGAATGTTTATAAATGAATTCTTACGCAATGTGCTTTAAGTTTTGAAAACTAGTAAAACGGTAAGCTTAAGATTCGTTCCACAGGGATTAGGTTAGATTAATCAATTTGTTATCTAATCTAAGTTAGTCTAACTAGTGTGCAATAAAGTAAATCATGATTAGTGGGATAGTGTGTGGTTTGAGAAACCACCAAACAATGCATGTAAAGTAAATATACAAAAATGTAAAGAGAATATGAATGGAGATAGGAATCCAATACAAACAACTTAGATAAGAAAATGAGTTTAAACAATTAAGAGAGGTTTAGGGAAATGATAGAGTAGCTAATGGACCATTGAGCAATTCATATAAAACTTCATTAATGCACAATCTACACAATCAAGGACCGATCTCATTCGAAAGTGTTGTTTAGGTCGTCACTACGAACCCTAAACAACTTCCCACCAAAATGCCTAACCGATTAAGGAAAGGGGGTCAAGGTGGGATCGGTTAGTGACGATTGATTGGCCTAGGCAATTGGGGTGATATCCCCACCAACAACCTAACCAATTCACCATGTGCTCTAATCAATCAAGTGTGTCAATAACTTAACCAATTTTATCACAAATAAATCCTACAACATATTGTAATCAACAAGTGTGTCAATACTCATTTAATCACATAAGTGCAAAATTTAATTAAAAAGTAAATAGAACTATAATCATGCAAATAAAATATCCAAAGCTTTAATAAATACTCAATGTCCAAATAATCTCTCAAATCATCCCCCTAAAATGGGGGTTTAATTACACATAATAACAAACAAGAAAAGGAAGTAAAATGTAGAGAAATCACCCTTGGGTCTCTCTTGTAAGTTTGATCCTCTCTTGAGCTTCCTTGCTTGAATCTTGTGTAAAGATTGGGTGTTGAGGATGTGTCTAGATAGGTGGAGTCATATGGAAAGTAACAAAGGAAATGAGTAGAGAAGATGGAAAGAGAGGAATGATTTAGGTGGCGTAATCTAAGTGTTTATTGGAGAGGAGAATGGTAGGATTAGGAATGGTTGAAGAAGGGAGGTTTCTTGATGAACAAGAGTTGTCCATTCTCTATAAAAATGGTGTATTTATATGTTTTGAAGGCTAGGGTTAGAAATAGGCATGAAAGGACAAGAATACCCCTAAAAAATGGCTTGAAAATTTCCATTTTACTGTTTCTAGAAAATGGAGTTCGCCATGGGGTCGCCATTTGGTCGCCATGGCGATAGGGAGTGCGCAGCAGTTACTAAAATTGGCATAAGTTTCTGTAGAAGACTCAGAATTGTAATCCGTAAAAACCACTGGATAGTAGACTTCCGGGGCTTTCCGAATATATATAATTGGAAATGTGGTTTGATCTGAGGAGAGAGATATGCCTCTTTGAAGATGAATGATCTGTACACACTTTTTACAATTTCAGCCCCTTTTGCCACCAATATTACTCCAATGCCTTTGAACTTTATAAAAACCTAAAAACACTTAATTCACACCATTAAATCATGGGATATTGCCCAAGAATCAAGCAAAAAGAGAAGGAAGTGAGGGCCAAAATCATACCAATTTTGGTTCGATCAGTTTGGTCTTTGGTCACATGGTCTTATACCATGAGTTTTGGACATTTTGTTGTTGTCTGTATCTAACCTTTGGTCTCTCTTTTGACCATATATCTTCCTATAGACATCAAAACCTTATTTTGTAAAAAGGAGTAGAAAGTAGACTTCCATACCTCTCCAACCAGTATATTATTCGTAATATTTCATGCCCTTTTGGATTGGTTTTGAAATCTCTAAAGTGACCACTAAAATAGGGTAACTATATTTTTATCTGAATATGACCTTTGGTCACTAAATTGACCATAACTCTTTCTACAGACATCAAAATCTTATTTTGTAAAATGGATTAGAAAGTAGACATCATTACCTTTCTAACGGTATATTATACGAAAGGTTTTGATGTCGTTTGGTCATGTTTTAAGATGCTCGAATCTCGAACTATTGTGTTGTCGCGACTATGTGCCCTTGTTGTGCTACTCGTCAAGTTCTAGTGTTGTGCTGCTTGACTAGCGCTTTTGGTACAGTAACCTTGCGCTAGTAAAGTGCTAGTGATGCTTTACTTGTCAAGTGCAATGCTCCACCCTTATTTCGTAATTTGGCCATATCTCATTGATTTGGAGTCTAATTTGACTCATTTTTGAAGGGAAATTCATAAAATTTATAAGGCTATCATCTAAGAACTATAAATACATCTCTTTCTCATCATTTGCATTCAAGGAACTAAAACTACAAAACCCTAGAGAGAGATTAAGAGTTCCCTAGAGAGAGAAAGCTTCAAGAAAGATTTAAGAAAGCTTCGTTGACTCTCCAAACCCCAAAACCCATCTTCATCTTGCGTCATCTAGCATGGGTCTTGATTAATGTATTCACTTGGTAAGTAGAACAAACATCTCAACTCATTTATTGTTCTATTTAATCAAGACATGCCTTTTATTGCCTATGTTAGCAAATCTTCACATTAATTGCATATCTAATAAGTTATGACATGTTTGGGGTTTGTTTGTGATAGCTTGCATGATTAGGTTTTTTATACCTAAATAGCTAAGCCTTAAATATTCTTGTGAGATTATTTGATAACTAGGTTGATAGATTCATGTTTATCAAGTTAGTTAAGCTCTATTAAATATTCATGGTTGTTTGTTAACAATTAGGTTGTTGGAAAATCTCTACAACTAATTGAGTTCATATGTATGGGCATGTTGACTTATTTTGATAGCTAGGATTGTTGTCATACACATTATCTAGCTAAGTCATTATGTCTCTACACTTGGACTATTGATAACTTAGATTTGTTGATTGTATCATTAAACTCCTTGTTAAGAAATTTGTGTTGTCTAGCATACATTGCATTTGAGCATCATTTATATGTTCACACCTAGATATTAATTCTCTTCAATGAGTCAAAGTCTTGTGGCAACATTGTGGTAGACGCATAAGCAAGTGAAGTCTTGCAACCAAGGGTTGTTTGGCAAGCTTTTGTCAAGTTTCACTATAAAAAGTGCTCACGCCAAGAGTAATGGATCGAGGGATATCACTAGGGATTGAACCAAGAGTGGTGAGTGGTAGTGTCTATAGCCTGAGGTTATCGAGAATGAGAGTTCGTGTATTACTTGAGGGTGTAACCGTCTTTTCATATAGTGGATTCGGTGACTAAGTGGCTAGCGTGGCTAGTTCCATGGGTTTTTCCTTGTTGAAGGTTTCTCGCATAAATAATCAAGTGTCTATTTTAATTCCACACTTTACACTTGATTGTTGTTGTATGCTTGTTTGGGTTTTTATTGGTAATATTTACTAATTGAAAAAGTTGGTAATAATCGATTAACAACTCATTCACCCCCCTCTAGGTTGTATTAGACACACTGTATTTATTTTCAAGATCACTTTTATCAAGACCATAGCCTCGATCATGTTCATAATTTACTTTAATTTTAGTGGAATGGGAAACTCAAAGTTGATAAATCTTTGCTCCAAAGCAGCAAATCGCAACCCATTCCTTTTTCACGATTTGTATAGTATCTTCACCTTATGCTTCCTAGATCATCACAAAGTAAACATGAAAAACAAATTAATAATCATAAGTCACCTTTATAATCTTGATCATGGTTAACTTGTGTTGTTTGTTTGTTTGTTTGTTTTTGTGTGTGTGTGTGTGTGTAGAACTACACATTCCAGAGGTCATCAAATATTCCTTAGGCTGAACTAGATTGCGAATCTCATATGCATAGAAAGCTCTGGATGTCTAGTTTTCAGTAAAACTTATGGTTAGTGATTAAATGTATTCTAGAAAAAGTTACACCTATTTTTGTACCCGGTGGTCAGGTTAGAAAATCTTTCGCGAGTTATTTTCTTCAATGTTGTGGAGGCCACCAAACATTCTATAGGTCGAACTGAATTGTGAACCATATATGCTTAGAAAGCTATAGATGTTTAGTTTCCTGTGGACTTTATGGTTTGTGATTCCGATTTTTCTAGTGAAAGTTACATCTGTTTTAGTACTCGATAGTCAGATTATGGAGTCTTCCGCAATTTGTGATAATTTTTTTTTTCTTTTTTTATTGCAAGTTGTTTAAACAAAAAACTCTTCAGATTGATTGAGGGTATCTTGAAGCTCTATGAGAATCGCTTTTGTAATACTCTATTTGTGAATTTGTTTGTGACCGTGTCTCTTGTTATTGGTGTTATAGATGATCCACCCCTAGCACCTCCAACAGTCGGTGTAAGTAGGTCTAGACATGCTAGAATGCTTCAAATGTTGCGTCCAGTGGTGTTGTAATTGTAGGTACTACGATAGACAATTGAATGTCTCTCTAGAGAGTCGTGGGGAATTCATTGATTGTTGGGTTTGCTCCTTTTACTTCTTCCGTTATGAACATGATTGCATTCATGTTTGTGTTGTCTATTCACAAGGGGGCCTTGAACAATAACTTCAAGGAACCATCGAAGTTGTTATTCAAGGCCCCTTTTCTCTAGCATCAATTATTGACAGTGATTTTTGGATCATTGAAAAGTAAACCGGTCAACAATAATCTGTGGCTTTAGAAGACTACTTGACTGGTCAATGACTGCACGAGCAAGCCTTTTTTTCCACGTGGATCTGATGAGGTTGCCTGATAGCTTTGGGTTGTAGGCTGATCAGGCGAATTGGATTGTCTTTGGTATGGAAATCTACAATAAAAGCCTGAAAAACAGAAACTCGTTAAGAGTCGGTGTTGGTGACCGACGTGGGCACTTCGTCGCTCAAGTTAACCAATTGTTGCTCAATCAAAAGACTGTATTTCATAAGATAACAAGACATAGTTTCTGTTAAGTAAACTGTATATAATTGTGTACCTTAATCATTAATAATACCTGGAATTTATAGGTGTGATAGAGTGTTGCCTTGATTTTGTCCATGTAAGTAAAGGATTTGATGAAATCATATCCTTGTCTGATTTTGATTTGCTTGCCTATTTGGGAATTAGTTTTCTAACAGGGGTCAATCTCCTTGATTCCAGGAATTATTTCCTGTATAGGAGTCTTGGAGTGATTATGATTGAGTTTCCTTATTGAAACTTGATTTAAAGAGATAAATACGAGATTCCTTATTTATTGCGATCTTAGAATGATATGGCGTATCAAGGTTAGACTTGGGCTTGGTGTCCAAGTCTGTTAAGCAGAATGGCTTTGAAGAGTTGATGAGCTCTCGACGAGCTGAAGAGTTGATGAGCTCCTGACGAGCTGAAGAACTCCCAATGAGTTGAATTGTCTCAGCGAGTTGAATAGTTCTGCCAAGTAAAATAACTTTAATGACTGGAGCATGTCCATGCAAGCAGATTCAATGTTTTCAACTGTTTCTATATGTAGTACTTCCACGTGTTATGTGTTGACCATCTAATGATGTGTTTCAACTTTGACTTTTGGATGACGTGGATTAATATATTCGTATTTCCTGCTAATTATGCTGATGTGTTAGACCGATTAAAAATTCCTCCAACTAATACAATTGACAAATTAATTGGACTTGTATTCTCAGGTCTATCGAAACAACACCATCAAAGTCAAAAACAAGATTCAATTGCAAAGTAAAAAGCTGACAACAATTTTAAAGAATGACAAAGCCTATGTTAACAATCTCTATATAGATGGTATATTAATAAAATAAAAAAATAAAAAAAAATAAAAAAAAACCAGATAGAAAAGAGTTAAACATGAGATTGCGTGATATTTTTGTTCCCAGATAGTAGATAATCATTAGAGATTGTCTGTCAAGACTAGTTTTATGTCATATAGAAACCAAGTTTTTTTGATGTTGTTTTCATGTCAACAATTATTGTTATGCAAGCCAGTTTTGAATGAGATAGTGGATTTTTTTTTTTTAATATCTTTAATCTTTTTTAAATCGTTATATTTTTCATTCTCTTATTATATTTAATTAATTAATGTATTTGTAAGGGCAAAATAGGAATTGCCCATTTGTTGTTGCTAACTAATGGTGGTCAATTGTTAGTCAATGGTCAAAGGGTATGTTTATGTTATTATGATAGTTGTTCCGGTTTTAGTGCAATTATGCATATAGCTAGGGAATGTTTGTGCAATTTGCCCTTCATGTAAAGATAAAAATATGCATTCAAACAATTGACATGTGAATTTTCTGCATTTAAATTTTTTTTTTTTTTGAGGAAATAGATTGTGAGAGATCAAAAGTACAGTACTAGGAAAAAAAAAAAAGTTGTCACATATTAGAGAAAAACTTGGGTGCATCTTATGCTCCACACTAGAATCTGATGGTGCATCGGATGCAATCAATGATCGACATGTGTTAATTAAAATTTTTTCTCTCTTTCTTTTTTTCCACCTCATTTTCTCTCTTTTCTTCTCTATCTATCAGACACCCTTTCTCTCTCGTTTTCAAACCGCCGTTAGTGCCACCGATCGTCGACCTTTGGAGCAAGTGAGTCGACACCACCCACATCAAAAGGTGCGAAAAGTTCCGACCTTCCGATCTCTTATAAGGGTCGTCGCCTAACGAAATCGTCTTGGTGATCAAACTATCGTTCGAAGTTTGACGAAACTACCGTCGTCGACATCACCACCGGTGGTTGACCGATAAAAACACCGAAAAATGTTCATCGGATGCCGACCGTTATAACCCAAGTGTCCATTTTCAGATTCGAGTTGTGTGGAGAGAGAAACAAAGCCAAACCTGAATCATCACCGAACCTTCATCACCAGATTTGTAATGATTCGTCGTGAATTCGACGAAACCGATCACACCATCAAAATCAGCGTCATCCAAAATTTCAGACCTAATTATCAACGGAGTCAAATGGCGCCGGAGAAAGATCGTCGGTGACGGATCCATATTGACTGAGAAAATAGGAAAGAGTATGATAGATAGGAAAGAAGGGAAGAGGATATGAGCTCAAAGGAAAATTTTTTAAAATGACATTTGTCATTCATTGATTGCATCCGATGCACTGCCATCAGATTCCAGTATGGTGCATCGGATGCACCCAAATTTTCTCCACAAATTAGGGTCATATTCTATTATTCTAATTTCTATGCGATTTTACCATATATATCCTTCTTATTCTATCAAAATTTGATTTTACAACATGGATGCTTATGACCTCCTATGGATGCTCCTCCCCGAGTCCCCTCTATGCCTTCTGGTAAATGTTTGTTCCTAAATGTAAATGTTTTTAAGAATAATAAAAACTATATATTTTTTTTGCGTGTGGTTATTTTCATGTATAATTAGATGGATATACAAAATCCATCAGTGAATTTGAAATAATGAAAAAATAAATAAATAATTCTTCTTATAACTAATCAATACTTATTAACCTAAGTGAGTCCACGGAGCAGATCCTCCATCGCTGTTTGGTGGAGTTAACATGTGATAGTTTTTGTTGTTGTTGTTGTTGTTGTACATATATATATATATATATATATAAATGTTTAAGTCAGTGCGTACTGATAAATCTTCGTCAGTGCGTACTGATAAATCTTCATCAGTGCATTGGATATGGGTCATTAAATTTACATATTTTGATTCGTGTATGCACTTGTCAAAACTTCTCTATAATCAGTGGTTCACATACATTGATACTAATGTAGTTACATCAGTGTGCACTGATGTGAACGGGACTATATATATATATAGTATTGCTAATTTGCCCAAATTTGGTGCTCAAATGACGTGGCAATACTCTCATCCATTCATTTAAATCAAGCAAATCTAATACAATCTAAATGAATAGATGAAAGTGTTGTCACGTCATTTGGGAACCATATTTGGGCACCAAATTTAGACAAAGTAACATTACGCATATATATATTAATTTTATTTTAAGAAAAATAATAAAATAGTGTAATAAGGCTTGGTCGAAAGGCTCAAGTCTTGGCTAAACAAAGGGTTCGGAGTTGCAATTTGGATCCTCTGCTTATCTGATCTTTTTCTTAACTTCATCTAATCTCATGACATATAAGTATTGCAATAAATAGGTGGTTAGGATGTGACTGGTTCTCATAACTACTTTATCAACAACCAATCACATACTATAAAAATGTCAAGAAAAATATAAGATCAGAAGAGGATCCAAATCCTTGGAGTTGGGTTCTACGCCTAAATGTAAGGGTAGTTTAGTTATTTTATATTAAAAAGCTGGTCAATAGTTATATACTCATATTTGATTGAAATCAACTGACAGTAGAAAGGATGTATTCTTCTCCTAGGGTTTTCTTCTAAACCCTAGCGTGGAAGCAGTTGGAGTCCTTATTGGCCATTGGTTTCTTGTCCAGTTTCAGTTTTTTTAGTGGCTTTGTTTCAATATGGATCAGGAGGAAATAGCAAGACTTTGTGCATCCCTTTCGCTCAAGAGTCCAGAGAAAAAATTATGGAGCGTCCATGATACGCTTAAGGATGTGGCGGGATGAAAACTTGATCTATGCTTGGTTGGAAAGGTGTTGTCGAGCAAGCATGTTAATAGGGAAGCCTTTCGAGCGGTGATGCCAAAAGTTTGGCAGGTAACTCTAGATGTAGAGGTGGTACAGGACAATACTTTTCTATTCTATTTTCGTAATCATGGGGACCAATTCCGGGTACTTTCGGGAGGTCCCTAGAGTTTTGATAATAGCCTCCTTGTGCTGGAAAAGCCTATGGGTTTTGGGAATGTTGCAAGTTTAGTTTTTAATCGGGTGTCCTTCTGGATTCAGATACCTAATGCACCATTGATATGCATGACTAAAGAGATGGGGGAGTTTATAGGAAGGCTTATTAGGGAGTTAAAGGATATTGATGTCGGTTTAACTGGGGAGTGCTTTGGGAAATATATACGGGTGAAAGTAGAGGTGGATGTTTCGAAACCATTGAAGAGGTTCCTGCGGCTGGAATTGGAAAAAGGGAAGGAGTTGATCTTGTTATTACGGTATGAGAAACTGCTTGAATATTGCTTCCATTGCGGTATAGTGGGACACTCATACCAGGATTGTAGTCTAAGATGTGCGGACGATCTAGGGAGCTCAAGGGATTTTGAGTATGGACCATGGATGCGGGCCTTGGATCCACCGGGACGGTCTAATTCTACTGGCCATTATCATGCTCGAGGTGAGGGCTCAGCTGTGGGTTTTCATGGTGAGCGAGGGCGACAGGGTGGTCAATTTCGGAAGGATCAGGTGTGGAAACTTAGGAGGGACCAGGTGGTGCCGCCTCAACAACCAATTGTGGACAGGGAGGATAATACACATAGGTCAGGGTCAGGGTCAGTGGGGGTTTGTCAGGATCAGTTTTCACATGAGGTAATAAAGGATAAGCAAGGGGACAGTTGTTCGAAAGTCTGCATGGAGGGAGATACTAACGTGCACATGCCACTGGTGACTCAAAAACAGGTTGGGGAAAATAATATGCATGTGGAGAGCTTTGTGACTAATGTTCATGCAGAAGTCAATGGGGGTTTGCATGCTGGAATTTTTTACGTGGAAGGGGGTTTGGCGGACAAAGCCATAGGCGATGGGGGGTTTCGCAAAGGGCTGTTTCTGAAAGGGTGGAGGGGGCAGACGGGAGGAAAAAGAAAGGCAAGTGGAAAAGGTGGGCACGTGAAGGGGGTGTTCGAGGGTTAGGGTCTGATAGTGATTCTTGCTTAGAGAAAAGAGGTTTCATTGATGACACTGAGTTGTCTACAGGTGTGGAGGTTAAGAAACAAAAAAATAAGGGTGCTTTTGATCCAGTATCAATTGAGATATCGACGAGTCGGGAAGAGGACCCGGCTTGCCGGACACAATGAAAACCTTATTTTGGAACGCTCGGGGTTTGGGTGGGGGTCGAGCTTTTCGGGTCTTGTACTCATTAGTACAGGATCATCGTCCTCCGATTGTCTTCCTGATGGAGACCATTTGTGATCATGATGTTATGGAAAGACTACGTGTTAAACTGGGTTTTGCTGCTAAGTTTGTTGTTGATAGAAACGATAACAGTGAGGGGTTATGTCTCTTCTGGAAAGATGTTGTGGAGGTTAGTCTTCTTTCTTATTCTCGATTCCATATTGATATAGTGGTGGTTCTTGAGCAGAAATATCATTGGAGACTCACAGGATTTTATGGAAATCTGATTGCGTCCCAACGTACCCATGGTTGGACCCTCTTGAAGAGGTTGGCGGGTTTGTCGCCTTTACCGTGGCTTGTGGGTGGGGACTTTAATGAGATTGCGAACCTCTCAGAGAAAAAGGGAGGGCGGTTAGACAAGCTTCTTTGATGAATGATTTTCAGGCTACGTTGGATGAATGCGGGTTAAAAGACTTAGGTTTTGAGGGTCCTTGTTTTACTTGGACTAATCAGAGGAGTGTGGATTTTTTGGTTCAAGAGCGCCTTGATCGCTTTGTTAGTAACTTGGGTTAGAAGGTGATGTTTCCGCATTTTCGGGTTAATCACTTGGAGTTTTGGAAATCGGATCACAGGCCAATCTTGTTAGATTTTTCTGTTCATGAGGAAAGGCATAAGGGGGAAATCGTTTCCATTACGAACAATGTTGGGCTAAGAAGAAGGAGTGTCTTGAGGTGGTTAAGCGTGGTTGGGCGGAGATGGGGGAAGGTCATAGGGTTCGACGGGTGGTGGAGAGGTTGGGGGCTGTCTCTACTTTGTTGAAAAAATGGAATGGGGTGGAGAGGAGAAATTTGAAGAAAAATATTGTGGAAAAGAAGGGTGAGTTGGTTGTTTTGGGTGAAAGGGAGCGGGTGGATTGGAAACAACACCAGAAGGTTGAGTTGGAGTTGGATGGCCTGCTGAGATTTGAGGAGGATTTTTGGAGGCAAAGGTCTCGAATGGAGTGGTTGAAAAGTGGTGATCGTAATACGAAATTCTTCCATGCTAAGGTGTCTTCGCGGAAAGCTCGCAATAAGATTCATGGTCTTTTTGATTCGGGTGGTATTTGGAGGGAAAATGAGGACCAAATGGAGGGGATTGTTTCAGATTATTTCGAAGAGATTTTCACCTCTGCTCAACCGTCTTGGGAGGTGCTACAAAGGGTGTGCAGTTCGGTTAAGGTAAGGGTGCCTCCTAACCTTCTGAATTTTTTGTCTATGGATTTTACTGCAGAGGAGGTGAGGGTAGCTTTGTTCCAAATGAGTCCTTCAAAGGCGCCAGGTATTGATGGCTTTCCGGCGGATTTTTTCCAACGGTTTTGGGAGGTGGTTGGTGATGATGTAATGAAAATGTGTTTGGGTTGTTTGAATGATGGGCTTCGGATGGAGTCTATCAATCATACGGTGTTGTGTTTGATTCCGAAGGTTAAAAATGTGGAAAACATGGCAAATTTGAGACCGATAAGTCTTTGCAATGTGGTATACAAGTGTATCTCCAAGGCTATTACGAACAGCCTTCGTTCTGTGCTAGATGTTGTTATTTCTGAGACTCAAAGTGCCTTTGTTCCAGGCAGACTGATAATGGATAATGCGTTAGTGGGTTTTGAGTGTATGTATGCCCTTCGTCGTAAGGTTCAAGGCAAGAAAGGTTTAATGTCTGTTAAGTTGGATATGTCGAAAGCCTACGATAGGGTGGAGTAAGGTTTTTTGCTTGGCATGTTACGAGTGATGGGTTTTCCGGAGGCCTGGATTTCTTTGATAAAAGAATGTATTTCCTTGGTTACTTATTCATTTATTCTTAATCGTAAGGTTAAGGGCTTTATTCGGCCTACGAGGGGTTTACGACAGGGGGACCCTCTCTCTCCGTATTTGTTCCTCATCTGTGTGGAGGGGCTTTCTAGTCTTATTTCTCAAGCTGCTGGTTTGGGTGCGTATTTTGATTTCAAGTGCAGTCGTCAGGGACCTGTAATTACCCACCTGTTCTTTGCAGATGACAGCTTGCTGTTTACGAAAGCCTCAGTGACGGATTGTGTCACTATTAGAAAAATTCTGGAGGATTATTCCCTTGCTTCTGGGCAGATGGTTAATTTTGATAAATCTGCAGTGTGTTTTAGCAGGAATATTTCGGTGGGGGAAAGGATAAGGCTCGCCGGTTTTCTGAGTATGAGTTTGGTTGATGTGCATTTGCGTTACCTGGGTTTACCGTGTGTGACGGGTAGACGGAAGCGTCTTCTGTTTGATGACATTA
This sequence comes from Acer campestre, assembly GCA_954870605.1. NCBI lineage: Eukaryota > Viridiplantae > Streptophyta > Magnoliopsida > Sapindales > Sapindaceae > Acer > Acer campestre. Next base: position 22,022,909 of record OX940801.1, on the reverse strand, counting down.
AAAATAGGGTTTGGAAAAAGCTTCAGGGTTGGTGCAATCGTTTTTTCTCCATGGGTGGGCGTGAGGTTCTGTTAAAAGCTGTTATCCAGGCTATTCCGGCTTATTCGATGAACCTGTTTAAGCTTCATATTGCTCTGGTCAATGATCTTCATCGGTTTTGTGCCAGATTCTGGTGGAGTGGAAGTGGGAAAAAATAGAAGTTGCATTGGTGTAAATGGGAGAAGTTATGTAGGCCTAAAGATGAGGGGGGGTCTTGGTTTCAGGAATCTTGAAGCTTTTAACCAGGCTTTGCTTGCCAAGCAGTGCTGGAGTATTATTCAGTTTTCGAATTCTGGATTCTCTTGCTGCAAGAGTGTTGAAGGGGAGCTATTTTCCGGATTCTAGTTTTCTTGCAGCTGAGGGAGGTGTAGGTTCTTTTCTCTGGAAGAGTTTGTTGTGGGGGAGAGAACTTGTGGAGAAAGGCTCCAGATGGAGGGTTGGAAATGGGTCTTCTATCCGGGTTTATCTAGATAAGTGGATCCCGAGAGAGCATACTTTCAGAGTTATGTCTCCGGCGGTTCTGGATTTGTCTGCTAAGGTTGATGCTCTTAAGCTTGAGTCGGGTGAGTGGAATGAAAATCTGATTAGGGAGTCTTTTGTGGAGGTTGAGGTGGACGCCATCCTCAGTTTGCCCCCTAGTAATATTGCTTCGTTTGATAGACTGATGTGGCATTTTAATAATTCAGGCGCCTACACTGTTCGTAGTGGTTACTGGCTTGCTTCTTCCTCATTTGCTTCTCCCTCCTGTTCTGGTCTGTCTGGGTCTGAGGTTTGGTGGAAATTTTTTTGGCGTTTGAATTTACCTCAGAAGATTAAACTGTTCTTATGGAAGCCCTGTAATAATTGGATCCCTTCGCGTTGCAATCTAGTGGCTCATGGGATGAGCGTGGATGTTGTTTGCCCTGTGTGTGCTCAGAGTGCTGAAACTACCCTTCATGCCTTGTGGTGTTGCCCTGCTCTCAAAGAGGTCCGAAGGATTTGTGGTTTTGCTGCAGGTGGTGATTGCCTGGATCGTGCTCCTTTTATTGATTTTATTATTTCCAGCAGTACCCAGATGGAGGTGAAAAGTTTTGAATTTCTTTGTGTTCTTTGGTGGAGAGTTTGGCATCGTCGGAATGTTTTGTTGCATAGGAAGCAACTGATGCCTTAGAGATTTGGGACTGGGTGCAGAATTTTATTGATGGGTTTCGGAATGCTAATGAGCAGAGGGTAGTGAAGCATTCGGTAGAGGTTGCATCGACAACAAAATGGCAACCCCCACCACCTGGTTTTGTTAAAATTAATTCTGATGCTGCGTTGAACTCCTTGCAGAAGTCGGTAGGGATTGGTGTGGTTGCTCGAGATAGTAGTGGGCGGGTGTTGGCGTATTTGTGCAGAAATGTGAGAGCTTCTTACCAGCCGCAAATCGCTGAAGCGCTGGCCATTCTCGCTGGGATGCGTCTGGCTGCTAATAAGAAGTTTTCGCATGTTACTGTGGAATCTGATGCCCTTGTGATTGTCCAGGCTATTGTTCGTAAGAATCCCCCTGCCTCTGAGGTTGGTGTTGTGGTGAGCGATATTCTTTTGTTGGCGGATTGTTTCCAAGAATTTTCGGTGGTTTTTGCACCTAGATTGCGGAATAAGGTTGCTCATGGGCTTGCTAAATTAGCTTTAAATTATGTTGGGGAGTGTTTATGGATTGAGGATTGTCCTCTCTGTTTGGAGGGTTTGGTTTTGGGGGATGCCCCTCTTCCTCCCTAAGTTTTGCTTTGTTGCTGGTTTCTTTTCAAAAAAAAAAAAAAAAAACTGACAGTAGAAAGAGTTTGTACAATTGTACGCAAAAGGTTGATCCATCGGAAATTAGGTCTAAAATTTGGGGAGGTTTATGAAATTGGCTCTTAAAAACGATACCAAAAATGAACGACGTCGTATTCGTCCTTCACGCATTTTCATGAAAAAAATAGCAGGCAAAACAAACAACACTCACCATCTAAAAATGTGGGAGCAACCACCAAGAAATCGTCACAAAAAAACTACTGAAGAAGAAAAACAGAGTCGATTGTGTCTCTGTGCTCACCTGATCCTGCCATGGCTGACTCCGCTAGAACTCGCCAACGCCTCCCTCACCTGCAAAACCCTCCTCAAAATCTCCAAATCCATCACGAATCACCGCTCCCTCCACGCTTCCAGGTCCTTCGAGAACCTTCCAATCCCGTTTCACAACACGCTCGATAAAATCCCCTACGCCTACTTCATCTACACCCCATCACAGATAATCGCTTCTTTTTCTTCACATTCTCTGCAACGCCAGTTTTGGGGCCCGAGTTCAGCTGCTAGAGAAACCAACTCAGCGACGCAACTGGGTCCTGACTCGGTTGGTCGACTCAGTCAGGAAATCGGGAATAATTACTGTTCGGAATTGGTTTCTGGGAATGATTCCAAGTCAAGGGGACCGAGTCAACTCACTCAACTCGATGCCGACTCGGTGTGTGTTGTTGACGAATCAGATGAGAGTGTATCTGGGTGTGAGTGTGAAGAGTGTTTCGAGGTGGGGGATGAAATATTTGGGTGCCCGTGTTTTTCGGAGCTAGAGGAGTTAGGTATAGTGAGTGAGTGCGGACTGAGTTGCGAGTGCGGATTGGGGTGTGGAAACCGGTTGACTCAGAGAGGAATATTGGTCCGGTTGAAGATAATGAGGGATGTGAAGAAAGGGTGGGGCCTGTTTGCTGATCAACTCATACGGCAAGGCCAATTCGTCTGCGAGTATGCAGGTATTCGAATTCGAATGCTGTTTCTTTTGTTTTTTATTGAAGTTTGTTTAATTGCAATTCATGTTAACTTCTCTAGTTGATAGATATTTTAATGTGTATGTGATTGATTGATTGATAGATAAAAGATCATATTGAAAATTGAAGATGGTTTGTTTTATTTTAGTTTCAATCATGTGTTTCTTTCTCGGTGAAAGTTTGGTGTTTCATCAGTGCTATGGTCTCCAATAGTTATCACTCAATGACACTGTGTGAATAGTATTAATAGAAGAAGTTTCAGCTTTCGTAAGTTGAGGTAAAAAATGTTAAGGTTTTGATCCGGTATAGAGTTGTGGAGATAGTTTGATGAATGTTTCTGGTCGGTTTCTGTTGGATAAGTAGAAGAGACAAGAGAGGGAGGAATACCTTGTGCCGAGTTAGTTTGGAGTAGGACAATTCCAATTGAATATGAGATCTGTTATTCCTTGTATCATGTGGCATTTTCACACACGAAGAGCATTCTCTTTGAAATCCCACTAGATGAATGTTTGAAATGATAAATGGATGTCTGTCAAAAAAATAAAATAATTTTTTTTGATAAATGGATGGGGTTGAGTGTGTTTTTAGTTAAAAACTTAAAGAGGACGTGTCCTAAATTCTTACTTAGTTGTCTCTCTTATGGCATCGAACAGAAATAGGACCTCAGGATAGAACTTTATTTTGGTCAGGCACATATTCATCACCTGATCAAGGTTTTTCTGTAAGTGGTTAGTTCTAAGATTGTTTAAAACAGCTTGAGACTATTTCCGCTTTTTATGACTTCACATGTGAACTTCACCTGGCCAATGTTGTAAGTGGTGAGACACTGAGACTATAGTTTAACAACTCAAAATTTAAAATAGTTTTGTGTAAAATTACATTATATAGGCATCCTCTATCTTTCCTTCTATATGGATAGATTGAACTAGACAAATTTTGTTATGGTTCAGTGAAGGTCCCACGAGGAGCCTTGAGAAGAAAGGTACCAACCTAAGTTCCTGGGAGTGTGATTGTGCGCTGTTCGTATGATGTGAAAGTACTTGAAATATTCAATCCACCTTCCATCAAATATTGCACTTCCTGTCTTCCATACACGTCTCTTATCCATGTGAAGAGGATGTATATCTTCTGGATCATTTAACTAATGTAGATTTTGCTTCTACTATGGGCGTCTTCAGCTATTATTCCTCACAGAAATTGTCATTTCTTGTCGATTGACCCAAGTTATACATATATTCAAAAGATAGGTAGTTGTAATGACCCTGAGTCATCTCAATGTACACTCTCTTAGGGGCCACATCCTTGTTTGGGGTTGGTCTCTAGTTTGGTCTAATGTCTAACAGGTTCAAAATTGTGATGCAGGTCAGACTCATACCATCACAACTTACTTGTAAGTCGTAAACAATATTATAACATTGTCCACTTTGGTTTAGTTTGAAAACAGTTTGTACTTATATAGCTCAGTGTTCCTCTCTGACAAGGCGATATGGGATTTTTTCACTCAATCCTTACCTCATCCATTGCTACCTCTATGCTTCAACAGTTAAATTTTGGGTTTCAGTCGTCAGATCTGATTATTATGTATTCAACATATGCTCATTATTTAAAAATTTATTTTCCTAGTTGCAATCTTTCTGCACATTCTTGCCATCTTATTGGCATCATTAAACATTAAGGTTATTACTGAATTCTTTGAGATTTTTCTCTGAAACATTTTAGTGTCTACCTACCTCTTTGGACATTTATAAAATATTCTTTATTGGATATTTGTTTCAAAACTTTGTTCTAAATAATGTTTACTTGAATAGGTGAATTATTGACAACGAAAGAAGCAAGAAGGCGGCAACAAATTTATGATGAACTTGCATCTCATGGTGGAATTTCATCTGCTCTTTTGGTCATCAGGGAGCATCTTCCATCTGGAAAGGCATGCTTGAGGATAAACATCGATGCTACTAGAGTCGGAAATGTTGCTCGATTCATTAACCATTCTTGTGATGGTGGTAATCTGTCAACAATGCTGGTGAGAAGCTCAGGAGCTGTGCTGCCTCGCCTCTGCTTCTTTGCTTCCAAAGACATCAAAGAAGGTAAAGAGCTCACTTTTAGCTATGGGGAAATCAGGGTCAGGTCAAGGGGCTTACCATGTTTTTGCGGAAGCTCTTGCTGCTTTGGAATTTTGCCATCGGAACATACTTGATCTTGCAAAATTTTGATCGACCCCTTCTGGAGTTTTCTCGAGTAGAACGTTCTCCGGTTTTTCCTGGGAGTGGAATTGATCTCAAAATCTATCACATAGTAAAAGATTTTACCAACTAATCTAGTTTTGTTAGTTTCGAATGAGTTTCAACACTATGAAGAACTGATTTTAATGGAGAAAGCTTTTAGTAGGTGCGCACACCACGTCACATTGCCTATGTTCTCTCAAAGCATCTAACATGGCAAATATACATTGTATAATTGTATTGGATGAAGTAGGATTCAAAATTTTGATAAGCACTCATTCATTTATTGGTTATTTGTATGGATTTAAACCTAACTACATTTAATTGTTACAAGCGTGTAAGAAACAATTGTGCTTCGAAGAGTGCAAGCTGCTGCCCTTCCACATTGCATACCAAAATGGGAGCATATGCATCAATTTGTCATAGAAGATTTGGCATAAGTGGGATCAAGGTTTTGTCGAGACCTAGTGAGATCAATCGTTATAAGGACGATTCGTAAAGCAACTCCCACTATAGGGAAGGGTATTCTTATACCATGTGATTATATAGATGAATTAGAGATTTGAACATGTGAAAGGAGAAGAAACACACAACCACTTGAACTATGAGTAGATGTCGGGACTAAAAGGGGTTTTAACCATTTTGCATCAAAATCTTTAAAAGCAATAATAGAGAGTTATGGTCATATGGAAAAGCAATGGCAGTGTGGTTGGATTGGATGGAAGATAGTAGTAAGCATTCCACACGCCACGGGCAGCACAAATCTTGTGCCTCTCCATCAATACATGCTTCTTCTCCTTACTCAAAACCCATGTAATTTAACCATTCTCATTTTTATTATTATTTTATTTACTTTCACTAACTCCATCATTAATTTATTAGTTTAACACTTCACCCACCAACTAATTACCACCACTTCCTTTGCACGTGCCCCTCACACTCTTCCCTCTCTCAAGTCTCACCCACCCTAACCTCCTCTCTCTTTCTCTCTCATTTTTCACATCTTTATGTAACTAAACATTTAATTTCATATATAATTAAGTTGGAAATTCAAATCGGTTTACCTTTTAAGGAAAAAAAAAAAAAAAACATAATAGAACAGAAGCTTATCACATTCATTTTGCTACCCTTCACGCGACTAACGTGGCATCTTCCAACAATTTGAACATATAAGAAACAGCTCCACCACCTTTCCCAAACTCTCAATTAACCCTAGCTATAGCCAGCAAAGTTTCTCAAATGGCCGAGCCACACAGTGATGCCACATCCGAAACCAAGCGAAGAGGCATCGGAAAGCGTACCACCACTGCCGCCACCATGCCAGTGGAGGCGGAGCCGGTGTCAGCTCCTGCTGTAGCAGCAGCTCCTTGTGGGGCATGTAAGTTCTTGAGGAGGAAGTGCATAAGTGGGTGCATCTTTGCACCCCACTTCGGCTCTGACCAGGGAGCCGCCCGGTTTGCGGCTGTGCACAAGGTGTTTGGAGCTAGCAATGTGTCTAAGCTCTTGTTACATATCCCTGTGAACCGCCGCCATGACGCGGTTGTCACCATCTCCTACGAAGCTCAGGCCAGGCTCTCTGATCCCGTTTACGGTTGTGTTTCCACCATACTTGCTTTGCAACAACAGGTTTGTAACATAAAACGTTGCGTTTTTATTTTTATTTTACCATATGTGGTGGAGGCTGAATGAGCTTCCTTCACCGATAAGCCTCATTCAATGGTGGTAGAAACGTAACACGTTCTTTAATAAATAAATATATATATATTTATTTTTTTTTTTAAAAAAATTATGGATATAATGACCAAACTAGATATTAATTGCCAGCTGACATGTTCGTTGTTTTCATGTAAGCTTGATCTTTAATGAAAATAAAGTTACAGATGAATCTGATTTTCGATATGAACCACAAGATTTTTCTCATGTTTCCGGTGCCATAATTGATAATTCTCAATAATAATTTCTAGTCGGATCGGTCTTGAAAAGAAATTTTTAGGACCGAAATTACATAACCGTTGTAATATTCCCTAACTTTATGTAACTAAATGTCTTGTTTTGTATCCACAAAGTAATGCAACTTCCTTTCCGGCTTTCCGAATATTTTTGACTTCACTAGAAAAGGAGGAAGACACAAGTATTAATATGAGTAAATGAAAATGCAGGTGGCGAGCTTGCAAGCAGAGGTGGCAATGGTCCAAAGTCAAGTGATGAACAGTAGATTTGCAATGGCAAATGCCCTCCAAAACTCTCATCATCAGCAACAACAACAACAACAACAGCTGCAACAGGCGGCACCGCCGCAGCAACACCATGTTGCAGTATTGCAGCCAGCATACTCAAACAGCTCTTCAGCCTCCACCAACTTCATCAACAACATCACCACCAGTTTCCCCTCCAATTTTGACCTTTCTTCTCACAGCATGGAGCCTCTTCATCAGATGTCACAGCCTGCTCAAGACGATGAGGACGACGAAGAAGACAGTCGAATTCCTCTCAATTTCGCTAATCAAATACTTCACAGGAGATCTTGATCAAGATCAATTACATTTCTTTCTTTAATTTTCTCCAAAATAATTATAATATATATGTTTTATACTGCTGTTATGATGCTACATGCATCTTATAGCTTGAGACTGAGTACTAATTGATAGTTGATTATCCTATGCTATATTAACTTTGAAACAAATTTAAATCTTTAGTTTTTTCTTCATAGGACAATTGTTACTTTGTTAGTACCATTGCTTCATAGGACTTAATTGACAAAAATATATCAAAATTGGAATCCACACATATCATGTCATTCGCATGTTCGTCTAATAAAATGTTTTCAAGTATACATTCATATGCAAGAATTTATATTCAAAATTAAATCACATCATTCATTTTTCAAGAAAGAATTATATATTACATGATGTTATTTGACGGACTTTTTTTGGTGCAAGGTTTAATTTCAAAGTAATTTCTCTTATATTTTTAGAAAGTAAATTTTTTTTAAATAAACGGGAATTTACAATTTAGTCCCTAATTTTAAATAAATGTCACTTTTTTATTTGACTTACATGTATTAGCTTTTATGGTCCTTAAAGTTTTAGAAATACATTAAAATGACACCTCTTAAGCAAGGTTCTAGTAAGTACTAGGCGCTAGTCAGGCGGAGACATGGCGCCTAGCGCCTAGGCCGATTAGTCGGTTATTAATTGCCTATTAATTAGAATTTTTTTTCTCCTCTATTTTATTTCATTTCTCATTTGTATTTTTGTTTTTCCGTTAACTTTGGTGGGGCACATCATAGAGTCACCATTACTTTATGGACCCACCATATGACTTTATTATCATATTTGTGTTTTTTCTTTTCTTTATTTTTTTTTGGACTCCACCATCTTCTTCTCGATGGCTTCCAGTTCCAGCCTGCCACGTCTCAACACAAACACTCTCTCTCTTTCCCTCTTCGAAATTCCATATATTTCATCTTTTATTTTTTGTGTGCAATGGAGGGCAAAAGCCTAGAACACAAACTAAGTAAACATCTGAAATCTACATCAAAACTAGAACTAATCTCCAGAGGGGGATCTTTTTCATCTCTTTTGTTTTTTCTGCACATCATCTTCTTCTTCTCAATCATTTTCTTTTTCTTTGTTGATCGATTCATCTTCTTATCAATCACATTGTTCTGGGTTTCAATGACGAGCTCCAGCAAAATCAAATCTACTTCCTTCTTCCCATCTCCATCTTTAATTTTAACAAAAAAATTTTAAAAAAATCGGCTAGGTGGAGTCAACAACTTTGACTCCGCCAAGACCGATTAATCGGCGATTTGACCGATTAATCAGTCGTCGACTAATCTGGTCAATTTGACATTTTTGCCACAGTGCGCTGCCGGCTAAAGGAATCCAATCGATTAATCGACCTAGGCGACTGATTTTTCAAACACTGCTCTTAAGTTTTACCAAAACTTTAATAGTGAAAACTGAGATGTAATAGTATTGTTGAAAGTACATGTAAGTTAAGTAAAAAAGTCACATTTCTTAAAAATTAGGGATTAAATTGTAAAAAAATATTCCAAAGCTCTTTTTAAAAAACAAAATGAAAAAGAAGAAAAGTCTTTTAGTTTGAATTTAATTTATTTTCTATTTTAAAAATATTTTTCTCTATTTTAGTGAAACAGTATAAATAAACTCAATTTTTTTTGTTTAATTTTCAGAATCCTCCCAAATATAAAATGGGATAACAAGATTTTCTTATTTAAGGGAAAAGACTACTCTACATAAGAAACATAAATTGGATATGATTTTGCCTATCGGTTATCATTTAAAGTCAGTCAATTTAATTTTTCTTCGTGCTTTTCAAATATAATAATGCAAATATATCTCTTAGAACTTAGAAGTGGCTTACGCTATAGACAACTCTAGTTGAACCTCTTTTTGATTTCTCAATGTTTTTTATTTTATTTTATTTATTATCATTATTAGTTTTCTTATATCAGGTGTTTTTTTTGAAAACTTTTGCTATCAGTAGGATTTAAGCCGCTGACCTATGAGCATGCGCAGAGGTAGTAGTAGTTTAGACTAGGCTGTAGCCCGGTCTAGAATTTTAAATTTTTTTAAAAAAAAAAAATAAAAAAAATTACACATTTTATAATAAGTCTTAACTTCTAATTAGTCTATTAGTCCATCATAAAACTCAATTGATAGCTAATTAATTTAGCACAAAAAACAAATAAATCATCAATAAGAACACATTAGTATTGATGAGATGAGATTGATCCGGTGGTAAAACCCTTCATACCTACACCTCGAGGTTATGGGTTCAAGTTCATCCCTCAAAAAAATCCATGAATAGAACTCAACAATAATCTATAATTTTTGTTTATTTAATTTCCCTCTCATTTTATTTGATTTTAGTTATATATGTAATAACATATGCATTTTGAAGGGCAAGGTTCACATAATCATCGAACTTACTTAAAATGATTTTGATTAACTATTTAGTTTAGCCCTCCCTAACTCAAAATCCTGACTACGCCACTGCCTATGAGTCATTTGCTCAAACCTCAAACTCATCTATCTACTAGCTGAGCTATGCCCTTATTGGCATGATTTCTCAATGTTTCTACTGAATCATCTTTATCGTTTTTCATGTTACATTATGCAATTGGTAAACAATCAATGAAGACCTCAATTTGTTTGCAGCTGGTAGCTAAATATTCAGCCAGTGAGAGATTACCAGCTTCAAAGTGAGTCACAACTATCTGTATCACCACTTACCTAATTTTCATTTCCTGTCTTCTGCGTGACGGGTGGATTGTATCTGTACATTCTGCTCATAGCATACCACGTGACATGACTCCAATAGTCCAATCACATAAGATTCTTAACAAATGATATGTTGTAAATTATGCGAGGCAGATGTACCACAATTGCACCACTTAAAATTATTTTACGATCAAACTTAAAAAACAATATCAAACACCACTATATTCTTTCCAGAGTTGGGATTTCAATCCACAAGGAAATGAAAAAGAAAAATGAACAAACAGTTCCTGCCAAGAAAATTGGACAAGAGTCACAATTAATATACTGTTTATGGTAACCAAAACAACTTTGTACACTAATCCTTGTAGCTGCACCTCATAACTTGAATACAGATCAATAGGTGCAGCACACTTAATTCCCCTGGGAGAGTTACGAATTTACGATTATCGACAGCGCAAAATATGAAATGATACATAAACAATCCCGGGGGAAACATGATCTGCAACCACTGATCCATCGTTCAGTGAGAGACAGAGAGAGCAACTGTGGAGGACTAGAAACATGCCGTGAAGGATGATGAAGCATGAATCCTCGAAGCTCGAGAATTTAGTATTACATTATACACTAGAGTTCTTTTCCTATGAAAAATGTTGTTCTGAATCACTAACATAACATAAATGCCAGGATGGGAGACCAGAATTGTATATAGAAGCATAAGAACCTCGTTATTTCTGCGAACGATGGCCATGATGTAGCCGCGGAGGTTGTGAAGGTGAAATTGGAGACCCGTCACTGCTTTGTGATTGTGAGTGCCATGCATCCTGAACTTGAGTAGCAAACTGCAAATTCCACAGCACATCCTCAACAGACGGTCGTTCTGCTGGATTCTTATGCAGACACCTCACACAAATTTCCATCATCGTCTTCAACGATTGATCCAAGCATGACTTGTTAACTGCTGGATCAACCATGCTCAGTCTGGCTGCTCTATCAGATGCAATGCCGGCTTGTAACTGCGCAATGTCAGAGTAAATTAATGATGTTATTTATGCATACTATATAATAATGACGGATTAAAGAGAAAATGTTGCTAAAGATTTTGAAAACAAATATCAAAACCACAGTTACCTGATCCTTCAAAGTATCCACTTCATTCCTGGAATTTAATGGCCTCCCCACAATGATTTCTAGTAAAATTAATCCAAAGTCGTAAACATCAACTTTATCTACATGTTGTGCCCTGCCAGCAAACCAAGTTCAGATAAATGATTATACAACATACATTAACTTAGACATAACTTGACATTCTACAGGGAAAACAACAAAAATAAGAAGAGTCGAAGTCTCGAAGATAGTTGTCACTTATTTCCTTGTAGCGTTAAATATTACGTAGTATAACCGACTGATTTGTTCATCAAATAAGAATCTGTGCATGCTCTATGTCAAAAGGCCGTGAAGGCATTCAATTTAAAATCTCTGTTGAACTTTCATAGTATATGGCCGAAATTGAATACCATTTGAAGCTGTTACCTACCTTGCATTGGTGGTAGGATCTACGGATCCAGATGCAGTTCCATGACCAACCTGCTACGATGAGTAAACACAAAGTAAAGTGCTTAGTCCACAGAAAAAGAAGATACCGCCCCGATAAAAAGAGAGATTTTCTTGTCCATACCTTTCCTGTATTCTCAGTTAATAAAGGCAGGTTATAGCTGCTAATTTTTGCAACGAGGTTCTGATCTAAAAGAATGTCTGTTATTTTCAGATTATTCGAATATACACCGGGCACAATCCCTGTATGCAGAAACTGGATGCCCTTTGCGACCCCTATTGCAGCTGCTATACGTTGTGTCCAAGTAAGAGATCGGCGGGCACGTCCCTCTGCCAAATAAAATGTTAAGCCAATGAAACCAATCACAACATGAAGGTGTAAGGTAAATAAAATTTCATGATGGACGACATCAGATGATAACAAAAACGTTTCAAAGATTACCAGATATCCTGCTTCTTAGTGTGCCGTTTGGAACATATTCGAAAATAAGAAATATTCTGCTGACACTTGAATCATCCAAGTAGCATTCGAAGCAGTGTCCAAGAGCACTGACCAAATGGCGATGTCTGAGTTTTGATATCAACTCTATATGGTGCATAAAATTCCTGGTGCTGTGACTTTTCTTCATTTTAAGACATCTAATGGCAACAAAGGAACCGTCCTTCAGCCGACCCCTGTACATCTGGCAGCATGAAAATTGTAATATATAAGGCAATGCTTCGACAACCTCTTGAGAACCTTCAACAAGAAATTCAGCATCAGAAAAATATTAAACGAGATTTGGCATACCTGGCCCTGAGAACCTTCACCCATGAAAGCGGATGTGTTAAAGTTGTTTGTAGCCTCTTCAATCTCTTCCAAAGAAAAGGTTCGATAAGCTGGAAGGCCAAGTGCGCCTAGCTTCATTGTCTGAGATATATACCCTTCAAGAATATGCCAAAAAAAAAAATCATTTGTCAGAATGTGGAGATCTAAGTACTCTTCTACATTTAAGAAGCTAGGCTACAGAATAAACAACTTACTTGCATCTGAGAGCAACTTTGAAGTGTACCCAGTTGAAGCATTCTCTGCAATTAATCTTGTTTGAGGCCTTTTAATTGTCTTCCTGGCATTAATTCTCCTAGCAAGCAAGAAAACTAGCCCGGCAAGTAATATTCCTCCAACGATCCCTCCAAATATAGCAGAAACAAGTACTGCTTTGGAAACTTGTTTGCTCTTCTTTCTCTGTGGTAAGATTCCCACAGCCAAAGCTTCATTCTGACAAAAGGAAGATGGATGTTGGTTTTCATTTGCAGTTGTTAAACAATTCCTAGTATACAGGACAACCCTGTTCTTAGGGCCCGAAAGTAGACAATTCGGCAAGTGTCCACTCAAAAGATTTGAGGATAAATCCACAACTTCAAGTCCATCATTGCAAGAAAGATTGTCGAAAAGCATCCCGGTGAGTTTGTTTTCTGAAATATTCAGATATGTAATAGAAGGTAGGGATAACAATGATGGTGGGAATGGACCTACAAACTTATTAAATGAGAGATCTAGTCGCTGTAGCTGATAATAGGAGCTCAATTCAGCTGGGATACCAGACCGAAACCTGTTTTTGCTCAGTACCAGCTTAACCAACTTATTGCCAAGTTTAGGAAACTGAGTTCCGAGAGCATTATCTTCCAAATCAAGCTCTTGAAGGTATGTCAAACCACTTAAATCAGGAACTTCTCCGTAAAAATGGTTATGTGAAAGCGCAAGAACTCTTAGATTGTTCAAATCACTAAACGACTTTGGCACAGTCCCATTGAACAAATTTTTCCTTAAACTCAAAACAGCCAAAACCGGTAGTGACCCCAACCAATCCGGTAGTCTACCAGAGAGCATGTTTTCATCAAGTATCAGCGTTTGGAGGCTAGTCAAAGACGAAAGCTCCTGAGGGATGGCACCGTAAAGGAAATTGGAACTCATATTAACTATCTCCATCGATGATAAACGCGAAAGTTTACCAGGCAAAGGTCCCCATAAACCAAGAGAAACCAGTTTGAGGACTTTCAAGTCTGGAAGGCTAACAAGAGTCGTTATAAAGGAATCCATCGAAAAGTTTAAAGGCAACATATGAGCTCTCTTGTTGCCAATAATATGCAGCTGGGTTATGCTTTCTTCATAGCATACCACAGTTAAAAATGAAGTCGGTTCAGTATTGCAGAAATCTGTGCTGCTATTCCAGCTGCGCAAAACAGTTGGATAGTTTAAAAGCCTTTGAATTCTTACAAGGGTCTGAGCCTGAGACGATTGTAGCTGCTCCGAATAATCGATTTGAACCAACATACAAGTAAGAACCAAAAGTGCAAAATGACTGATTGCTTTTGCCATCTATGCTTTAAAGAATAAGCAGTAGAGAAAATCTCAGAAGTTCATCTGCAAACATATAATCGTATATAAACAATTGGAATAAATCACTGATTAATATATATCCCCAAAAATTTGACAATGGATTTTGTACAGATTTATAAAGCAGTTAATGCTGCATTTGTATATGTTTTCAAACTCACACAAATGTTTTAAACTAATTTTAGCACATTTTACCCATAAAAGAGAGAGAGACTTGTAAGAAACTGAAAAAGGAAAAAAAGAAAACAAAAACAAAAGGAAGCTTACCAGTTTGGGAGGTGCAGATTGAACAAAGTATCTACAAAGGGGAAGAAGATACAGCCAATTTGGTGCTCAATTATACCTTAGACTTCAAAAAGCCACTTGAAACCAACTCAACCAAATCATTCCAATTTTGAAATGAAGAAATTCCATTCCTGCAAAAACAAAACAAAAATAAAATTCCAAAGCAACTCAAACCCAATTCACACTTCTTTCACTGCTTACCAAATTCCCACGAACAAACCCATTTCAGTTCTTCAAAATGCAAAAAAGAAAAAAGAAAAAAGAAAAGCAAAGTAAAAATCTGTTTTTTGATCACCCACCTCCATGAAACTACAAAAATTTATAAACCATACATTCAATTCAGACTCCTTGTAAATCCTACGGACACATAAGAGGTTCCTTTTCAGTTCACATACCAGGACAAATGAGTGACACGGGTTCAAAAGAAACTTGCAAACAATTTCTATGACCTGGAATTCCCAGAAACAGACATTTGCTATCTATTTTTTCAAAGGTTGTATAATCTTCCTAGTTGTCTTATGCTTTCTTCAAGTCATTGAAAAACAAAACAAAAAAAGAAAAAGAAAGATTCTTGAAGAACAAAACAGAACCCTTTATTCTCTTCTCTCACTCTGTCTTTCTCATGCAAACAAATTTGAACCAGGAACTTTATTTTGTAGACATATATATATATATATATTTTATCTCATCGGTTCGTTTGATAATAAATATATCAGGACGATTTATACTTTGACTCAAAGTGTATGTACTTATTAAAACTTCTCCATACTATATTCTTCGTTTTGATATATTTATTGTTAGGACGAACTGAAAATAAAAAAACTGTATATAATATAATATATCTTTCTATTGTCAGTTCGTTCTGACAATAAATATATCAGGTCGAAGAATATGGACCAAGGATTATTAAAAAGTTTTGATAAATACATACACTTTGAGTCAAAGTATATAAATCTAGTGGTCTACATTCTTGGTCCTGATATATTTATAGAAAATAAGTGTATATATATATACTACTTAAATGTGCAGTAATGTAAATATGTTTGATTTAACATAGATTTTATAAAATATAAATTATATAATAGTAATTGTATATATATAAAATGTGAGGTTTTAAACACAGACTGTAATGTAAGCTTTCACTTTCTGGGTCAGGTGAGCTTTGGCTTTCTATGGTCATGTCACTTTGAAATGTGGACCCTCCATTTATGTTTTAGTCTGTTGCTTTTGGCGCCTTTTATTTCTTTCTTTTGATGCTTCCAAATTCCAATAGCTTACAATTAGATAGCAAATTGCTCTCTTTTACTTCAATTCACAATTAGATGGTGTCTTTGCTTTCATTTGATATTTGATATTAATATTATTGAATAAGACTTGTGATAAGTGATAACATCACCCCCACGTCACCCATTTGAGAGAATCAACTATGGGATGCACATACATAGTATCATTATTTTCCCTTATTTTTTAGCATACAAGATTATATTCTACTAAAGTTCAAAAAATGTTAAGGTGGGTATTTAACTTTAACTTTTTAACAAACATAAAAATTTAAAACAAACGAGGAAAATGAGGAAAATACTGATCAGTTGTAACTTATAAGAAAAAAGTTAAAGATACAGTAAAAAAAAAAAAAAAAAAAAACAAGAGAACTTGAAGATGAGGGATTAAGATAGTGGATAATTTTTTTTATCCTGATTTTTTTAAAAATTTTAATTAATTTTTTTTAATATCTTATTTTAATATTTTAATTATTATAATAATTGATAAAATATGTTTCTTAGGTTAATTTGGACATTTTGTAAAATTTGATCAGTTAACCAATAATTTTAATAGTCAACCATTTGGTTAAGGGTATTAGTATGCTATTTTGACAAAAGTTTGAGATAACTGCAATTTTACTAAATGTTAGGGTCTTTATTATAATTTACCCAAAAAAATAACTAGTTGTGACTTATGACTTTGTGAATAATATTGCTGAACTTTACCCATTTAGGGGGTGTATTGGTTCAAGATTTTATTAGACAATTTGGGGAAGTAAAAGTCTAGTGGTATTGGATTGAGACTTTTTAACAAGTTAGATAAGTCCGATGGTATTCGATCAAGACTTTTAAGATTTTTTTTAAAAGTCCATATTTTATTGTGGTATTGGATCTAAACTTTTAAGATTTTTTTTAAAAGTTCATATTGTCTTGTGGTATTGGATCTAGACTTTCAAGAGACAGCAAATTGTCTGCTGGTATTGGATTGAGATTAAGATTTTTAGGATTTCATGACAAAATAGATTTTCTAGACTTTTTTAGTGATATTTATAAATAGCTTTAACCCAAAATTATCTTGTCCTCTCTCTCAATACTTTCCAGACTTTTTATTTTATTTTAGATATTTGGTGGGTGTATTGGTATATAATAAATATAGCGGCCAAATATGCAAAAGACAACATAAAAATACATTTGAAAGTCGAATACCAAATGATTGATAAAATGTCTCAATGAATCAAAGATAGTCTCAATGAATCAAAGATAGTTTTATGTTAGATTTCCACGATACACCACCACCGGTATGTAAAATCTTTAGGACTATTAGTAAAAATTGATCAAATGCTTTATCCACATCTATAAAAGATGGATTTAGCAAAAAGTAAAGATAAAGAGGGAGTTGATATATATATATATATACACTTGATAAAAAAAAAAATAAATAAAAAAAAGGCTGGTCCATTACTGATAATATCACCTTTTGTTTAGATTGAGTTCAAAGACAAAAAAGATGGTTACCATTTCTATTGATTTATTGCCTGAGCGAGTTAAAAAGATATGAGTCTCGCATAAAACCATGCTTCTATAAAATTTAGATACATGTTTTTTTTTTTTTTTTTTTGAAATCCGATAACGGAAGGGTATGCCGAAACCTGTCAAGAGCAAGCACTAGTTGATCGTTTGGAGTTTTTTTTTTTTTTTTTTTTTTTTTTTTTTTTTTTTTTTTCTTTTAAATATGTATAATTAAATCTTATATATCAATTTTTTTTTTTTTTTGTTATTTACATGTATATTAAAAAAATTCTTGTCATGCCTCGACCCCCCAAATTTTACCAATGCATATATAGTCTGTATATCAACTCATCTCACCGGACTTGAATCATTTATCACTAACGTGAAAGGTGGACGTACACTATACACACCACTAGAGAAAAAAATAAAAATAAATTAAAGAGCAGTGAATATTGGAGTTTGATAACATATGAATTAATGAAGTCCAACAAGCCAAACGGAAATACTTCAGTGTTCAAGCTATTTTATTTCCCTATTTCATTTCATTTCTGGTGAGGTAGTGGGGTATGAGTTGTTGATTATTATATTTATTTCATATGGTGACATTTTCTGCACCATATGAATCAGCTGAAGGTTATGTGTTGGTTGGTGGTATTTCAAAATTTTATTACTTCTCTTCATAGCTTATACGTGTTTCTCATTCAATTTTTGTTGTTCAATAAGTATCCTTAGCAAGATTATAGAACACTGGAACTTGGAGAGAAAATTGAATACTACAATTGACTCTTGAAAGTCTATATTTTTAAGAGTCCAAAAAGTCTAGAAATAAAATCTAGATAATCCTAATAGTCTATAAATAAAGTCTAAAGACTCTTTCAGAATCCTAAAAGTCTAGTCCATATAATCATAATAATCCTAAAAGTATAATCCTAACAATCTTAATAATCCTAATAATCTTGCAAATCCATAAAATCCTTGCACCCAAAAATTGTCTATTAAAATCCTAATCCAATACACCCCCCTTAGCAGTCCACCATCTCAAACGTTTAACTTTTTAGCAAACATAAAAATTTAAAACAACTATACATAGAGTACACATGGGTTCTAATTAAGGATCGATAAATCGTACTATATTAGACTGGATTGGATCGGACATTATAATGTTAGAGTAAAATTAGTACTATATGACTTTTGGTTATGAATCATACAAAAAATAAGTGTTTCTAATTCTAATTTTGAATTTAAATTTAGAATTTATAAAAAAAAAAAAATGAGAAACATACTGATCAAATCAAAGATATACTCAAAAAAACAAGAAAACTTAAAAAAGAACTTGAAAATGAGAAACAAGAGGATTGGGATGGTGGATATGTTTTTATTTTTTATTTAATTATTTATTTTTTCTAAAATTTTAAAATATTTTTAATCATTATATTAATTGATAAAATATGTTGCTTAGGGTAATTTGGACATTTTGTGAAATTTGACCAGCTAACCAATAGTTTTGATATTTTCATAAAATGTTTTGAAATATCGTGCAACCTGGAATTAAGAAACTCGTGATTTGGGGTTTTCAACACAGTTACATTCGTTGCAATATTGTTGTTTTATTTTGCAGTTTTTCTAGGGTTTTGTTAAGATCGCATTTTCGAGTCTCATCTCGTCATATTCTGGTAAAATATTCTTCATCAACTTTGTAGATCATGGAATTTCGTGCACCCTGGAATTAAGAAATTTATGATTTGGGATTTTCAACATAGAGTTACATCTGTTGCAATTTGGCTGCTTCACGGGTTTAGGAACCCTTTTAGGGTTCATGAATAGCGATTTTCATGAGAGCCATGCGGCTCCATTCTCTCGATCTAGGGTACCTTCTCAACCCTTTTTGAGCACTTCTAGTGATGTCGTGACATCTTTTGGTGTGGTTGGGACGATTCTGGCTCTGGTCATGGTATCGTTTGGTAATAGTTGTTATACTATTATGGTTGCCTCATCCGGGACTAAGTCCTCGAAGGTTTCTGATGGGAATTTGGGTCCTTAGGATTTTGGTGCTTTATCATATGTCGATCTTTTGAAGGCTCCAAGTGTTTAGGTGGATAATTTGTATGTACCTCCGGTCTTTTCGAAAAAGGGAGGGTATGTTGTGATTCACGTGGATCCTTCAGCTTATAAGTTTAGACTTGATATGTGTAAAAATTCCCAGATTGGTCGAGTTGTTCTTTCTAGTGGAGATAAGCCTTGGAAGCTTGTGGATATTTGGAAATTGAGTTCCTCTTGAAGCCTGATTTCTTTGGGTCTGGGGTACTTTCTGATTATTCTATCCTCCTTAGCATATCAGAGGGTTTCTAGGGATGGTTATGGGCATTCTCACGTTCCTCCTTTGGTTGCGGTTGTGGTTTCGGTTATTCCGCCACAGAGATCTCAACTTCCGTTGTCGAATTCCTAGGTCGAGTTCCATTTTATCCCAGAAATCTGTGTTGTAGCCTATCGCAAATAAAATCTTGTCTAAGTTCGCTAAATGGAAGGGTAAAACCCTTTCTTTGGCCGGTCGTGCTACCCTGATCAAGTCGACCATTATTGATTCCTTTGTGCATTCTTTCATGATCTACAAGTGGCCTTCTTCGTTTCTGTGGTTGGCTAATCGCATATTGAGAAATTTTTTGTTGACAAGTTTTTGTGAGGAGACCAAGCTGATCCGGGTTTCTTAGGATCGTTGTTGTATGCCTTACTCTCAAGGTGGTCTTGGTTTGACAGACCTTGGGTTACTGAATGATTTGCTTTTAAGGAAGCTCACTTGGAAGTTTATGACCTCTAAGGGTTTTGCTTATTCATTTCTACGAGAACGATATCTCAAGCAGTTTCGGAAGCCGCATGGGGAATATATCACTTTCTCGATTTGGTCTTCTTTTCGGTCTCACTATTCTAAGCTTCTTAAGGAGGGTATTTGGCTCATTGATGAGAATTCTCAGCGTGACAATTGGCTAGAGGTGCCTATTTTGGAGCTTCTGAGGATTCCTGATTATTTGGCTAGCCCTCTCCAGGTGAGGGTTTTTGATTTTATTCAGGATGACATATAGGTTCTTGATGATTGTTTTCGATCCCATTTTCCAGATCATTGTTTTCGGATTGATAGGATTGCAATTTCTCCAGTTGCAGACTTTTTGGTGTGGGCTCAATCCTGAGATGGTAGAGTTTCCTATAAGGCAGCATATTACCAGATGATTCGTGTTTTCCCTCAGGTCTCATGGTGGAGGGATGTTTGGTCCTGTTCAGCTTTGACCTAGCCTCTTTTGTTGGATAGGCCCCCCACAGAGGATCGCTTGTGTAGGGATGGGTTTCAATTAGCTTCCCGTTGTAGTGTTTGTGGTGTCAATAATGAATCGATGGATCATATTTTACTCTAGTATCTTATGGCGGCTGCTCTCTGAAGGTTGTTTTCTTAGCTTTTCAGATGCAGGTTTCTACCAACTCATGGAGTGTTTTCTTTTCGCAGGCCATGTCGATTACGTTTAGTGATCAGGTGCAGGTTTTATGGACGGCGGCTTTCCATGCAGTTGTTTGGAGTGCGTAGTTCATCTGTAACCAATGGAGTTTTGGGGGTAAGGCAATGGATTTTGGGTCTGCTTTATCTTTGGTTTGGCCTGTGGTTTCTAACACTAAAAGTTTAGAGATGGGTGTATACATAATTGTGTGGATGATCTTTTGATTCTTCGACGTTTTGGTCTTCATGGTCTCCCGGCTAGGGCTTCGGCTATCAAGAGTGTGGTTTGGTCACCTTTGGCTCCTGGTTGAATCAAAGTTAATACGGATGGTGCCGCCTTGAGTTCTCTAGGCGTTGGGGGTTGTGGGGGCATCTTTTGTAATTGTAGAGCTTTTGTAAAAGGTTGTTTTGATGTCTCTCTTGGTTAGGTGTTTGCATTTGAGGCTGAGCTTCTTGCGGCGTCGATTGTAAATAATTACGCTTGGAAGTACGAGTGGCGTCATATATGGCTTGAGAGTGACTTCTCTTGGTCAGGTTCCTTGGCTGGTTCGGCAAGCTTGGCAGCGGTGTATCTATGAAATTTTGCAAATGGAGTTTCAAATGTCTCAATTTTTTAGGGAGGGGAATAAGGTTGCAGACACTCTTTCTAAGAATGTTATGCTGTTGGAGGTTGATGCTTGGTTATTCTCCTCCCCGTCTTTCTGCACTTTGTTGGTTGGAAATGACTACATAGGTCAGAAGTCTTTTCGGTTTTCCTAATGTTTTCAATTTTTGTTTGGTGTGTTTTGCGTGTCACTGTTTTGATTGGGGCTATTTCCCTTGGTTTTTATGCTTTTTCGGTCTTTGTTACTCTATTATTTTATTTTTTCATTTATATAAATGGATATTGTCTAGGGGTTTTTCAGCATATGATCGCTTATGATGTTTTTTCCCCTTAAGTCAGTCCAATTTTAGCAACAATAAAAACCGATAATTTTAGTAGTCAACTATTTGGTTAAGGGTATTAATATGTTATTTTGACAAAAGTGTGAACTAATTGCATTTTTACTACAGGTCAAGGTACTTTATTACAATTTGCCGAAAAAAAAAAAAAATTAGTTGTGCCTTTGAATAATTGCACACTACCCGTTTAGCAATTCCCCATCTCAAACGTTTTCTTCTAATCGATCGGAAACATATCATAAATGAATGGTGCTATTACTATTGTAAGAGAAGTGTGTTTCACTATTTTGTACTATTTTATCACTTTCCACTTCATTGACAATTATTTTTTGATATATCACTCGATAACTCCAACCTAAGTGACATTATCAGACCGAATGTAATAAAAGGATAAAAAATATGTATATTTTTTTTATTAAATGAGTGCCAATTTTATAATTAATAAGACATGTAAAAGCAAACGATCCATTGACAATTATATTGATTTGTTAAAAAAAAAATACTGACTTTTTTTTCTTATATTGTAATTATTAGAGAGCTTTATATGCATATTCGATGCCATCTTGACCTGTTTTAGATAATTGAAAAAATATTTTACAATGAATTTTATGGAAATAATATATCAAAAAGATAATGAACATGTCCAAACATTTTATATCAATAATCTTGAAATTAATCAATGCAAACGCTCCCATTGCCGGATAAAATTCAGAATTTG
Organism: Acer campestre; assembly: GCA_954870605.1. Lineage (NCBI taxonomy): Eukaryota > Viridiplantae > Streptophyta > Magnoliopsida > Sapindales > Sapindaceae > Acer > Acer campestre. Next base: position 22,000,509 of record OX940801.1, on the reverse strand, counting down.
TGTACGTTACATCGAGAGTTGTTGAATTAAGGGACAGTTTGATATTACTTTTGAAAAGTTAAAATCAGATCATTATCTAATTTTGACATAAAATAATGTTTGGTAAAACTTCTAAAAGTGATTAATTGATAATCTGGCAAGTTTTGACAGTGATTTTAAGAAGTAGATGAGGAGTTACTTTTTGAAAGTTATTATTGAATAATCTATTTCAGCATTAATGAATCTTTTAAAATATTATTATTATTTTTATGAAATCAAGTTAAAATCATTTATATGCAGTAGAACCCCTATAAATTAATTTACTATAAATTAATATCCTCTCTAAATTAATAAAAAAATCTCGGTTTTGACTCGGGCCAATGTAAAAAATTAATAAACCCCTCTATCGTAATAATTAATAATTTCTTTTTAAAACCCAGTGTAAAATTTCGGTCCCGACTGTCGCCTAAACTAATAATTCTATAAAATTACAAAATATATTATATAATAATCAAGAACTAGAAAAGTACTTTAAGATATGAGTTTGCACAAGGCCACCATATTTGATATTTTTGACTTCATCCTTTATCTTTTGAATTGTCCTCTTGTTATAACCACTAAAATAGAAAAGGGAGAATTTTTAAGAGCCGTTAGGAATAGAATTTTTAGGTATATCATGAGATCTCTCTTGTTATATACAACCAAAAAATAAGCCTCATTTTTTATAGGATAAGTATCCTTGGTCACTAAGTAATCACGTTCTCAAAAGTAATTGGAAATTTTCTTAATAAATCTTTTATAAACAAATAATCTTGAAAAAAAAAAAAAAAAAAAAAAAAAAAAAAAAAAACTTTCCTTAAAGAAGAAAACCGACTAAACTAGGAATCCCGAAAAGGAACCTTCTCTAAATAAGAAAACCAACTTCCACACATTTTCTAAGACAAAGTAATACTTTACAATGTAAAACCCTTCAAATTATAACCCCTCTAAATTAATACTCAAGGATGGGTCCCAAGAATATTAGTTTAGAGGGTTCCACTGTATCTTATTTCATTTCAAAATTAAATATTATATTTAAATATTGATTCGATTTATAAAATCTTTTAAAAGTATTTCTATTGTTCTTATGGAATTTTTTTTTTCTAATTTAAATATTCTACTTAAATATTGATTTAATATATATAATTAATGAAAAAAAAAATGAAATAGGGTCCTAAACTCATGTATATTTTAGTAATTGTAACTAATCTCAGCACTTTTGCAATAAAATTACCAAACATATGTATACTAATTTTGAGCTATACAGTAGTTTTAACAATACAATTAACTAAACATATGCTGATTAACTTCATAGCTGATTATTTTTTCAACATATCTAATAGTGATTATTATAAAAGTTAAAGCAATGCCAAACTGACCATAAATCGAAAACTTCTTCGAACTATATAACTTGTATCGAACAGAATATTGCTGCAACCTGAAAAAATAGAAGTTGTGTGCTTTCAGGCACGTCATGAGTGATGCTTTCCTCAAGACACTATTTGCCCCCACCAATCGGGTGTTACACCGGGTTATACAAATATCCTTCCAAGATATAATGAAGCATCAGTGTCTACTGTCGTTGTGCACCAAGATACAAATAAACTAGCTAGGCATGTGCATTTAATAGTGCCAAATAAAATGAAAATAAATAATTGAAACATTGACAAATTACAAAGTAACTTACAGTTTTTTACTGTTTAACTCAACTGATAGATGAACGAACTTAGAGCATCTCCAATGCAAACATGGCTTGTGAAAAAAAAAAGATGCCACGTAGTATAAACGGACGTTATGTTAATAATTGTGTCTCCAATGTAACCGTGCATATTCAACCTCAAGCTGATGTGACAAAAAAAAATATTAGACATTGTCAACATGACCATCCACTTTCAGACGGTCTGTTGCACAGCTATTTTTTAGGTTGACTCAGCAAACATTAAAACTGACATTAATTTTTCATATATTTTTGGTAAGAAAATAAAATAAAAAAACAAAACAGGAAAAAAAGATGGACATGTCATTAAAAAAATTGTGTTTTAGATGGAAGCATTGGATACCAAATTTTAAGTTGATTATCTATCAAGTCTATTTTTATGCCACATAGGAAGTAAGTCTCTTGACATTGTTGCCATGTCAACAATTATTAGTATGCAAACCATTTTTGCATTGGAGATGCTCTTAGTGTTTAGGCAAATGACTCCCAAGTCAGTGACTCGAATCCTACCAATGTCAAAAAGCTAAAAAAAAAAAATACCTAGTCTAGATAGGGATAGATAGATACCGTTATAAAATAAAATAAAAAAGAATCGCATTCTCCTAATTTAGATCCCAGTAATGCATTAAACTAGTCTAAATACTTTGGAATACCAAATTACACTAAAGTCTACATATCTGTTTGACCCAAGAACTGAATTTTGATCAAACTCAAATAAGTTTGGTCAAACCGGTTTCATGTCAATTTGGATATCATTCAACGCACCCCTTTGCTGGTTCCTGTTCTTTGAAACTTGATCTAAAACAGAGGGTGTTTAAAAATTGGGAGTTTACAACGCATAGTTGGTGTCTTCATCTACCTGCTTATAATGCATGTTCTAATGGTCTACGTGCCCTTACATATAAAGTTTCCTATCTTTTCTTCATCAAAACTTGGTTCGATAATATTCCAGTTCCAATGAAACAAAACAATTCGTAAACTAAGATACAAAATCACTTAGCACAAAAATATATAGTGTCTTAAGATCGTTGGCACCGTATAAATTGTGATACTATGATATTATAAGAATTTTTATATGAAGAATTTTTATTCAAATAATGACTCCTGATATTTGAATTGAATGAAAAAAACATAGAATGATAAAAACAAAACAATAGAATGTTAATATTCATGGGCAGGAGTATGATATAATGCCAAATATGAATTTTAGGAAAAAGATCTTTTTGATCTCTTACCTTTTTTACAATTCCCAATATCTTAATTTTAATTCAGAATTTGTGTACCTTACATTCAGAGTTATTGAATTGAACCAAACATTTATTCGAATTATATAAGAGCATCTTTAATGCTAATGTGGGTTGTGAAAAAATTAGATGCTACTAGGATGAACAACCACTTTGTTAAAAAATTCATCTCCAATGTAACCTCTCTAATACAACTTCAAGCTGAAGCGGTAACTTTTTTTTAGAGGTTGTCAACATAACTTTCTGGTTGGCCCAGTTAGCAACCACTATTGTTTTCTACTTTATTTTATTCAACAATTTTAAAGCATATTTAAGGAAACTAATAATAAATTGACATGTCATTAAAAACATGTATTTTATACGTGAAGCATTGGATACCACTTTTTCATTTGGATATCTAGCTATCAAGTTTAATTACATGTCATATATGAAGTAATTGGCTTGACATTATTGATATATCACCATTTTTTCAAATGCAAGCCAATTACCATTAGAGATGCTCTAATTAGAGCATCTCCCACCCATACTCTAAAATTATGTCTCCAATAAATTTTGGAGTATGGTAGGAGATTTTAGAGTATGGGTTGCCCCTACCATACTCCAAAATGTTGTCTATAATATTTTTTTTAGAGTTTCTAAACTTGATACTTTAAATTTAGAGAACCATATCTCATACTTAAATTCACTTTTCAACATTTTTTATTCCATTTATATCGTTTTACCTTTTTCATTAAATTCAATTATTGTATAATAAATTTTAATTTATACATTTTATTGACATAAAAATTATACCTTTAGAAATGTCTCATTTAGATCTTTAAAATGAGTCCAATATTGAATATTAATTAATTATTTACCATACTTTATCATTTGTTATTCATTTTATTATTTTATTATAATTTTCTCTAAAAAAAATTATTTTATGTTATAAAAAAAATCTCTTATTACATATATATTAAAGAAGAAGAAGAAGATATATAAGATGAACAACCAGCATAAAAACTCATTTTCAAACTAAATTTTTATGAATCAAAACAAACTTGGTGGTGAAGTGGATTGTGAAGTAAGAGAACCTATTTATAGGAAAATAAATTGATGAGTGGTGTATTTAATTGGTTGAGAAAGTTTGATACAACAACAAATTAGTAAGATATTTATTATATCACTTATGTATTTATACAGCAACAAAGCTTGATACAGCAGTATGTAGGTTGGATTAAAAAATTAGGTTAAAAAAAGTTGATTGAAAAAGTTAGAAAATAAATAAATAGGTTGAAAAAAATTAGTTGATAAATGTTAGAAAAGAAATAATTAGGTTGAGAAAATTAGTTGAAAATTTTTTAGAACCTAAAAATTAGCTATTATAAATTCATGCACTACTAAAACATTATATTTTTAAAAAAAGTAAAAAAAAAAAAATACAAATGTTATGAAAAATAATATTTGTTAAAATTTAGTTGAACAATAATTTATTAAAGAATCCAAAAAATAATAATGAAAATAAAAGTTAGTTGAAGATATAAATAGATATAGAGATAGAGATAGAGATAAGGATAGGAGTGTGGTGGGAGTGAAAACTTTTTAGAGATAGAATTTGGGAGAAATATTCCCTTTTGGAACTCTATTTTAGAGATAGAGATAGAGATAGAGTATGATAGAGATAGAGATAGAGTATGGGTTGGTGATGCTCTAAGAGCATCACCAGAAGACTCTTCAAATAACATATTTGTTAAAGTCAAACAAGCCATATATTTAGCTCCAACAAACTCTTCAAATGATTCAAATCAGATTTTGTTTCTCTCTTTTCAATGGTGAAGAGCAACTCTTCCACCTTCAATTATTATTATATTATTTTGTTTATCACATCATCTTTAATATTAGACATCTATATCTTTTTAATTAAATTTAATTAATATATAATAAGTTTTAATTTATAAATTTTATTATCATAAAATTATATCATTAGAAATGTCTCATCTAGATCTTTAAAATGAGACTAATATTGAATATTTAATAATAACATATTATTATTTATAACTTGAAAAAAAATGGAGGGTAATTAGGTTTATTGGGGGGAGGAATTTGAGTGCTTTTTATTAAAATAATATAAATAGATTTCTAATTGAAAAGTCTTTTGGAAGGGCTCCTCATTTTTCACTCCTAAAATTGCCACATAGTTAAACAAATAGACATTTGATGAGTGAAAATATAAGAGTTTTTTGAAGATGTTCTAACTTGTATCAAACAGAATATTGCTACAACCTAAAAAAATAGAAATTGTGTGCTTCAAGGCACGTCATTAATGACGCTTTCCTTAAGACACTATTTACCCCCACCAATCGGGTGTTGCATCAGGTTATGCAAATATGCCTTCAAGATACAATGAAGTATCGATGTCTAACGTCGTTGTGCACTAACAATATTAGATCGTGAACACTTTTAACGTTTGTAAACTTGCCAAGATATAAAATACTATCATTGCGCAGCTGATAGAATATCGGTTTATTTAATGCAAGAAAGCAATATGACAATATGATTTTATTGTAATGTGAGAAAATGGAGAGGAGAGATCATTGGCCAAATTCTTTAAGTTAGCCAAATTCTAGTATAACTCAAATGGTGTAGGAATGGGCATTTTATAGGGTACTCATTCGTGAAACAATGCAACATTTGTTGCTTTGCACCCATTCATGAAATGATGTAACCTTTAAGTATATAATTGTGTCTTTTCCATTCAATAAGACACAAAAATACCATTTGAAAAAGTTGTGACTTTTCATGAATAACATCCAAAAAGTTGTGTCATTTTCATTTCAATTTATTTGAAAATGTTCCAACACCCGTTATTTCGATAAATAAGTTTAAATAAACATTATTACATTTCCGCAAGGTAGATGTGTTATGTACTTACGTGTAAAAGATATTGAGTTGGCCAAGTAATAACAAGAAAATGAAAATAAGTTTGGTGAAAAGTCCTAGAAGTTGTTGTAAAGTAAGTGTCTGAATTGGTCATGAAGCAAAGTAAACTCATTATTATTAGTACAAGAATATGGGGAATGAACTTGATCTCACAATTAAGTTACCCTTGTTGAATCATCTAATAAGACAACAAGTTAATTCTTTTAACCTTTTTAAGTTTTAAAGATTAAATAGGATTCATTGTTGTAGGTGTTTAATGATCTTGCAAGTTTGGGGGTTAGTCTCACTTTGTGGGACACACACCCACTCATTAGTTTAAGATTTAGGATCGAGCATTCATTGATATCAAATCATATATGAATGGAAAATTTTATGTTTGAATTTTGAATTTCAGTAATTCAATCTTGTACGTGTGTTCAATCTATAACTTCTTATTTTATTAAATTTTTAATTTTTTACATTTTTTTTATAAGTTATAGATTCTGCTTTTTTCTCTCTCCCTTTAGTGGTTTAACTAAACAATTGGCAATAACTGTTTTGTGTGAAAAAAAAAATGTTTTACTATCTTTTTGTATTATTATGATGATTTTGGGAAGTTTGTTAAATTTTCCTGCATAAAATTATTACAAATTGTCTGATAAAAGGCTCAGAATTACAGGTGGCTTCCATTTCATGCTCTATATTGAACATCTTTTATTTTCATGGCAAGGATTCAAAAATTAAATGTCACTATTTGGGCCTGTTTTTGGTAGAGTAACACCAAGTTATTAATCTAAGTTTGAAAGGCACCTATTTAGGTGACCAGACAAAAATACCCTCATTTGTCAGTTTGTGTGCTTTTGAAACGTTGAGAGAAAACCTAAAAGTCACGGAAAAGGCGACAGCGCAACAGTCCCAAAGTTGACAAAAATTTTGACGGCGAAGTCACCGGCGATGGCGAAACAGTAACGATGTCAAAGAGAACTCACGACCGAACTAGAAGGACAATGGTAAGTTTCTGATTCTTACGCGTTTTTGTTGTTGAAAAGTTTATGTGTGTTTGATGTTGGATGGCATTTTCATCATGTAGATTAGGTTTGATTTCATTTGTGGTTGATTATGTTTGTATGATGAGGTTAGGTTAGGGTTTTAGTTTCTGAAAAAAGTTGTTTTGAAGACGATGAAGTTCTGGGTTACCGTGACTTTTTAAACTGTTACCGTGACCTTTTGAATTGTTACCGTTACTTTTTGAATTGTTCCGTGACCTTTTGCATTGTTACCGTGACTTTTTGAATTGTTCTGTGACTTTTTTGCACTATTACCGTGACTTTTTGAATTATTTTCATGACTTTTTGTATTGTTCCGTGACTTTTTGAACTGTTACCGTGACTTTTTGAACTATTTCCATTACTTTTTGAATTGATACCGTGACTTTTTAAACTGTTTCCGAGCCTTTTTTTACTATACATTTTTTTAAGTATATCCGAGCCTTTTTTGACTATACCCGTGCCTTTTATTGCCTTTTCGAGCCTTTTCATACACCTCCCATGACTTTTAATACAATTACCGTGACTTTTAATACACTTACCATGACTTTTTATACACTTTCCGTGACTTTTCATATACCTGCCGTGACTTTTCATACACTGGTTGAGCCTTTTTGTTCGAGCATTTTCATGAACTTATATGCTTTTTTTTTTTCTGTGAATATGCAAACGAGGAATGACCTAAAGGATTTTTTAAAAACCCTAGAGGCAGATTGGTTCAAGGGAAAAATTACTCGACATGACCACTTTGTTGACCTTAAAGATATTGACAACGCACTTAACAGTGTACCTGAACATCTGAGGATCGAAGACCGGCATCGGTATACTGAGTCGTGTTTTGGTCATTTCCTTCAAATGCATTATGAGAATAATTTTTCGGCTGGGATTGTCCATCGGCTGCTTTTGCATGAGTTGCACCACGATGGGCCGAAAGATGAGATGAGATTTTTGTGTGGTAAGCATTTGGTCCGGTTCTCGAAGGTTGAGTACTGTCTAATCACAGGTTTGAAGTTCGGAGACATTCCTGACACGACGAGGTATGATATGGTAGAGAATGGCATACACGAGCGGTACTTTCGTGGTCGAGAAATCGAGATTGAAGAGCTGAGAGCGGTGCTGGGGATTGGTATTTTTGAAGAGCAATACGATGTGGTGAAGCTTTGCTTAATGGTTATTCTAAACTGGATATTGATGGGGTTTGACGAGAGAGAAAAAGTTCCAATGTGGCAGTTTCGCCTAGTCGAGGACATGAATGCTTTTAATGCGTTCTTGTGGGGCACACACGTGTATAAGCAACCTATTTTTGGTTTCAAGCGGGTGTTAGATGGTCCATGGCAGCGGTTGGTAGAAAAACGGCAAGAAGAGAGCGAGGACCTTAACATACTAAACACCGAGCTGATGTACAACATATACGGTACTGCATGCACTGTTGGTGAGAATTTTGAATTTGAATTTGTACTATAATTGTAGTTTATTTGATATGAATGATGTATTTACTTCCTATCGTTCTTTTCTATTACGCAGATTTTTACCTTTGAGGTTATCCCCGAGCTTGGCAATACTAAATGTGGGACTCACCGGGTAATTGAGCTACCCGCCCCCATCCACCCCCCCCATATTCTGAAATGGGAATTGAGTCAATGACCTTGGGCGAAAAAGCTGGATGATGGTTTTACAAAAAGGGTAAGTATTGATGTGGTTAATGAAAATAGTTATTAGTATGTATACAATGACAATGATCTAACTCCAATTTCAGATGTTTGCGAGGCCTGAATTGGTGCCGACAGCTAAGGAGAGGGCTCAACGGTACTACGAAAGCATAGACTTGAGAGGCAATCTGTATGATGCCGGTGCCGCTGATATACCTGGTGACCTCCCGGATCCTGAACTACATAGGACTGTAGGACCCTGTGATACGAAGGGTCCGTTTTCCAAACACAGTGATATGAAGGGTTCGTATTTTGAACCTACTGATACAAATGGTTCAAAACCTGAGGGTAGCAGTGGGCGTAGGCTGGTACAATTCACTTTACCCAGACAGCCTAGACCTAGAGGTGATTCAGACCCGGAGGGTGGCAGTGGGAGTCCCCGAAAGCGTAGCCCAGTACGATTCACCTTGCCTAGACAACCTCGACTTGGAGGTGATTCACGAGGAGGTGATCCACGGGTGCGTAAAAATATTAAAACCGCTCAATTGACCGAACGGTTTTAGTACTAATAGAGTGCGAAATCCTTTCAAGGCTGGGATTGTAAAATCACCGAAGTGATGGATGCAGTTCGATCTTTACGGGAGGATGTGATGGATGCTATCCGAAAGAGTGATGAGAAGCGAGATGCGTAGCATAAGGAGTTGCTGGATATGATCCGGGTGCTACAGGGTTCGAGTTCACAGTCCCGTATGGATGGTCCACCACCTGATGACCATCATGGAGACTTTAGTCCCACAGGCAAGACAGGTACTGATCCGGATAGGACAAACCCAGGGAGTAGACGTGGGTAGCCACCTACTACAGAAGCATATACTACTGACATAGTATCTGATCAGTAGGGTCATGATGTGACAAAACGAAAGGAGGTGCCCGGTGGTACAGAGATAGTAGAATTGGAGCAGGTACCTCCTCTGGTTTTACTTGACAGAGCTGCCAAGGTCACACAGATATTAGTATTGGCGCAAGTACCTCCTCCGGTTTTACTAGACAGAGCTAGTATAGAGATACCAGTATTGGACCAGGTACCTGCTAGTACAGAGACATCACGGGGGCAGAGTCCGTCCTCCACCTCATACCACAACCCTCCTCTGGTCGATGCCAGCACATATCGACTGCCCAAGCGATCGTGACGTACCTCCCCCATCAGTTTGAGTGAGACCCTCCGGTATGACTGACTAGGGCGCACCCAGCCCCACAGTAATCCACGGGGGCAGAGTTCCTCTTCACTACGTACCCCTCCCCGTAGTGCTTTGGATCGGAGTCCCCCACCTCTGAGGTGTCAAGATAGAATTCGAAATCGAGGTTGGCAGCTATGCACCCCATACACAAACCCCTGTCTACCGAAGAGGGCAAGGATTAGGCCACCACCACCACATGAATGGAAGCCTCACGGATTGATAGATCTGGACCACTTTGCGGCGTACAGGGAGTACAAGAGGAATCGGTCGGGGGAATTGTATGTATTATCGTAGAAATTACAATATGTTTTATAGTTTTTTCACAGACCTATGTCAAATAACTTGGTTATCTAACTTTTTTAACAATGCTTGCATGACGATCGGAAATGAAAACCAGACCATCTATATGACCAAGGGCACCACTCAAGCATTCCAAAAACCACTCCCATGAAAGTTTGTTTCTTGAGTCACCATACCCAAAAACAATTGGATACACATGTTCGTTTCCATCTTGTGCACTTGCAATAAACATTGTACCCCCGAATCTTCCTTTCAAATGGGTACCATCAACTTCAATCATAGGATGCATACATCTTCGAAAACCTAATTGAGGACCCTAACGACATGAAAAAGTAGAGGAATTTACCATCATTTGTGCACTGTAAGTTAGTGATTGTTCCAGAACGTATGCAAAAGATGACAACGGTTGGAAAGTTTCTTCATGCGTTCCATAGGTCAATGACAATGCATATTGCAAGGCATCATGTGCCTTACTATACATGTTTGGATGCCATATATTGTTTTCATATCGGCAATTACGTCCTTCGAACACATGAGACGACCATCATGTTGTTGAAGTCTAGGTGCAATGACTTCTCTGATTATGACTGCACTAGCCTATCAATGCCGACGGTGAATCTCCTCTAAGGGACAACTGCGTTCGTTGACAAAACTTTTGACTTGGAAGTAAGTCCCTTCATCTTTTCTCTCTGCTCTTAATTTCCTCGTACAGTCGTCAATGATGCAAACCAGATGTAAAGTTGTCTTATTAGACCTTTTCACCTTCCATTCAAAGTTCTGTCGCATTGCAAAATCGCCAAATAGCCTTTTCAAATCCTTTTTACTATGAAAAAATTGACCTTTATAAATCATAGTTCTAGGTTCTTGCGCTGCCAATGTGCTATTTCCACAAACACCAAACGAGTATGAATCTGCTCCGGGAATAACCCATGTGGTCGTATTATCGGAATCGAATATAGTTACATTATGTCGGACCTCGGAAGTCCCAGGCATATATGGTGTACTGACTCCTTGTACATGTTTTCCACGTGTTTGAATTTCTATAGGCTCTTTATCCACATTTTGTAGATCATCTACATGCTCATTATATTGCTCATTGTACTGCTCATTGTAAGCTTATCATTCATCTCAATTCCACAGTCGAACACATCGCCGTGTTGAGGTTCAACTACAGTTGCATGGTCAACCACTACCGGTGGGATAGCACCCATGTTTTCCCCACCTTCGGAGCCACTCCTTTGTGTGCACACTTGATTGCTACCACTAAAGGATCCAAATTGTTGGCAACTTTCATGAGGAGGAATATCATTCCCTATCACTGTCCTCTCAGTTAGACTGACACATACTTGAGGGATCACTCGATCTTCCTCTAGCATAAACTGAGCATCATCGTCATTTCTTATAAATGTGTGACATGTAATGCTAAGAACAATTGATATTGATGATATATCAACATTGAATTTGTTGACATCATACTTCACAATGGTATGCACGATCACCACCAATTCTTCATAAGTCATATTCTTTGACACATACATGCCCTGGTTATCGGATCCAATAAACCTCTGACTTCCGTCGGGTAACTGCTCCCATCGACCATTGTAAGATATTACTATTCTAACCCGATTCATGATGCTGTCAAATTAATCATCACAAATCATTAATAAAAACCCAGGACTGCAAAATATTTTCATAGATGACATTTACAATGATATGGAAAAGGCACGGGTAAGACATGAAAATGCACGGGTAGGACATGAAAAGGCTCAGATAGGGAACACATGAAAAGGCACGGGTAAGACATGAAAAGGCACGGGTAGGACATGAAAAGGCTCGGATAGGGAACACATGAAGATGCACGGGTAAGACATTAAAAGGCACGGGTAAGACATGAAAAGGCTCGGATAGGGAACACATGAAGATGCACGGGTAAGACATTAAAAGGCACGGGTAAGACATGAAAAGGCTCAGGAAAAGATCTTACAAAGTCTCGGAGATCCAAAAATTCTCACAATGGCTTACAAAATACTCAGAAAACATATTAAAAGGAACAAATGAAAATGTGAACAAATTAAAACAAGAAAGTTCAAGAAATGTTACCTTATTTTTCTGAAGCACGTCCGTTCTTTATAAGTTGAACAAGAAATTCCAGAGAGAGAGAGTAACTGAGTTAATACTATTGTCAATTTTTTTTTGGAAGTGTTGAGAGAGAAAAGGGAATAACATAAATGATTATGTGAGGGCAAATTTGGTAGTTCACTATAATAGGTGTCTTTTAAACTTAACTTATTAAAGCATTGACATTGTCACCAAATCAGTTTAAAAAGGTGACATTTCTCACCAATTCCACATAAAACAAATAAAAATTAATAAACTTTTTAAAAAAATAAAAAGTATTTATTTCCTTAATTTCAAGAGAATTGCCTACGACAATAATATGATTATATATAAACTAAAAATCCAAAACATTTTATTAATAAAACAATTAAAAAAATTAAAATTAAAAAAATAAAGCAGAGTGGTGCGCAGGTCCTAAAACATAAATCTTAAAAGACACGCACGTCTCAACAAAGGACAAAGAAACATGAAAAATATTACAATAATTCTGGATTTAGGGGAGGGAGACATACTCGAACCCACAACCTCATAGTGTATGTATGAGGGAATATATATAAATATATATAATTAAATTTCAAGTCACAATACCATATCTTATTGAACAAATCTTTTGCTAATGAAAATTTAGCATCATATATAAAACCTAAATATCAAAAATTCCAAAGTTTCACCTCTTTTTAGCTCAAGTGGTAGGCGTGCACCTCCTCATTCACGTTCGTGATGGAGTTCAAGTTTCACCATACTTATTTATTAAAGCACCTCCCCGTTCAAGGTTTATTTATTTATTTATTTATTTATTTGATATTATGGAAGTAGATATCTAGACCTCTGGACTGCACATTTAGTTTTGATATCCGCAGGTTTTCGATAGATTTGGACTTTTTCGCTGTCAGATTTTTTTTTAAAAACTAAATAAAATTATCTTAATCTGTCGGTGCAAACAGGAAAACCAAATAAATAAATAAAGAATAAAGGAAAAGGCATTTCATGGTGTTGGGTTACAAGTTGGGAACTTTATGGAAATGAAGATCCACAATTATTAAAGAGAGAAAAACAAGTAAACAAGTAGAACATGGAATTTAGAGATTTATAATGGCAATGTAAAGTAGGTGGGGTGTCTATGGGGAGCCCATCACTCTGTCCTTTTCTTTTTGCTTTCTCAGCTTTCAAACTTTAATTATTCTAACAAATCTCAAACTTCAAATTCTCCATAATTGAATTTTAACATTAATTGTTACATTATTTTGACATGTACAGATTGAATTCATCTTGAAACCAATGTACATTAAAACTTCTCTTACTGATCACAACCATCACTTCATCCAACTCTAAATTCATTTAGGTAGAAAAATTTACTACATATTAACTGAACAAGATCTAGTTGTTAAGAACGGGATATATTGTTATAATATAATCAATTAGATTGTATAGTTTGTTAGAATATTCTCATTAATTAGGAAGATTGTATAGTTGACCGTTTTGATTAAGAAATCAATTAGTTTAATTATAGAATTTTCTGATTTTTTCCTAGTTGTATTTCTCCTATAAATTACGTCATATACGGAGAAGAATAATATCAAAAGATGAATTTGTTCATGGTATCAGAGCCTAAAACAAATTTTTAAGTTTCTCTTCTGTTATTGTTTCAATTTTTTTTTTCTTCTAGAATTTTATTTTCCCTTTTACAGTATCGTACGTCTACAGTACTACTACAAAACCCGTCTACAATATTGCTATAGTACCCAAACAGGACTATTTTTTTTTTTTTTTTTGATGGATCAAACAGGACTATTGCATGTTGCTTTTGTTTTTTCTACTTCTGCACCTTTCTACTACTACATGACTGTTGCCTGCTTCTCTAGTGAATTTTATAACCGGGTTTCCAAAAAAAAAAAAAAATAAATAAAATCCTTTGTTATTTCTTTTGCTTCCGCTGCTACAACTATTGCTCATTTGAGCATTTTCTACTACTGCAACTACTATTATAATAAATCTCAGTGACGACAAATCAAATATATTCAGTCCACTAGTGCCATCTACGGTACTTCCTCAGGTTTACTCTCCTGATAATTTTTCTAAAAATTTCATGTCCAGTTCAGGTAAGTTTCATTCTACTTTTAGTGCTTCTACAATTTTTAGTAATAATACTTGGATAATTGATTCTGGTGCAACATATCATATGACTTTTGATTCTAAAAAATTTAGTCATCATAGCTCAACTGAAAGATGTAGTGTGTCATATGCTGATGGAACACCCACCCCAGTTAATGGGGCTGGATCTTTATCCCTAACTCCATCTTTTCACTTATCATCTGTTTTACACGTCCCAACCTTATCTAATAACTTACTCTCTATCAGTCAGATCACTAAATCTTTTAACTGTGTTGTCACTTTCTAGCCTACTCATTGTGTGTTTCAGGACTGTTACCGAAAAATTGTCACTGGGGTGAATCTCCAAATAACAACTTTAAGGACTAAGATCGGGGTCGATCCCGGTAGGAGGGGTATCACGTAGTTCGATACTAACGATGTTCCTAACAAAACAAGTACGGTTTAAACATAGAAAATAGGGTGAAATAATAAGATCTTTATTGATAGTAACTTTATATTATGAATACAAGAGTTGTGTTCTCTAGGTTAGGGTAGAATGTTGAGCTTTAGTAAGCGATGGAGATGGTGGTGGCGAACTCGTACAAGTTGAGAAGTAGTTCTGAATGTAGGTTGGCATTTTTTCCCTATCTCCTCTCTGGTGAGTATGATGTTGTATATATAGGTCCCGTTGCTTGCCATGCACTCCTATAATTTCGATCTAGGGTTTGGTGATTACAGGACTTTCCTTCATGATAGGAGACAATTTCGTAAGAGCTTTGATCGTTGGGATCAAGTCTTTCCTTCCTGGGAGGAGACAATCTCGTAGGAGCTTTAATCGTTAGAATCAAGACTTTCCTTCCTTTTAGGATTCTAATAGAATTGACCCTTTCTTCAAATGGAACTCTTAGTTGGCGGGAAGAGGTCTACTTCTTCTGCTTTGGCTAAATGGCGGCGTTTCAGTATTTTTCCATGGAGCCTTAACCCAGTCTTCTAGGCGTATGAGTCTTGTTCTTTGGTAAGTTCTTCGTCTGGTATCTTACCCCCTGATGAACTGATTCTAGAAGGCGTATGCATTCCTGAGTATCCCACCATTGCTTGTCGATCGGGATACCAACTAAGGCTGCAGCAGGATACCCAACTGATTCAATAGCGGGATGTCTGGACGATGCAGTAGCGGGGTGCTTGGTGGGGCTCCGTATCGGGATACTGAACGGAATTTCATGTCGGGATGCCACGTGCTGAATTGTGCATCAGGATGCTTGGTAGGGCCCCATATTGGGATACTGAATGGAATTTCATATCGGGATGCCACGTGTTGAACTATGCATCGGGATGCTTGGTGGTGCTCTATATCGGGATACCACGGGGTTCATGAGAAGCTAGGGAATTGCTGGGCTTGGTCCCTATGGAGGGGGGTGTGTATCCGGACCGATCGGGATCCCTCCATTCTTGGAGTGGCCGGATGGTATTTGGATTTCCATTTTCTCCTTGTACCGAGGTGGAAAATTATTCTTTGGTCCTTCGCCAATTTTGACGGTTAATAAGGACATTCATACCAAGGAGGCAATTGGAACTAGTAGGGAAAGAAGGGGGGTTGTACTATTTTACAACAGATAATACTTCGGGCTCTTCAAGTTCATCTAGCCATCCTCATAGAGTAGTACAAGTCAACTCTGATAAGGAAAGTAATATCTATCTCTGGCATAGTGATCGAACCAAAATTGGTATGATTTTGGTCCCCATTTCCTTCTCCTTTTGCTTGATTCTTGGGTATTATCCTTTGATTTAATGGTGTAAATTAAGTGTTTTCAGGAATTTATAGAGTTCAAGGGCATTGGAGTAATTTTGGTGAAATATGGGCAAAAGTGTAATTATTGAAGGATGATTTAAGTTATTGTGATATTAGAAGAGATCAGGGGCCTAACTGCAATTCGCCACAAAAGTAGCTAGAACGCGCCACGTCACTAACGCATGAAACGGTGCGTTTTGTTGGTCATTGGGCCTTTTGAACATAACCCGGCCCATTTCTGAGCGCGCCTCAGTAGCCCACATATTTAAATGAAACGATGCGTTTCATATCAAGCAAGTGGGCTTGGTTTGGCCCAAGTGTACAAGCCCAATACCTTGTCCAAGGCAGGTCCATCTTTGGTGTGCACACCCTATGGCCTTGCTAACTGCACCCCCTTCATGACAAAAAGGCAGCAGCCCATTGCACCCCATGTTACTGCTAAATGCACCCCTAAAACACTATTCACTTTCTCCTTCCTTCTGCTCACACCAACGATAGCCATGGCACTCCAAACCCTATCAGCGCCGCCACCTCAAAGACGTTGAAAACTGAGCTATCTCCGGTCGGTTTCTGATCCAAAATAACAACAAATTGACCAACTGCCTGGTCGTATGAGTTTCGGCCCTCCAATCGATCGGAATCTGACACACCAATCAAGCCTCCTTCGCCACTTTATGTCGCCATTTCCCAAATCGTGACGAAACCACGTAAATCGAGGTCGCGGTTTGCATTCCGAGGTCGCCATAGCGACAGGGAGTTGTTTTGGCTCCAAAATTGTCGCCATTTAGGGTCGCCCCAAGCTCGCCATTTACCAAAGTGCGACCACCATTGCTGCTCAAATCTGATTGGTCAGAAAAATTACAAAATGACCCCCTCTGTTGGACTAAATGGTAATTTGCCATGGTCAGGGGTGTTTTGGTAATTTGCCACCTGAGACCTAATTTGAAATTCCTATAAATTCATCACATTTTTCCTTTTTTTAGACAACTCTTGACCACCAAGAAACCTCCTTTCTCCACCATTCCTTTTCTCTCCACTTTCTCTTCTACCTAAACTTAACATCTATATTTCCTTCCCCTAATCATTCCTTTCTTCCCAACTTCTCCACCTATCTAGACACTTCCCATTTGACTCCACCTATCTAGACACATCCTCATCATCCACTCTTTACATAAGGAGCATCAAAGGCAAGAAAATGATCAAGCTTACAAAAGGAGGCCCATGGGTGATTTCCTAATCTTTTACTTGTCTTCCCTTTGTTTGTAATATGTGTAATTAAATCCCCTTTCTAGGGTTTTGATGTGAGAACATTTGAATTGAGATTTGCTTAAACTTTATTATATTTTAATCTCTATTTGTGTTCTATTCATTTTATAATTAGATTTATTGCATTATATAATTGACATGTATACCCATTAGTTGATTATAATCTTGCTTAGGATAGTATGTTATATAATCTTGATTGGATTGACAACCTTGATGGATTGAGAACATAGTGAGTAGGATAGATTGTCAGAGGGTATATCAACCACGATAATCTAAGCCGTTAATTGTAACAAACCGATCTCGCCGTGACCCCCTCTCCTTAATCGGTTATGCATTGTGGTAGGAAGTTGTTTAGGGTGTATAATAATGGTCTAAACACATTCTAGGAATCAATTGGTTAACATTTATGAGATTCATTCACTGAAGTAGCTTGAGAAGCATTTCCCAGTAATCCACTTGTGATCCCATTAATTCCTTAGCTATTCTCTTAATTGTTCATTCCATTATCTTATCTAGATTTGCTAAGTATTCTTTTATTAGTTTATTAGGTTTATTTTTCATGTATGTTTAATGGCTTGACAACCCATTCGCTCATCCATATTTTTATGATTTATTTTACCGCATTTAGATTAGTTAATCTATTCAACTAATCACTCTGAGATTAACTAATCACTCTAATTCCTTGTGGAACGAATCCTACTTGCCACTTTACTAATTTTCTATCTAAGTGGTGAAAAATCGGTTTTCTAAAATGAACACATTTTAAACAATATATTGTTGCGCAAAACGACCGCATAACATAGGCACGTAGGTCATTGTTCTTTTGATTATCTTAAGTTTTTATTTCCATCCTTTTTTAATGCTATTGGTCACAAAAATCTTCGATGTGAGACGTGTGTTTTGTCCAAACATCATTGCACTGTTTTTCCTTCTAATAATAATAAGAGAAGTTATATGCCATTTTCTATTGTCCATTCTGATATATGGGGTCCTTCTAATGTTATGTCTATATCTGGTATGCGCTGGTTTGTTACATTCATTGATGACTGCACACGTATGACTTGGATTTTTCTTTTAAAAAATAAATGTGATATATGTAGAAATGCACATTTTTCTCGGGATCCTTAAATCCCCACGTCCCCATCCCCATTTGGGGATTTTTTTTTAATTTTTATTTTGGGGTGTGGGGTGGAGTTGATTTTCATCCCCAAATTGAAATGGGGATGGGGATGGGCCCCCATCCCCATTTCCCCATTTCCCCCAAACATATATAAATATAATTATAATATATATTTTTTAATTTCTTTTATTCTTTGAAAACCATAACTATATATACTCATTTACTCTTTTTAAAGACAAAACCTAAAACCTAAATCTAAAATCTCCTCTCAAGATTTGTAATGGAATGTTTGTTTGTTTGTTTTTTTAGTTTAATTTGTAATTTTTAGTCAAATAAGGAAATGGGAAAATGGGGAAAACGGGGAAAATGGGGAACTGGGGTTGGGGATGGATATACCTCCCCCTAAAATATCCCATCCCCATTTTCCCCGAGGAGGGGAGGAATGGGGGAGCCTATATCTATCGCTATTCCTCAAATGTGTATCTCTAGATGTAGTGATGTTTTTCAAAAAATTTATCACTTGATCCATACAATGTTTCATAAAAAATAAAAAAAAATAAAAAAAATTCAAGTTTTACACTATGATAATGGTGGTGAATATCTCATTCATAATTTCAAAACCTTTTGTTTACAAAATGGTATTTTCCACCAAACATCTTGTGCACATACTCCACAACAAAATGATATAGCTGAGCATAAAAACCGTTATCTCGTAGAAGTTACACA
Source organism: Acer campestre (assembly GCA_954870605.1). Lineage (NCBI taxonomy): Eukaryota > Viridiplantae > Streptophyta > Magnoliopsida > Sapindales > Sapindaceae > Acer > Acer campestre. The sequence goes on along the minus strand of OX940801.1, from coordinate 21,981,289 downwards.
ATCTTTACTACTCAAAATGCATATGCCTAAATCTTTTTGGGGCAATGCTGTATTATCTACTGCATATCTCATTAATCATATGTCATCCAATGTTCTATCTTTTCAAACTCCATTACAATTATTGTCTTATTTTTGTGATACTACCTCTATTCTACATATTCTTCCTCGGGTCTTTGGGTGTGTGGTATATGCACATATTCATACTCCTCATCAAGGAAAGTTAGACCCGCTCGCTTTTAAGTGTGTCTTTATAGGGTATTCTAGCTCACAAAAGGGGTACAAGTGTTATCATTCTCCATCTTGTAGGGAGTTTGTTTCACAGTATGTTACGTTTTGGGAAAATGAGGCATACTTTGCCTCAAAGACTCCTCTTCAAGGGGGAACTTGAACTATGAAGAGAAGTCTCCTACGGCAAATGTAAGAACCTCTATTTTTTGATAGCCTTATTTCATGACAAACCACATTATGGATGATTGTGTAATAGGTAGCTTAGGTCTTCTTGATGATTATCAAGGCAAGCTTCCAAGCATCTCCACGACTTCCAAATTTAGAGCTTCAAAGGTATATCACTTGACCTTGATTCTTGAAGAGTTTAGGTGCGCACACACACTACATGCATGCTTTGTTCATCTTGCATTTGTGTTCTAATTGCTTATATATGTGCATCATTTACACAATCACACTTGCACTTCGTTCTTAGATCTAAGTGTGGTTTTGTGTGATGTAATTCATTTTTGTTTGTGTGATCGGAAACGTTCGTACTTGTATGATGGTGTGCACGTCTTAGCACAATGATTGACCAATTGAGAAGGTTACATTCTTCTCTTGGATAAGTGTTAGATTTGGTTTGGTTATTTGGAGTAAGTGTCTAGTTTCAAAAGATTGGATTTCAATGATTTACATGTTTTTCAAAACTGACCTTTGTATGGTCTTGTGACTATAACTTTTTATAAAAAGATTGAAATTGAGTTTTGAACATTTCTGGACAAACTAGACACTCATACCTTTCCTACGGTATATTATTCGTAATATTTCATGATTGTTTGGATTGATTTTGAAATCTCCAAAGAGACCACCAAATCAGGGCAACGCTGTTGTTATCTGAATCTGACCTTAGTCACTTAAATGACCATAACTTTTTCTAAAGTAATCCAAATTATGTTTTGTTAATTGAAGTAAAAAGTAGATATACATACCTTTCCAACGGTATATTATATGATAGGTTTTGATGTCGTTTGGTCATGTTTTGAGTCGCTTGAAACTCAAGCTATTGTGTTGTGACGCTTTGCCACGGTTCAAGTGTCGTCTTAACCGAAGACAGCATGCTAGCGACAGCAATTTTAGCTGTCCAAGTGCCGTCTTGGCTAACAATGGCACCTAGACCGTGGCAAACCTGATTTCCAATCATGTTTCGTAATTTGACCATATCTCACTTATTTGGAGTCCAACTTGGCTCATTTTTGAAGGGAAATTCACGAAATTTATAGGGCCATAATCTAAGCACTATAAATAAATCTCTTTCTCTCATTTGTATTAAAGAGAACAAAAGATACCCTGGAGAGAGATTAAGAGTTTCCTATAGAGAGAAAGCTTCAAGAAAGCTTCTTTAACTCTTTAAACCCAAACCCATGTGCATCTAACATCTTTCATGCATCAATCTTCATGGGTCTTCTTGGTTTCTTGACTTGGTAAGTAGAACAAACACCACATCTTCACTTATTGTTCTATCTTAGTCAAGGCATGTCGTTGATTGCTTAGTTTAGCAAATCTTCACTTTTATTGCATATTTAGTGAAGTTATGACATGATTGAGTTTTGTTTGTGATAGCTTACATGATTAGGATGATTTTCCCTAAATAGCTAACCCTAGAACATTCTTGTGAAATTTGTTTATGGTTAGGTTGACAGATTAATGTATATTTATCTAGTCAAACTTTATTGAATGTTCTTGTGGATTTAATTGACAATTATGTTGTTAGAAATTCTATACAACTAATTGAGTTCACATGTATGGACATGTTGACATTGTTTGATAGCTAAGATTGTTTTGTGATTGATAACATATAGCTAAGTCTTTATACTTTGCATTTAGACATTGACAATTTAGATTTATTGATTGCCTCATTAAATTCCTAGTTGAGCATTTTATGTGTAGTCTTACACATTATTGCATTTGAGCATTATTGTCATATTCACTTAGATTTTTAATTCTCTTCAATGAGTCAAAGTCTTGTGGTTTATAAGTGAAGTTGCACAAACAAGTGAAGTCTTACAACCATGGGTTGATTGGCAATCATTGCCAAGCGCTGCTATAAAAGGCTTGTGGGTAGATTAGGGGGTGCTCACGCCAAGAGTAGTGGATCGTGGGATATCACTAGGATTGAATCAAGAGTGGCGAGTGGTAGTGTCCATAGCTTGAGGTTATCAGTGTATCACTTGAGGGTGTAACTGTCTTTTCATATAGTGGATTGTTGTGGCTTAAGTGGCTAGCGTGACTAGTCCTGTGGTTTTTTCTTGTTGAAAGTTTCCATGTAAAAATCAAGTGTTCTTTATATTTCCGCACTTTTACTTCATTTTTATCATTTGTTGAATTAGGTTAATTGTGATTAACACTGACCAATCGAAAAATTGGTAATAATCGATTAACAACTCATTCACCCCCCCCCCCCCCCCCCCCTTTTAGGTTGTATTAGATACACCGTATATATTTTCAGCAGACAATGGTATACCCATTAGTTTGCCTGTGCCTAAAAGTCCATCTTCTAAAGAAGAAAGTCAATCTTCTGAAGGAGAAAGTGAGATTCCTGATAATCTCATAGAAAAGGTAGAACCAACTTGGAAAGTGTATGAAAGACGAAACACGGGGAAAGAGAAACATGAGGAGTTAATTTCCATACAGGTGGCACAACCCCTTACTTCCCCCTTCTCCAATAACAGTTCGTCAATCGGACTTTGACGTTGAAAATGCTCTTTAGGTAATTCTTGAACTCCCTAATTTATCTAATGACTTATCTAGTGAAAATCACACAGATCTTGACCCCACTTTACCCACTCGACAATATCCCAGTCGAGAACATAGACCACATGTTCATTTTGGTTTTTCTTCTAAGCAGCCTCCGGTAGGTAGTAAAGCCCTTCACTCTATTACTGATTACACATTGGCTCATAGACTATCTAAAACCTTTAAAGCTTTTGCGCATCAGTTATCCTCTGTATTTATTCCTAGTAAATTGTAGGATGCATAAGCAGACTAAAAATGGGTTCGAACCATTAATCATGCCAAATTTGTGATACATTTTAGCCCTTAATTCCTCATCATTTGGCTTTTTTCCGAGTAGATTCTTATGACTAATGGCTCTATTTTAGTCAATGTAGGCATTTAATGTATTTCAGGTTAAAGAGGTTCGAACTGGAGCCTTCGGGTGCAGAACAGGTCAGATATTCAAAGAAGAGTGTCCAATTCCCTAGTGCTTCACAGGTCTAACACCTGCATAGTATTACCTGCTCAATTATGGGATTCCTTAAAAGAAGATCACTGGTCCACACCAGTAAAGCCACTCACGAGCCGAGAGTCAAATCTGTCTAGAAGAAATTCAGTGCCCAATTTGTGGGTACTGCGTTAGTCCATACCAGCGTAGTGTTACCTATAAAATACCTCGAAAAGATCCAAGTGCGATGGTCCACACACGCGAACCCATCCGCAAACCGAGAACCAAAACTCTGCTCAAATGCCCAGTTCACGAGTCCCTACCCGTGAAGCTACACGCGGCCCGAGAGACAGTAAAGCCCAAATCCTACTTGGCAGGTCAAGTTCGCCAGTCTTACCCGCGAACTTTGGATAGCGAAGTTGCCCAGATTGATAACATCATCATTTTTCTAACCTATTTTTGGAAACACTGTAAATATGTACTTTTCCGATTTCACATGTACACCCTGACAAGGCTTAGAAACACATTTTTAGACCTTGACCATGTTTAGATCTAGGAAATTTCCCACCAATTCCAAACCCATTCTTCACCAATTTTCATACCAAATCCACCATACTCATTCATTCTTCATTTCTATTCAAGAAAGAAACTAGGAGATTAGATTCAAGCTTCAAGAAAAAAAGGATTCTCTACATGGGTCTTCTCTTAGTTTTTGTTTTGTAATTAATATAAGTAGCGAAATCACCCACTAAGGGGTTGATGTGATACACTTGTGAATGTTAGGCATTGTATTTGAACTCTATCTTTAAATAATCTATCAAGTATGTTTCATTCTTTGTTTTAATTGCTTTCACGAATCAATTTGTCTTAGATTGAACACTACTCTCTTTCCAAGTTGTTTGAGAAATGATTTGAGTGATTAACTCGGTATACACCTTACTTGGTTTTCCAAAGACTCAATTAAATGGAAGGATTGAACAAGAGTACACCTTTCAAGTGAAGTCTGGTCTTTATAATCTCAATTCGTATCTAATCTCAAGTGAGTGGTCAATACTATACACCCTAGTTTGGTCACTCATGAGGAATTAAGAATCAACATTATAAGTGCCTCACTTTTTAATTGGCTAATTTCGGTGACAAAATCACAATGGGGTTTAATCTTGTAATAGTAGTTTAGAATTGAAGAAATTATACTCAAATGCTTAAGACCTCATTGTGGATCTCAAGAGCTTCAAGGAAGGTAGCTTCTTGACCTTGACTCTTAATTGAAGAGATTTAGAGTGCATACACACATAACTCATGCATTTTAGTACTTGTGTTTGTTTTGGTATGGTTGGTAAAATCTCACTGTATTTTATAGAAATATATTTTTGAGATTTTTCGTATTTTTACGAGTCCAACTTTGTGTGGATTTGTCCCTAGATGAGTTCCGAGTGATTCGGAGACTTGTCTATACGTTTCAGATGATTTTCAAGACATTTGGGACATTTCGTATTTTTATCGAAAATCGGAATTCAATTCTGAGCTTAGAATGGAAAGTTATGTAATTTTTCATATTTGTGATTGAGTCCGAATCCATATTCCGAAGACGGAATCGAATTTCGAGTTCCGAGATCAAAACTGGATCAAAGAATTTTCATAACGGAAACCGGCTTGATGTGGCATGAAAGCCACACCAACATCAAGCCACACCAAGAGAGAGAAGTGCCTGTGTGAAGGGCGTGCAGCCCACGGGGAGAAAACTCCCTCCGTCTACATTGCACTCACGGGCTTCGCACGGCACCTGATTGCTTTGCTTTTTTTTTTTTTTGTTGAAATTTTTAAGCCATATTATATAGTGTTATATGTTCATGTGAGCTCATGTGTATTGTGTGTGCATGTTGCATGAGTGGACTTGTTCTGACAAATCATTTAATGCCTTGATCTTCTCTCACGTGAGCTCACCACACTGTATTATTTTTAATTAATTTGTTTTCTCTCTCACGCGCACACACCACCTAATTGCCTTTGTTTTTTTTATATTTTTTTATTGTTTTGATTTTGTTTGATTGTGTGTTTATATATATATATATATATAATATGTGTAAAAACGTGCTCCTCTGTTTTTTTGCAACACCTAATATGTATATATATAAACAGTGACCTAATATAGTGGTATATATATTTCTTCTTTACTTGGACACACATATATTTTGAGAGCAAAAATTCACTTTAAAGAGAGAGAAATATTTTTTCAAGAGAGAGACTTCCAAGATCCCATCTTTACTCATCCAAATCCAAAACCCATCATCTTCACACGTCATCTAGCATGTTCTAGGTATGATTTCTCATGGGTTTTCATATTTGCTTACATGACTTGTAGTTAGAACATTCTTGCATCACTTCACATGTTCTTTCTCTACAAGATTGCTCTTTTATTACTTGACTAGTTTCAAGATTGCTCTTTTATGACTTGACTTAGTTTCAAGATTGTGTTTATTGTGTTTTGAGAGTTGTATTGTGGTAGATATTGCATATAGGACTTTGTTTGTCTATTTTGTTATGTTATATGCATGTCATTTAGTAAAATGATATCTAGGAATGTCTAACATGTTCATCCATGCCTAGATAAGCCATGCCTAGATAAGCTTAAATGTCTAACCTTGCATTTTAGCATCTTGAATATTGTTAATATTCACACTAGGTTGTTTTATCTCTTCAATTAGAGTCAAGTCTTGTATTTGCCTTTTAGTAGTTTGCAAGCATGAACTAGATTCACTTTTAAAGGCCCGCGGGTAGCAAAGACGGATTAGTAATCGTAAGTGTGATGTGGTCAACCTAGATTGTAATTGTATTTGCAATTAGTGGATTAAGGTTCTAGTGTGGCGCATAAAATAGCCCATGGTTTTTCCCCGTGTGGGTTTCCACGTAAAAATCTCGTGTCTTTTATTTTTCGCATTCTCTACACTTGATTTTTGTTGTTGACTAGCTGGGGTTGTTTTTTGTAATCTTGATTAATCTCGAAAATTGGTAAAAAAGGATTAAAATCTATTCACCCCCCTCTAGATTATATTAAGACTCGTTAACATATATTTTCAATTGGTATGAGAGCGGGTTCCTTAACATAATTAGGAGATCTCTTGCTCTTGTTAGAGTCCTTTGCATTTGTTAGCGTTTTTTTTTTTTGCTCTTTGTGTGTTATGCTTGTTTGTGTGCATTCATATCATTCTCACCCAAACACTATGAGTGGAAATGGTATTGGAGGCAAGGATACCTCTAGCACAAGACCTCCCTTGCTCACCGGAGTCAATTACGCATCATGGAAGGGTAAAATGGAATCATATGTGTGCCAAATTAATGATCGGGCATGGATGGCGATTGAAGATGAGTACACGCCACCTATGATGACTCCTACGGGAGGTGGAGAGGAAGTCCCCAAGCCGAAGGCACAATGGACCCCCCAAGAGTTTGAGGCTTCGAAATGGAACAACAAAGCCATGCACGCAATTCTATGTGCCATGGATGACAACCAATACAAACTCAATCAAACTACAAGGATAGCAAAGGAAGCTTAGGATATATTGGAGACGGCTCATAAAGGAACCGAGGTGGTAAAGGACTCTAAGCTTCAAGTCCTCCAAACACAATTTGAGACCACAAGGATGAAGGAGGATGAGTGCTTCAATGACTTTCAAGTGAAGCTTATGGATATAGTGAATCAAAGTCACCAACTTGGTGATCCCTACTCGAATAGAAGAATCAAGCAAAAGATCATGAGGTCGCTTCCCGAGAGGTTTGAATCTAAGGTAACGGCGTTGGAAGAGAATAGTGATTACTCAAAGATGAAGTCTAGTGAAGTCATTGGAAGGCTTTTGGCCTATGAATCTAGGAAGGGTCCTACATCTACACCTCACAAGAAGTAAAAGAGTCTTGCCTTGAAGAGCATCAAGGTAGAAAAGGATGAAGAAGACTCGGATGAAGAAATTGCCTTGATGGCAAAGAAGTTTAAGCAATTTATGAGGTTTGAGAAGAAAGGTTTTGGCTCCAAGGGAAAGTTTGTGAAGAAGAAGATCCTTTCAAGAAAGTGGAGCAAACTCAAGAGAAGGACCACAAGAAGGGTGCCCAATGCTATGAGTGTAGTGGTTTTGGACACATTGCTCCCAAATGTGCAAATTTGAAGAAAAAGAGAGGAAAGGCCATAGCGGCGACTTGGAGTGATAGTGATGATCTAGAAGAGGAAGACAAGTCTTCGGATGATGATGAAGACCAAGTTGCCAACTTCATTGCCTTCTCATCCTCTCACAATAGCAATGAAGTTGTAAGTGACAAAGAAGAAGAAGAGGACAAGCAAGAAAAAAAATGATAAAATGACTCAAATGGTGAGAGCAACTCTTCAAGCTCCAATTTTGAGTTTGATAAAGAGATGGACTATGAAGACTTCATGAGATTCTTTCATAACTTAAGATCAAAGAAGAAGAAGGAGATACAAAAGTTGAAAGAGGATAAGCTTAATTTGACTTCCAAGGTAACTAATTTGAGCAAGGAAATGAGCAAAGCAAAAGAGTTGGAAGAAGGATTGAAGATGGATCTAGTCTTGGTCAAGAAGAATGAAGAAAGCTTGAGGAAAGAGCTCATGGAAGCAAGAGGGTTGATTGCTAAGATGACTTCCAGAACTGAAAAGATTGATAAGATGTTTTCTTGTGGGAAGAGTCCTTGTGATAAAAAAGGGTTAGGATATGTGGAAGAAATGGAAGCCACACCCTTGAAGAAGATAACATTTGTTAAGAGCAAAGAAGTTGAAAGTGCTCAAACCCCACAACAATCAACTAAGTGGGTTGAAGTTGGTGAATCCGCCAAGCAAGCACAAGCAAGGATTCCAACAAGAGCTCCACCACAAGCTAAAGCTCCTCAAGCTAGACCCCCATAACCAAGACCTCCACAAGCAAGAGCTCCACCATATCCAAGTTCTCCTCAACCAAGACCTCCACAACAAAGGATCCCACAAGCTCAACATGGGGTCTTTCATGCTTAACCAAGGAGACATGCCAACTTTGCTCAACCACAAAGAAGAGAGTTGCCTCAACACCCAAGAGCAACTCAAAATAGAAGGAGGCCACAAATGCTTGCACAAGGTTATGGTATGAATCCTTATTTCTCTCTTACTTGCCATTTTTGTGGAATTGAAGGCCACATTAGACCTAATTGTTTTAAGTATATTAAATTGTGTAGAAGAGAAAGCATGATTGAGAAAAATATACTTAGAAAAGCCACAATGCATGCTCCTAGGAAATTTAAAGATAATGGACCCATGGCTCCTAGGATTAACTATGTTTCACCTAGGTTGAATAGAAATGATGAATACTATTGCTATGTGGCCTAAGTTGCCTTGAAAGTCAATGCCTTCAACACTTGGTACCTTGATAGTGGGTGTTCTAGGCACATGATCAGAAACAAGAGTTTATTTAAAACTCTTGTAATAGAGGATGGTGGATTCGTCACCTTTGGTGATGGATCAAAGAAAAACGTTATAGGGAAAGGTAATATATCTATTCCCACTTTGCCCTCCTTGCCCAATGCTCTTTATGTAGATGCCTTGCAAGCCAATCTTATTAGCATATCACACTTGAGTGATGAAGGGCTTTCGGTTATGTTTGGCAAAATTGATTGCTCTATTCTTAAGGAAAATGGGCAAGTTTTGTTGAAAGGTAAGAGATCAAGTGACAATTGCTATTGTCTCGAGTCAAATCTCATCTCTTGTAACTTGTCCACTAGTGAGCAAGTTAAACTGTGGCACCAAAGACTTAGTCATATGAACTATAGGGACTTGAAAGTCCTTAATAGATTGAATGTTGTTAGAGGCCTTCCCAAGCTTGGGAAAAAGATTGAGGGTGTTTGTGAACCTTGCCAACAAGGCAAGTAAACCAAGAGTGTCCACAAGAAAGGCAAATACCTTTCCACCAAAGAACCATTGGAGCTTCTCCATATGGACCTTATGGGTCCTATTTAAACCAAAAGCTTAGGTGGTAGAAGGTACATACTTGTGGTTGTTGATGACTTCTCTAGGTTCACATGGACTTACTTCCTTAGGGAAAAGTCCGAAGCTTTTGAGAAATTTAAAATGTTTTGTGTTAAAATTCAAAATGAGAAAACTTCTCACATTAAAAGCATTAAGAAAATTAGAAGTGATCATGGAAAGAATTTGAAAATTCTAGCTTTGAAAATTTTTGCGATAGTTTAGGTATTTCCCATGAATTTTCGGCCCCTAGGACTCCTCAACAAAATGGTGTTATTGAGATGAAGAATAGAGTCCTCCAAGAGATGACCCGTGTGATGTTGCTTAGCAAAAAAGTCCCTAGAAGCCTTTGGGCCAAAGCCATCAATATGGCTTGTTACATAGGAAATAGAGTTTCCTTAGGCCCGGGACTAAACAAACATCCTATGAGTTATGGAAAGGTAGGAAACCCAATGTTAGATACTTCCATATCTTTGGAAGCAAGTGCTATATACCTAATGACCGTGATCAACTTGGCAAGTTTGATGCCAAGAGTGATAAGGGTGTTTTTATTGGATATGCACTTAATAGCAAGGCCTATAGAGTTTTTAATCTTAAGACTCGAAGTGTTATGGAATCATCAAATGTGGTATTTAATGATTGTAGGCCAAAACATGATAACCATGAGGAGGATGTTTGTGAGTTGGATGACCTTCCTTTGAAGGAAAATGGTGAGACTTCAAGTGATGTGAAGTCAAACCAAGATGAAGAGGATAATTTGCCTCTTAATAGAGTTCCTCTATTGGACTCTAATGAACCCACTCCTTGGGTTAGAAAACTTCATGATAAGAATGATATCATTGGAGAGGTTAGAGATGGTGTTAGGACTAGATGTCAAATAGCTAATCAAATTAGCTATACTTGCTACACCTTTCAAATAGAACCCAAAAAGGTGGATGAGACCTTGAATGATGAATATTGGGTTCTTGCCATGCAAGAAGAGCTACACCAATTTGAGAGAAATGAGGTTTGTACTCTTGTTCCTAGACCTAAAAACACCAATGTCATAGGCACTAAATGGGTGTTTAGGAACAAATCCGATGAGGATGACAACATTGGACGAAACAAGGCAAGACTTGTTGCATAAGGGTACTCTCAAATTGAGAGTATTAACTTTGAAGAGACATTTGCTCCCGTTGCCCGCTTAGAGTCCGTAAAGCTTCTCTTGTCCATTTCTTGTGTGTACAAGTTCAAATTATACCAAATGGATGTCAAGAGTGCCTTCCTCAATGGCCTCCTGCATGAGGAAGTGTTTGTTGAACAACCCAAGGGGTTTGATAATCCACACCACCCCTCTCATGTTTTTCACCTCAAGAAGGCTTTATATGGGTTGAAACAAGCACCGAGGGCTTGGTATGAGCGCCTCACTCTCTATCTTGTTGACAATGGCTACTCTAGAGGTATTGTTGACAAGACTTTGTTCATCAAGTGCACTAAAGATGAGCTATTCATAGCTCAAATTTATATTGATGACATTATTTTTGGTTCCACCAACAACTTAAAAGTTCAACAATTTGTTGATGTCATGTCTCATGAGTTTGAGATGAGCATGGTTGGTGAACTAAATTACTTCCTAGGCTTGCAAATTAAGCAAATACATGATGTGATCTTCATATCCCAAGATAAATATGCCAAGAACCTAGTGAAGAAGTTTGGCCTTGAGAATGCCAAACATTGTGACACACCCATGAGCACCACCTTGAAACTAAGCAAATATGCTAGTGGAAAGGATATGGAGCAAAGTTTAGATCATGGCATGATAGGAAGCTTGCTTTACTTTACCGCAAGTAGGGCCGATATAGCATTTAGTGTGGGTGTGTGTGCTAGGTACCAAGCTAATCCTAAGGAATCTCACCTTGTTGCGGTAAAGAGGATCATTCGGTTTGTGAATGGTACCTCAAACCATGGGATTTGGTACTCCTTTGACACTAATCCTAGTCTTGTTGGATTTAGTGATGCCGATTGGGCGGGAAATTGTGATGATAGGAAAAGTACATCGGACGGTTGCTTTTTCCTTGGAAACAATTTGGTTTCTTGGTTTTACAAGAAACAAAACTCAATTTCCCTATCCACGGCCGAGGCGGAAAACATTGCCGTCGGTAGTGCTTGCACTCAATTGATGTGGATGAAACAAATGCTAGCCGACTATGGCTTGGAGCAAGGTACTCTTACTTTATTTTGTGATAACATGAATGCCATTAACATTTCTAAGAATCCCGTCCAACATTCTAGGACCAAGCACATTGACATTAGACACCACTTCATTAGAGAGATAGTTTAGAGCAAAACCATTGCATTGGAACATGTGGGAACAAATGACCAACTAGCCGATTTGTTTACAAAACCCTTAGACACTCTTAGATTTAGGAACCTTAGTAAGTCTATTGGGATTTGTCACTTGGGTTAAAGTGGTATGTCTTGACCCCATATGAGGAGCTCAAGCAAAGAGAGCAAAGTTGCATGATCATGCATTGTGCTACATTGATATATTTTATGCCTCTTAGTTAATTGCTTGAGATGATTGGTTGTGCATGCTTATATGTATTTTTCTTAATAAGTGTAATTCATTGCCTTGCTTGCAATCCATGTCATATTTATGCTCAAACATGCATTTTTGGAATAGGAAATGTACTTTGGAAGTACTTTGTGAATGACATTTAATTGATTCCTATGACATGATGATTCTTTTTGTTGACATGCTTAAAAGTGAAAAGCATGATATGCTTAATTGCTTTATCTTGAATGAAAAATTTGTGTGAAAAAACAATCTTTGAGACTTCAATTAATAAGGATCTTAATATCCATAGTCTCTCCCTCTTTATTTGTATAACAAGGCTACTATCATATGGGCATCTCACCCGGAAAAATCAAATAAGACGCAAAGTCGCTCATGTCTTGTTTTGCATATAAAGTTGGATATAGTTGCTCATTAAAATTTGATAAGTTTAAACTCTATATCCTTACATTTTTTCCGTGACAAAGGGTGAAATTGGTTTGAATTCCTTTAGGAAACCTTTGTTGTTTGCTTTGCCAAATACCATTGCTTTTGATTTTAAATGCAACATGTCTTGCATGCAAAGCATCCTTGTCACACATTTCTCTTAAAATAAAACTCCTTGAATCTCTCTTACTTAATTAAAGTGCATAAATTTGATTATATGAATATGCATATGTGTTTGTGCTACAAGCTCTCCTTGCTAATGCTTACCTATTAAGGGAGACTCCCTTTGCCTATCTCATGACAAAAAAGGGGATTAAGGTTGGGGGAGAAATGTTTTTTGCATTGCATTTAGGGGGAGTTGAGAGAGAGAGAGTAACTCATGTTGGGAGTTGATGCATTTAGGGGGAGTTGCATTGCATTGCATGATTACATTAATTGGTTGTATTTTTTTTTCCTTGGCAATTGGAATTTCTTTTGTTCAAGCACCTCTCACACACTTGCTCTTGAAAGGTATATTTCTTGTTGATTGTGTGTAGGTTGGAATTTTCTACAAGCTTGGAAATGACTTGAAGATGTTCAAGACTTAGACTACGACTTAGTTGTATTGTAGAAAATTTTGTTGACCAACCATTTTTTTTGTTTTTGTGAGGATGCTTGTGAGTGTTGATTTTGTCACGAAATAGCCAAAGGGGGAGAATATAAGTGCCTCACTTTTTAATTGGCTAATTTCGGTGACAAAATCACAATAGGGTTTAATCTTGTAAGGATAGTTTAGAATAGAAGAAATTCTACTCAAATGCTTAAAGACCTCATTATGGATCTCAAGATATTCAAGGAAGGTAACTTCTTGACCTTGACTCTTAATTGAAGAGATTTAGAGTGCGCACACACATAATTCATGCATTTTAGTATTTGTGTTTGTTTTGGTATGGTTGGTAAAATCTCATTGTATTTTATAGAAAAATATTTTTGAGATTTTTCATATTTTTACGAGTCCAACTTTGTGTGGATTTGTCCCTAGATGAGTTTCGAGTGATTCGGAGACTTGTCTATATGTTTCAGATAATTTCCAAGATATTTAGGACATTCCGTGTTTTTATTAGAAATCGAAATTCAATTCCAAGCTTAGAATGAAAAGTTATGCAATTTTCCATATTTGTGATTGAGTCCGAATCCATATTCCGAAGACGGAATCAAATTTTGAGTTCCAAGATCAAAACTGGATCGAAGAATTTTCGGAATGGAAACTGGCTTGATGTGGCATGAAAGCCACACCAAGAGAGAGAGGTGCCCACGGGAGAAAACTCCCTCTGTCCGCGTTGCACTCACGGGCTTCACACGGCACCTGATTGCTTTGCTTTTTTTTTTTTTTTTGAAATTTTTAAGCCATATTATATAGTGTTATATGTTCATGTGAGGTCATGTGTATTGTGTGTGCATGTTGCATGAGTGGACTTGTTTTGACAAATCATTTAATGTCTTGATCTTCTCTCACGTGAGCTCACCACACTGGATTATTTTTAATTAATTTGTTTTCTCTCTCACGCGCACACACCACCTGATTGCCTTTGGTTTTTTTATTTTTTATTATTTTGATTTTGTTTGATTGTGTGTTAATATATATATATATATATAATATGTGTAAAAACGTGCTCCTCTGTTTTTTTTGCAACACCTAATATATATAAATGGTGACCTGATATAGTGGTATATATATATATATTTCTCTTCTTCACTTGGACACACATATATTTTGAGAGAAAAAATTCACTCTAGAGAGAGAGAAATATTTTTTCAAGAGAGAGACTTCTAAGATCCCATCATTACTCATTCAAATCCAAAATCCATCATCTTCACACATCATCTAGCATGTTCTAGGTATGATTTCTCATGGGTTTTCATATTTGCTTACATGACTTGTAGTTAGAACATCCTTGCATCACTTCACATGTTCTTTCTCTACAAGATTGCTCTTTTATTACTTGACTAGTTTCAAGATTGCTCTTTTATAACTTGACTTAGTTTTAAGATTGTGTTTATTGTGTTTTGAGAGTTGTATTGTGGTAGATATTGCATATAGGACTTTGTTTGTCTATTTTGTTATGTTATATGCATGCCATTTAGTAAAATGATATCTAGGAATGTCAAACATGTTCATCCATGCCTAGATAAGCTTAAATGTCTAACCTTACATTTTAGCATCTTGAATATTGTTAATATTCACACTAGGTTGTTTTATCTCTTCATTTAGAGTCAAGTCTTGTATTTGTCTTTTGGTAGTTTGTAAGCATGAACTAGATTCACTTTTAAAGGCCCGCTGGTAGCAAAGACGGATTAGTAATTGTAGGTGTGATGTGGTCAACCTAGATTGTAATCGTATTTACAATTAGTGGATTGAGATTCTAGTGTGGCACACAAAATAGCCCGTGGTTTTTCCTCGTGTGGGTTTCCACGTAAAAATCTCGTGTCTTTTATTTTCCGCATTCTCTACATTTGATTTTTGTTGTTGACTAGCTGGGGTTGTTTTTTGTAATCTTGATTAATCTCAAAAATTGGTAAAAAGGGATTAAAATCTATTCACCCCCAACCCCCCCCCCCCCCCCCCCCCCCTCCCTCTAGATTATATTAGGACTCGTTAACATATATTTTCAAACATTATACATCCTAGATTGATTACATTATAAAGAGACTATACCCTTATTTGATAGATGTGCATTCAAAGAGATCTCATGTGAGTGAACAATACTATACACCCTAGGTTAGTCACTCATGAAGGATTAATAATCAACTCTCTACACCCTAGGTTGATTACATTAGATTGATGTACATTCATGAGAGTTATTGATATGCCGTTATTTGCTTGTTGGATACATCAACTCCTTAGTTCTCATTATCATACATTCACACCATTTGCATTTATTATTAGTTAATTTTAGTTTAATTAGCATAATTGTAGCTTGCATCTTAGTGTTAATCTTTCAAACAAACCACTGAAACTTTACTTTTCGTGTTTACTAGTATTATTAATCTTAATTTGATCTTATTACCTTCAATCCACGTGGAACGATACCTCACTTGTCATTATACTTGTTCTTTTTAAAAACATTTTGAGCACATATCAAGGTTTTTACAAATATCTATTGACAAATAAACGACTTTGTCAAAATGTTATTGTTGCTGGGGATCGGCAAGCATTGTAGTGATTAGATTAATTTTAATATTATTAGTTTCTTAGTAGTTTTAGTACCTTTAGTGTCTTTTATTTCGTTTGGTATTTTTGTTTTTGCAATTTTTAGGTTCTTAGGTTTATGCACGGTCATCGATTGTTGGGAGGTGCACTATTTCTAGCTATCGAAAACATTCACCGTGTGGGAAGATTAGTTCGGCAATTCGAAGGAAATCAATTTGAAAAAGACATGGCAAACTTGACATCCTCGGGTTCACCAAGGCGTGATGTTCCTAAGCAGGGTGCTCCAGAACATGAGGATTTGGGATTGACTATAGGGGAGTATACGCTTCCATTGGTTGGCAATCAGTCCATAGAGATTGTGCTTGACGATGTTGCGAGGAAATATGAGCTAAAAGGGATGCACATCCATTTGCTTACCTCTTTCCTTGGGTTACCCTCAAAGGACTACCAACAGTTCATGAAGGAGTATAGTGCCATTTTGGAGACATTCCCTATTATGGCCTAAAACACCGTTCTAACAAGGAAGCAGCTGCACCTGTGATGTTTCTAATATTGCCTTAAAGACAGAGCAAAGTAGTGGTACATGGCTTTGAGAGCCAGATCTCTTACCACATGGGCGCAAGTATGCAAAACCTTCTACAACAAGTTCCTCTATGCAACCAAGGCAAGGGAGTTAAAAATAAAGATTGTTGAATGCATTGAGGAAGACGGTGAACCTTTTCATGATGCTTAGGAGAGGTTTCAAATCCTACTTGCTAAAATGTCATCTCAAACTTATCCCAAAAAGCTGAAGGTGGCCTTATTCTACATGGGCTCACATCGATCACCCAAATGATTATGGACAATGCATGCGGAGGCACCACTGTATACAAGAAGGCCGCCGAAACACATGAAATTTTAGAGAAGTTGGCTTAGAACTCTCAACATAGGACTTCTAGTTTTAGAAGATGGGGGAAGTATGAAATAGGTGTCGACACTGGTATGGCCATAGAGATGTCTAGGATGGCCAATGAGCTTCAGTCTATAAAGGAATACATAAAGACAATGATCAATCCAAGTCCTAGTGCACACACCAAGTGACCAGAGAAGGGATGAATGGAGATGGATTTTCATGGCAACAAGAAGAAGCCAAGTGTTAGGAGGTTTTTAGAAGCAAAGGAATGACCTGTTCTCAAACTCCTATAACCCCAAGTGAAGGACTCACCCGAACTTCTCATGGTCCAGCAACAAAAACACCGATAACAATCAAGGATTTGCAAACCAATGGTACAACAACTGGAGTGACAACAATCAAGTGAACAGAAATGGAAATAATCAATTGAACAATTCCAATAACAACTAGTCTTTAGGCAACAACAACACCCAATCAAATGCTTACCAACCAAGAAGCAAGACCTTCGAAGAAGAAATAAGAGAGTTTATTCATACAACTCAGTAAGCATCTTATGCCATCATGAACTCTCCAAGGTCAACTGAGCGGGTTTTGAACAACTACATCTAATCCAATGACCAAAGATCGAATGGGATGGATGCATCAATCAAAAGGCTTAAGACTTAATTGGGATAGATTATCAATGCTTTCCATAAGCAAGAAAAAGGGAAGTCTGCGAGCAATATGGAGCATACAAAGGTAATTGAAGTGGACTACGTAGAGGAGTGTGATAGTTGGAAGGAGGAAGAAATCTCATCAGAGTCGGTTGAGGTGATAAGAGAGGTGAAGAATGAAAACAGCTAAAACAAGGAGGAAGTAGTGAAGCAACTAAGGTGAGTTGATTAAATGTTTAGGGAGAATGTTCCTCTCAAGCTTAAAGATCACGGGAGCTTCATTATTTCGGTCACATTTGGTGATTTATTGAAGATAAGAGCGGTGCTAGACATGGGAGCAAACATCAACATAATGCCTCTCAAAGTGTACAAGTAGTTGAAAATCAACTCAATCAAGCCAACAAAGATGACACTCTGAAGGGCGGACAATTCACCAAGAATCATGCATGGCATGGTAGAGAACATTTATCTTAATGTTAATGGTCTTGAAGTCCCATCAAATTTTGTGGTTTTGGATGTTAAGGAAGAGTCTTCTCATGAGAGAGATTGGAAGTTACTTATAAGAAGATCCTTTTATGGCTACTACTAGCATGAAGGTGGATGTCGTTACAAGAAGATTATCTTTTAGCTATCTTGACAAGAGTGTGGAGTTCTATGTCCATAAGCCGGATGAGAGAGTCGATGAAGAAAGATGCTTTGTGATTGAGGTTCAAAAATAAAGAAAGAAAGAGAACCAAGTTTGTGATCTTGTCAAGGCCTTTGAGAAAGACACCAAGAAGGAGGAAAAGCAACAAAAGAACCAACAACAACAAGGGATAGTGAAAAGTGTCGAGCTGGATAAGGAAATGCTTCAGGGGGAAGTAATTAATAATGAAAAGACGATGCTCAATCAACAAGTACTTGAGAAAGTCGATGGAGTTGAAAAGGGGAACAAGAAGCTTATGCTATAAGTGAAATCACTCAAGGCAGAGAATGACTTTCTATGGAAGAAGATATAAGAGTTCTCCTCTATCAACAAGGAGTTAGGAGAGCAAGTCAAAAGCCTTGAGGTTGAAAAGAATTCAGTTTCGAAAAACTTGGAAGAACTTGCAAATCTTTCAAAAGAATTTGAAGAAGAATATGCATGGAAGACAAGGAAATTGCTCATGAAAATGGAGCGAAGAACAAATGCTTTGGAAGAGGCCAATTAGGCATTTAGCAAGAAAGAGAAAGCTCTTCAGATTGCAAAACTCACAGTGTGTGACTACATAGTAGAGCTGGAAAAGGTAGAATAAGAGGTTAAGTCACTCCAACATAAGCAACACTTAGGACCTCATGTTCACCCACTAATAGGGAGTTCTTCTAACTTTCCTCTTACTTGCTATTTTTGCTCACAAAAAGGGCACATTAAAGCTAATTGTGTTAAGTTCCATAATCATAGGAAAATGAATGAAGCAAGAACTAAAAAGAACCCATCAAAAGTCAAGAAAATTTGGGTTAGAAAAGACTCGATGAACTAAGTGAGAATAAATGGGAAGAAAAGTGTGGGAGAATCATTAGCTCCCATTTGGGTTGTTAAAAGGAGTGAATTTCCAAACTTAGCTAAACCACCCTTAGTAGGTACAAGCTCCATCTTGAATGCATGAATCGAAACCTTTGTTGCATTTTAGGATTGCACAATTCATTTTCTTCTATAGACTAATTTCTTTGACCCTTATGATCATTCATGTGTATATTATTTGAATATGGGAAGATTTAAGTTTGGAGGAGAAAATTTATTATGGATTTCCTCTTTGAATGTGATGTTTAGTTTAGATTTTGTTTGAAATAAATAAGGTAGGGATAGTTGATAAGTGTGTGGATTTTCATGCAGGTCAAGGCTGGTCTAAGTCATCATGAAGTAGGTTCGCTAGTGAAGACCCGTAAAAGCAAGGGAGCGAAATGATCATGTAGTTCGCGGGTAACACAACTCTGGTTAGCACTAGCGAATTCCAGCCTTGAAAAGTTTCTACCCCAAATTTCGTGCATGATTCACGGGTTGTTCACTGGTGAGCACCCGCAAATTGGGAAGAAAGTAAGAGTAAAAAAATTTGTCTTTTCGCAGGTCGAATTTCACAGGTTCTTAACCGCGAATATCGGGCCCACAAACTAGGTGGCTATATATACACGTCATTCGTGTAGGGCTCACCACCACATTCAAACAAAAAACCTTTTCTAGAGACCTCACACCTATTGCTAAGACTTCCCTTGCTCTATGTTAAAGAATCACTCAACAACAAGAGACTTTTCTTGCTCAGACTTACCAGAGTCTCACACCCCTTGCCAAGACTTTCCTTGCTTGTCTAATTAGAGCTTCAAACTCCTAGTCAAGACTTTGCTCGGATTTACTTAGAGCCTTACACTCTTAGCCAAGACTTCCACCTTTTACAAGGTAAATGATCTATGTGATGCAAATGATGCAAGCACAATCAAAATAGGACGTAAGATCAATATGAACTATGGAAATTAGAATTAGACAATGAGCACACAATGTATGATATTCTAGTTTACAATCCAAGAGATGCAATCACACAAGATGATGCATGAACAAATGAAATATATGGATTATGTACACTTCATGTAGAACTAGACTTAGTCAACAAAGTTCACAACAAAAATAGTCTAGGTCATTAATACATGAAAACCGAAATCCAGAGTGTGTCAAACCACCAAACACACTTTAATCCTAGATTTGATTCATGCAACTAAAGCTTGATATCAGACATGTGCATGAAGCATATATACAAGGAATTAGTACATAAACAAAAATCCTAGATAAGTGAAATTAAATCATCAAACTTCTACTAGTAAACAATTAGAGCATGTATTCAAATATCGATTAAGTGAATCCAATCAATGCTCTAAAACATACAAACATGTGCTATTTTTAAATATGTTCAATCAAGGAAACATAGCACAATTATGAATCATTTATCATTAGAATATCAACAATCAATGCACAAATATTCCTAGATAAAACTAATCACAATACACCTCACAAGCATGTGAAAACATAGGTTTAGAAAACCAAACTCACATTCAAGAATCTAATCATGATCAAATTAGCTTTTAATTGATGTTATCCTTCTCAATAGCATTCATCATAGTAGCACATACATATAGAAGAAGAAAACCCAAGGTAATTGAAGATCATAAAAGATGAAATAATAAAGTTTAGTTCAATACCTAAGAATCCCATGCAGTTTTGTTTTTGAGTGAAGAATCACCACAAAACGTGATCAAACAGCTATGAACTCTTTTGAATAAGGTAGGGGACTTGATTATGAAGATTCTCTAATTTGAATCACTCAATTCGGAGTCTGAATGGGAAAGATATGGTGTTTGGAAGATGAGAAAATTGGAGAGAAAATTTCAGCTCTAATTTCAAATTTTTCTTCTTGAAATGAACAAGTGAGAGAGAGGGAACATTTAAAGAGAATTGGAGGGAAAACAAAAGAGTGTGGGACCCACTTGGGTGGGCCTCTCTTGGCTATCCTTGTGGAGATACGTGGCCACCACAGGGAGGCCGAGAGGCCTCCTTCCTATGGGAAGACTCCCAAGTTTGGCCTTCGCTCCTTTCGTTCCTTCTCCTAGCATTCTTCGACCGTCCTTTGGCATTCAAACTTGGAATTTAAACATGTTTTTGGATTACAATCCATAACTCACTAACACACAAAGAAGACTATGAAACTTTGACAATTGGATGTGAACTTGACACGATATACGAAGACGAAGACAATGCATTGTTAGGGAACGTAAAGTTTCGTAATTTCCTTGTTTGCACTCGAAATCTAAAGAGTGAGTATCTGAAACAACCGGACCTCAACAAGGAATCATTTAAGAACATATTAAATTCCAAATCACTTACACACAAACAAATAAACATAAGATCACACAAGTATGCAATTTCTTAGACATAGTCCTAGTACATGCATTTCTACAATGTATGATAATATGAGATCAATGCATGAGCATACTAATAACATGTGTGAATGTGTTATACTAATTTGGTGCTACGATGCAGGTACACTTATAAATGAATTGTGTGTGTGGTGCATAAGCCTTGTAAGAGGAAAGAGGTCTTATTACCTTTGTAGACAATAGTGCTTTCCTCGCGTGAATGCATCACTTTGTTTGAACCGTTGTCCATCTTCTTTTGAAGCTTGATTAACAACACAACTAGGAAAACTAAACAATACAAAGCAAATAACTTTTTGACGTAGAATAATGCCAACTAGACTCAAAATCCTAACACATAGACTTGAATGGCCTAAATTGTCCCACTAATTTTTGTCATAGTTTTGATTGTTTTTAATGAATTGATGTTGGGCTTTACTTAATATTTATATATAGATATAGATATAGATATATATGAGAGTGATTTAAGTTGGAATGAAGAATTAATTGTGAAATAGGTGAAAATTTCGAATTAGGGTTTCACATAATTTGAATGATTTTTGTGTCTAATTTTGAAATTGAAGCATCTTGTATGTTATTTTGAATTGTTGAGATGATTTAGCAACTATTGATTGAGTGCATTGAGTACATAATGATTGACTTTCGAAACTAGGGGTCATAATGAGATTCAAATCTCTAAATATAGGGATTTTTGATGTGTTTTGACAAAATTTTGAAATTGTTTGTAATGCCCTTGATTGTTGATTATTGTTATGACATGGAAAACCCTAGATGAGTGATTATATGGAAATCAAGTGAATTAGAGGTCTAGGTTTGTGCAAATTATAAGGGTTCATATATGAGGATGGTTGAGTTCTTGAAGCTTGATTGTATTGAGATGTTGAAGTGGTTTATTTTGTGTTTTCTATGCTGATGATTTGATTCAAGAACAAATTGTGCACATGTGCCTAAACTACTTTTTCCTCTTTTGCAAATGAAAAACAAGAATTCAGGAGAGAAAATTGAAGGCTCAACAAGGAAGCAAAAGAAAGTCGGCAAGGTCGCTCCTCCCCCAAAATGCACTCCAAACAAGTATTTCAGAGATCGCCTACAAGCTTTGATGGGCAGAACGTTGATTGTAGAAAAGGGGATAGAATTACAAGAATAGGAGTCCACCGCTATTCCAATGATGGTTAACCAAAAGGGGTGGACCACCTACACAAGCACCCCACTCGATTACTGTGCCAAGATTGTAGAGGAGTTCTACGCCGGAATGAACCCAGGGGATTACCAGAAAGGCATGCTAGTAATGGTTCGAGGGAGAGAGGTCAAAGTAGCTGCAGATGACATCAATTGACACTTTCAGACAGCCCTTCCAGATGATCCCAAATTGGAAGAAAGAATGAAGAAAAGGTTGATTTGGGATGACCTATACTAGAGACAGCACGTTGACTTGGTGAATGCTTTGGTTCGAGAATCGATGTAGTTCTAGGAGACTCCTAAATGTCCTCTCACTCATGTGAACTTCAAGATGGAGTTAGCATTTTAGCACATCTTCATCACCCATAACTTAAGGCTTAGGAACCACAGAACTACAATAGCCTTTAAAGTAGCAATGATGTTACATTGCATCCAAAATGAAGAGCTCATCGATGTAGGGTACTGGGTGAAAAATGAGATAATGTATGTGGGAGAGATGAGATCAGACTCACAACCACTCATCTTTCCATGCCTCATCACTTAGCTCTGCAAACAAGCCAAGGTTGATATGTCTAACGATGCCTTCAGCAAGCCACCAATAGAAATTGATATTGCTTTCTGGAGTGGTTTGGTGATTGAGAGAGACCCTCAAGTACAAGGAGGAAAACTTAAAGGAGGAAAATAGGGTTTGAGTGAGGTCCTAGCAGACAGAGATAGGTTGATCTTGAAGAGATGGATATGGATGAGGATGAGAGCTACCTTGTTGAGGATGATGAGAGTATATTACCCTAGGAAAGGATTCTTGCAGAAATGAAGGACATGATAAGGTAGATGAATGACTGGACTTTTGAAATCATGACCCAGAGCATTGAGAACATGAATGAGATCTTGGAGAATTGAAGGATGATCACAGAGGCCAAGCAAGAGAGCAATAACAACTATGAAGGTGTCAGGATGAACCTCACAGAGTTAAGGAATGAGCTTGGTGTCATTCCTTATACAAGAAAGAAGAGAAGAGCACCCTCAATACCATTTCCTTCAGGTCCTACCGTTAATGAGAATGCCTCTCAACTTCAGGTAGCCATGGAGATTTTCAGGAGAAAAGCGAAAGAAATAGCTAGTGCAGAGCTAGATCCAAAAGGAAAATGAGTGATGACAGAGGAGGACAAGTCTAAGGAGGATTACTGAGATGCATGTTTATCCCTTTGCCATTTATTGCTTAATTTCATCAAACACATTTACTTTCATATTTGTTAGGATGTTAGTTTTAAATTTTTCAACTTTTAGTTGAATAATTTGTGGACGTTTGGTTGGATATTTTATTAATGATGGATGATGATATTTATCTTGACGATATCTTTGATATGATTGATTATTTTGAGTGTTGATTGAGCTGGAGGCTCATGTGAATGTTGATGATATACATGTGGCTTGATGAATTTTATACAGGCAAATAAAATTATTCACCAAACGCACTTCCTTATAAAAAAAACTTATTTTTTTACACTACAAGAAATTTGGCATTTCGTAACATGCAAAATGTGTTGTGAAAGGTTTTCGCAACGTACGGGTGTATGTTGTTGATACGCCTATTGTTATAAGTCCCAAAACTTTTGACAATGCACAATGTGTGTAGTCATAGAATAATAACAACGTACTATGCATGTTGTCATTGACATTTAACGCAACGAACGGTTGATGTACGTTGTCTTACCATGCGTTGTCTTAGACAATTTTATTGTGCATTACCTTAGACAGTTTTAGCGATGTGCATTGTACGTTGCCTTAAACAATTTTCACATCGCATATTGTATGTTGCCTTAGGTCAAGAAAAATTTTTTTAAAAAAAAAATTCAATCACATTGGACTAGCTTATATTAATCGTTACAAACACACGACTCAACAACGTACACATTTGTATGTTGCTAAAGACACATACGACAACATGCATGATATGTGTGTAAGTGTGTTATAGAATATTAGATTTTTTTCATAACGCGCAAGACTAATGGGCACCGAATACTCTTTTGTCCCGCAATTCTCTCCTTTCTTCATTTTCAACCTAATTTTTCTCTCGATCTTCACTTTAAGATTAAATACCTTGTTTAGGGAATATAATCTACACAAGGTTCAACAAACACATTAAAACACAAAAACGTTCGAAAACGAGCACAAAAGCTAGGGGATATGGATATTAAATATGTACATAAATGTGATGATCAAAGACCCACAAACCTAACCTTTGCTTGCCCTCGTGCAAAACTAAATTAATTTTTTTTATAAAAAAAAAAACGTTGCCCCAAAACAGCTTTATTTACAATATTCTTAATGTGTGTTGCTAAATATTAGTTTTTCAACAATGTGCACAATTTTATGTTGCTAAAAACATGTTTATAGCAACGTTCATAAAATGTGCATAGTCTAATAATATAACTACGACAACGTGCAACTGTTGTGCATTGCTATAGGTGGTTTCCACAACACATTTTTTAACTACATGTGGGGTATGTTGTTGAAGCTTATATGTGGCAACGTGCAAAAAATTAATGTTGTAATACCCGAAAAGTCAATAGAATTCCAATAAAAAGAGTTGACCGGTAATAATGAGTGTTTATTACTTTCCCATTTAATTGAATTTGAAATCAAATTGATGGAGTTGACCAAATAATAAAGAGTATGTATTTATTAGTTTCTTAATAGAATTAATGTTACAAGCATATTATCTTATATTTACATTCTATGCATACAAAAAAGAGGGAAAAAGAATAAAAATGGAGAAAAAGCCGTTTACCCTAGATGCAAAGGAAGATGGATTCCAAGTTGACAACCAGGTTAGTGATTTGTGTTATATCTATGTATGATATTAGATATTATTCTTAATGTTATTAGGGATTCAATTAGGTCATATATTTGTATGAAAATTTTGGTATGGTAGTAGAAACAATTCAAAGATATTATTGTTCATCAATGATTTTTGTGTTTTCACTTTTGATTGTGAAAATAAATATCTTTTCAAATTTTCCAAAATTCGTTTCACTCCAAAATGTCAAAAAGATAATTTTTGGTGGATTTTCAAAGTAAGCCCTACTGAAATTTCTATATTTTAATTATATAAACTGATTTTGAAAATTATTTAGCATACTTAGACTTTTTCAAAAATTATGAAATTTTACACACTGAATAATTTATGTTTCTAGTATCTATATATTAAATTTTGTGATTTGGAGATTTGTATATATTTAGTTAAAGAATTTTGTTAGGTTTTTGGTTTGTCTTGGCATATATTTCATATCAAAACAATGTTTTTCTTGTATTTGATTACTGGTCTTCAGTTGATAATTCGAATCTTCAAAGAAAGAAATGGGCACAAGATCATGCAAGAAGGTGTCTTTGAAGAGGAATAGACTACATTGCACAACTAAGGTAATATAGACCTCATTCTTCTTTAAGGCATAGGCACATACACACAAATCATTTATATGTGTCCCTGCATTATAGTGCAACATTTATATAGCACATTCATATGTTTTTACATGCTCATGCATTGAACTCAAATTCTCATACATTGTAGAATTGCATGTTCTAAGACTATGTCTAGGAAACAGCAAACATGTGTGACATTGTGCTTATATGTTTATGTTTTATTGTTTTTGGACTTGAACATGATCTCTTATGATTCTTTATTGAGTCTCGGTCATTTCGGTTACTCATTCATTAGGTTTCGAGTCTAAACGATGTAGCTACGCTACTTTTTGTTCTCATTCGTTGAGTTATGTTCGTCGTCGTTTTTCGAGATGAATTCTCAACCTTTTGACAAAGTTTCATAGTCATCGTTATGCATGAGGGATTCACAATTTGTAATTCAAAGATGGATTCGAAATTAGAGTTCGGAGGCCTAGATATGACCGAAGAACACGAGAGGAGTGCGGGAGAAGGTTGCTCGGCCAAATGGCCAAGCTTGTTGTCCACGTGTGGGCCACGTGTGACACACGGGCTGGACAGCCCTAGTCCATGTGTGCCACATGTGCCCCACACGGTGTGCTAACGTGGCACTTGCTCATTGGCTCATTTTTCCCTCTCTCTCTTCCTTTTAAATTTCCTCCATTCCTTCCCATTCATTCCAAGAAAAAAAAGTTTGAAATCACTCACTAGAAATTTTCTCTTAATTTTTCTCACCTTCCAAACACCATAACTTTCTCATACGAAGTCAGAATCGATTGATTCAAGCTGGAGATTGTTCATAATCAAATTTTCTACCTTTTCTGAGTGGTCTTGCAGCTATTTGATTGATTTTTCTAGTGGTTCTACATAGAAAACCGAACCGGCTCGTGATTGTAAGGTAATTTCCATATCTTTGTGATTTCTTCTTTTATAACCTTCAATTTGCTTGGGGTTTCTTCTTCTATATGTATGTATATGTATGGTGAATTCTATTGAGAAAGATAGCTTCATAATCAATCCTAATCAAAAGTCTAATTAGAGACATATGTGAACTAGATTATTAGATTCTATGATTTTCACATGTTTGAGAGTTGTGTTGTGATTAGATTGACATCTAGGATTATTTGAGACTTGATTGAATTATTTTATGATTAATAATCCTTGAAATGTTCTTTTATCCTTTGATTGATAATATCTAGGATTAATACTCTTTTATGTGTTTTTAGAGACATCTAGGATTTAATTGATTTATCATTATATCCATGCTCTAAATCTTTAGCTAGAATACTCATTGAGTACATTCTATGTTTCTAGCATTTATACGTATGTTTATAGCTTCTTGAATATGTGCTTCATGATTATGATCTATTCAAGTGTTATTTGTGTGAATGGAACTATAAGCTTTTATGTTAGGTGTTTTCATATGCTCTAGATTTAATTCATGTTCTTGCATCTAGACTTTTATTACTTGTGTTATCACATGTTTAGGTCTAGTTGTTCCATAGAATGTCTTGATCACATGTTCTATGTTGTGTTGATTTTGATTTGCGTTATTTACATCACTTAGATCATTTTCCTTGAGGAAAGGTTGAAGTCATTTATCAAAGTGAGTGAAGCTTTAACTTGAGCAAGAAGTCTTGGCTAGGAATGAGTTCCGGATAGCCAAGCGAAAGTCTTAGTAAGGAGTTTGGTACTCCGGATAGTTGAGTTAAGGGAGCTTGACTAGGATCCTTGTGATCTAGATTGCTAAGCAAGGGAATCTTCCTAGAGGCTTGAGAGCCTTGGATAGGAAGTTGCTTCCTAGAGGTGTAGGACACACCTTGGATAGGGAGTAGGCTTAGTGATTCACTAGCCCGAGGGTAGATTAGGATTTGATAGCTTGAGGTGGATATCATAGTGTTAATAGTCTTAAGTGTGTATGTCCTTTTTCATATAGTGGATTGTTTTGCCGGTGGTTGTGTATTCAACCCATGGATGTTTCGTCTTCGGAGGTTTACCATGTAAATATCTTTGTGTCCATTGTTTCTTTCTCTATCTCTTTTATATTGTATATTTATATGTTTTATTTTGTTGAATATCATTCACTTGTGTTGTATATTTGAATAAGTATTTGTAAACAGTGATTTGTAAAACAATCCTCTTTAGATCAATTTTGTATTTGTAATTCTTCATATTTTGTTATCTTTGTGTATAGCTATATTTGTTCACTTTTGTAATACATTGAACAATATTGATATAAAAAGTATTCTTTGATATTGTGTTTTAGTGATATTATTCCTCATACAACAACTTGATATATGTAGACAATGCCTAATTGATAAAGTACTTATCTTGTCTATGTATAAATGTTTCGTTTATATGTTGTATATAAAGCTACCTTGAGGGACAAACGTAAGTTTGTTCAAGGGATTGAAAATAGGCTAAAAACTTATTCACACCCCCCCCCCTTTTTTTCCTAGGTACGCTTTAAGCAATTTAACCTTGTTTGTACACTTTCAATTGGTATCAGAGCAGGTCGTCAGATGGCACTCAACGAGATCGAGTTATACTTACTAGTGAATTGCTTAGGTTTTTAAAGTATGGTTTTCCAAGATGATGTGATGACCGAAGGGGCTTCGAATTCTAGGCCTCTTCTTCTCAAGGGCCATAACTACTGGTTTTGAAAATTAAGGATGAAGGCTTACATTCGCTCTATTGATGAGAAAGCTTGGATGACTGTTGAAGAAGGTTACATTGTTCCTAATAAGATTGAGAATTGAGTGACTATTTCCAAGCCTAGGAGTGAGTGGACTACCAATGAGTTCGAGTTAGCAAAATGGCATTATCGGGCGGTGAATGCTATTTTCGTAGGTGTGGATAGTAGACAATTTAGATACATCCAAAACCTAGAAACTACAAAGGAGGCGTGGGATGCTCTTCGGGTCACCAATGAGGGGACTAAAGTAGTGAAGAAGTCTCATCTTCAATTGCTCACTTCCCAATTTGAGGTTTTTCAAATGGATGAGGAAGACAAGTTTGTTGACTTCCAAGATAAGCTACTAGACATCGCCAACAAGTGCTAAGCTCTTAGTACTCCTATCTCCGGTGAGAGGCTAAATTGGAAGATTCTAAGATCTTTACCAAAGAGGTTCAAAGCCAAGGTTACCGCCATTGAAGAGAGCAAAGACGTTGACGTCATGAGCTTAGATGAACTATTAGGATCTCTTCAAACCTTTGAGGCGTGCATGAAACCGAAGGCTAAGAACAAGGGTTTAGCTCTCAAGGTTGTCAAAGAAGCTAGTAATAGTGAAGATGACAAGGAGATGGCATTCTTGGTTAGAAAGTTTAAGAAGTTTTTGAGGAAATGAGCCAAGCCAAGTGGCAAGTACTCAAGAGACAAGGAAGTCAAAAAATCCTTTATTCCACCTCATGAGAGAAGTGGTCAAGTTAAGAGCAATAAAAGGGTCAAATGCTTTAAGTGCAAGAAGTTAGGACATTATGCTTCGGATTGTCCAAATGGTGATTCTAAAAAGGACAAGAAGGGAAAGCTATGGCGGCCACATGGAGTGAAGATGATGAATCTAGTGATGAGAAGAGCTCAAGTGATGAGTCTTCAAGTGAAAAGGAGCTAGTGAGCAACTTTGTTAGCTTCATGGCCTCTTACTCTTCTCTAGATGATGTTAGTCAAAATTCATTAGAAAAGGAGGTTGATACAAATCATCAAGTGTGCTTAAGTGAGAATCCTACCTATGGTGAACTTTTGGCTAAGGTGAAGTGTCTTAAAAATAGTTTGAAGATAGCCTTAAGTGAGGTAAATGAGAAGAATGATTTGATCAAGATACAGGTAGATAAGTTTGTTTCAACAACTCGGAGGCTCTTTGGTGAAAAGAATGCTATTGTCAAGAAGCTTAAAGAAGTTGAAGAGTTTGTTCTTAAAAGGGATGGGATCATCTCTAGTTTGACTCTAGGAGGCTCAAGCGATGCGGTAGTTGAGGAGAAGCTCATAGAAGCATCACTTCCTACAAGCGAGGTCATAGTTGACAAGAAAGCTCCTAAGAAGAGACGTTCCAAGACCAAGAACAAATTGAAGAACAAGGTAACCCTTGAAACTCTCATTTGTGCTTCTCCCATCCCGGAAGGTAAAATATCTTCTTTTGTTCCCATATGTCATTTTTGCAATACCGTAGGCCATATTAAGCCTAAATGCTATAAATTCATTGAATATTACAACATAGAAAATGCATCTAGGGATAAAGAGATTGAACTTCATTTTAAGCATGCTAAAGCTTTTGAATATAGATAGTATGTTAATGTCACAAAGCATATTAAGAATGTCTGGAATGTGAAGAATAGAAACCTTGCTAAGATTGATAATGCATATATTGTTAGCAATGTTGAAAAGAAGAGTATTAATGATATTATTGTGAATCAAGTTGCGGAAGAACTTTACTCTGGATTCAACATTGTTGTCAATAAGGATCTTGATGAAGTTTGTGTAAGTTCACCCAAGACAAAGTTTGTCAAGGGTGAGTGCTCTTAACTATAGTGTAAGTTGCACATGTGAGTTAGCTTTAAGATTAGTGTCTTGTTGTTAAGAAGCTTAGTGAAATTCCTTTTAAAGCAATAGTGTTTTATACCTAGAGGGGGTGGGGTGAATAGGTATAGTCCCAAATTCTTCCAATATTCAAAAATACGGAATATAAGAATGAAATGAATACTTGAAATGATATAGCAATTATTTAGAAAGAATCAATACATGTGAATCATCAATATACAAGAGAATCAATACAAGTGAATATATGGAAGATAAAGAAATATAAAGCGAAAATGAGACACAAGTTATTTTAACATGGTAAAACCTCAAAAAGGAAACATCCACGGGTTAAATCCACAACCACCGGCAAAGCAAATCCACTATATGAAAAAGACTTACACACTCAAAGCTATCAACACTATGATATCCACTTCAAGCTATCAAATCCTAATCAACCCTCAAGGCCTAGTGAATAACCTAGCCTACTCTCTATCCAAGGTGTGTCCTACACCTCTATAGAGCAACTTCCTATCCAATACTATAAAGACTCTAGGAAGATTTCTTTGCTTAGCAATCTAGATCAAGAGATCCTAGTTAAGCTCTCTTAGCTCAACCATCCGGAGTATCAAACTCCTTGCTAAGACTTCTTGCTTAGTTATCCGAATCACCTTGATTCCAACTAAGACTTCTTGCTTGGCTATCTGGAAACCATTTCCTAGCCAAGTCTTCTTGCTCAAGTCAAAGGCTTCACTCACCTTGACAAAAGACTTCAACCTATTACAAGGCAATGATCTAGGTGATGCAAATGATGCAAACACACACAAATAGAGTAAGTAGATCAAACACACTCTATGAACATGCTTAATGATAATCTAGAATATACTATCAACACACAATCACAAATCTATCTAGAAATCAAAGCATGCCAAAACAATAAGAACAAGATTAGAATATTCAATATATGTCACATAAATCTTAGTTCTTATATCATGAAATTGAATCTAGAAGATAACATGAAGCACATCGTACAATCAATTTCTAGAAGCAATTTCAAGCAAAATCAAGTCTAGCAAAATTATGTTCAAGAGAGATCACAAAGCTAAATTCAATTAACTAATCAATCATACAACTCTAGCATATGATCTAACATACTTCTCAATATATTTCAACAATCAATTAGAAAGAATCATAGAGATGATCAAGAGAAATTGAAAGAGAAGAAGTTTCACATACAACCAAAGAACCTCGGACTGAAATCAGTGTGCTGGGAAACATGATGAAGTCAAATGGCTCTAAAACTTCTTAGAGTTTGTAGCTCTCATCGAGACCAATAATTTTGGCTTTTGAATCACTTGATTTTGAGTTCGTATGAAGACGTTATAATCAAAATAAGAAAACAAAAATCATGAAGAATTCTGCAGAAAATTTCAATTTGATGTTCTTCAAGTTATTGGAAATGGAGGGAAGGGAAGGTATTTAAAGAAAGGAGAAAGGAAGAAATTTTTGACCAATCAAAAGAGACCAAGCGACCCTCTTCCCTTGTGGAGCGCATGTGGCCCATGGTACCAGAGGGATTTTCTGGCCGTGTGGCACACGGCCTCCACACGGGGTGGCCTAGCCAAGGCCAAGGCCAACGGCCATGGCTGCTCCTCTCACGCACCTCACACGTTCTTCGACCGTATTCGGGTCTCCGAACTCCGATTTCAAATCCATTTTTGGATTACGAATCATGACTCCCTCATACACAACAAAGACTATGAAACTTTAACAAATGGTTGAGAATTCATCTCGGAAAATGACGACGAACACAACTCAACGAATGAGAATGAAAAATAGCGTAGCTACATCATTTGGACTCGAAACTAAATGAATGAGTAACCGAAATGACTGGGACTCAATAAGGAATCAATTAGGATCATGTACAAGTCCAAAACACAAGAAACACAAACAAATAAATACTATGCAACACAAGCATGCCATATCTAAGTGATAGTGAAAAAACATGCAATTCTACAAGGTTGTCAACAATGAGATAAATGCATGTGCAAACTAAATATGTGTGAAAGTGTTATACCACGTGTTTGAACTACAATGCAGGGACACACATATATGAATTGTGTGTGTGTGCACTAATGCCTTGCAAGAGGAAGAAGAATCTTTATACCTTAGCATCCAAGTATGCGATGTTCCCCTTGAAGACGAAATTTGCACGAGATGTTGCTTCTTTAACTTTAAGGCTTCTTTCTTCTATGAATCACCTAAGCAACAACTTATACAAATAAAGAGAGTTTTGCAATGGAATCAAGCCAACATAAATAAAGGATCTTACAATCTCCCTCTTTGGCTATTCCATGGCAAAACCTCATCCTCACCATACATTGATCACTCAAATAAACTCAATGTTGATAGCATTCTCTCATCCTCACATTACAAAAAGATCCCTAGACTAAAAGGTCTTCAAGTCTTCTTGAGTCTTCAAGAATCCCTTCTTTGACTTCAAAGTACCTATGAGAAAAGAAACAACCAACAAGAGAACTTCTTCCAAAGAAGAATGGTGAGAAATTATCACATAAGCAAAATAAAACTTCCCTTATCTAACAAACAATGCATTATCTCAAGTGAATAAAAGTTATCACATTTAAAGCTCTCCCTTAGACCCTTAACACAATAAGGCAAGAATTATTTTCTCCCCCTAAGGACAAGAATTCTCCCCCTTAAGACGAAGTCTCCAATAAGCACAAAGAAGTACAAACTCACTCTCCGTATTGAACATGGTGAACTTTTCTCCCCATGGTGAAGTTTTTCCCCTTATATGGAACACAAGGTGAGGTTTCTCCCCCTTTTTGTTAAGGAATAGACAAAGGGCATAAGAGACAAAGAACGAGATATTAAGCAAACAAATCGTATAGAAAACGTAGATGAATAAACTAAAGCTCCCCCTTAACATATGCTCCACATATTATCACCAAGTAGACTTGTTCACAAGGAACTCATACATTCATACAATCAAGCAATAAAAGAAAAATATTTCATCACTTTTTAAAGTCCAAGAGATAATCACAGATTTTTATTAATCTCTCAAAAATATTCTCACATTGCTAATGAATCAAGCACATAAGCAAAATATGTGTGTATGTGAATGCTTCTCACATATATAGAATGAGTAATTGTGATATCAACATGCAAACAATTTCCACACCTATCCAACTAAAGCGTTTCCAAAAATAAGTCAAACTGATATTCATCCGTATTTTTGCTTTAAAAGAATAGTTATCAACATGTGAGCGTGTGTGCATGTGGCTCGTTTTCCCGTTTTCGTTTGTCAACCCGAGCTTTTCACAATTCTCAACTATACACCATTAAGCCTTTTGTTTTTTCATTTCTTTTAGGCTTATAATCAAAGTTTTTTTTTTTTTCTTTAATGATTCTTTTCAACTCTTCTATGATTTTTCTGACAAAAACATATACACCTCTTGGCGGCTTTCACTCAACACAAAGGCGTAACCCTTTCCAACATTGGGCGGCTTCACAACCAATACGTGTAGCCCTTTCCAAGAGGGTGCTCGTTGAATACTATGTAGTGCCGAAGCAAAATGGATACATATCATAGTTCATTTATCATGTACTAAGCAATAGGCTTCTAAATGCATCCATTATCTACACATATTCAAACACATATACTCAAAACTAAAACATATAAGAGAAGCATTTGTGCACTTTTAAAAAAAAAAAAAAAATTCAAGCTCAAGTGCATGATCTAGAAGCAATAAGAGTTATTAGCTTAAGATCATTACTTCTCAAGTGAGTAGCTCTTAAAGATATTTATATACAAATAAAGTTTTGCTCATCAAGCCACCCACATTCACACAAGCACATCAATCAACACAAATCATGCCAATGGACATTCTAAGAGTTTTAAATCTCTCTTTGTCCAAGGGCTTGGTGAACAAGTCCGCAAGTTGATTTTTAGTAGACATATTCTGCAGAGTTACAATAGATTGTTCAACAAGATCTCTAATGAAATGATGCCTAATATCAATGTGCTTTGTGCGTGAGTGTTGAACCGGATTCTTAGAGATGTTAATGGCACTTAAGTTATCACAATAAAGTGTCATTTTTCCTTGTTTTATCTCATAATCTTTAAGGATTTGTTTCATCCAAAGTAATTGTGTGCATGCATTTTCGGTCGCAATGTATTCGGCTTTGGAAGAAGAGAGGGAAACCGAATTTTGTTTCTTACTAGACCAAGAAACCAAGTTATTACCAGCATAAAAGCAACCGCTGGATGTGCTTTTACGATCATCTATGTTTCCCGCCCAATCGACATCACAATAGCCAACAAGAATATCATTGGTATTAAATGAATAAAATAAACCAAGACTATAAGTACCTTTGATGTACCTAATGATTCTCTTGACGGCTTTTAAATGAGATTCCTTTGGATTAGCTTGGAATCTAGCATACAAGCCTACACTAAAACAAATATCCGGTCTACTAGCCGTTAGGTAAAGTAGACTACCAATCATGCTTCTATAAAGGCTTTGATCAACACTTTTACCTTTTCATCTTTGTCAAGTTTTAAAGTGGTGCTCATGGGAGTTTCAAAAATCTTTTCCATTTTCTAGACCAAATCTCTTAACAAGATTTTTAGCATATTTAAATTGACTCACATTATACCCATGCTAGTTTGCTTAACTTGCATCCCTAGAAAATAGTTTAACTCACCCACCATACTCATTTCAAATTCACTTGACATTACACTAACAAATTCATCAACCTTGGTTTATTAGTAGAACCAAAAACAATGTCATCAACATATATTTGTGCAACAAAAATGTCATGATCATGATATTTGATGAACAAAGTTCTATCAATGCCACCTCTCCTATAATGGTTGTCAATGAGTTATTGAGTCAACCTATCATACCAAGCTCTTGGAGCTTGTTTAAGGCCATAGAGAGCCTTTTTCAATTTAAACACATGATTAGGATAGTGTGGGTCTACAAAACCCTTAGGTTGTTCAACATACACTTCTTCTTGAAGGTATCCATTTAAAAAAGCACTTTTGACATCCATTTGAAATAATTTGAATTTTTTAACACATGCAATGGACAAAAAAATTCTAATGGACTCGAGACGAGCAACCGGTGCAAAAGTCTCATCAAAGTCAACACCCTCAACTTGAGTGTAACCTTGAGCCACTAGTCTAGGTTTATTTCTCATAATCTTGCCACTTTCATCGGTCTTGTTCCTAAAAACCCACTTAGTGCCAATTACATTTATATCTTTAGGTCTAGGAACCAATGACCACACTTCATTCCTCTCAAATTGATTAAGTTCATCTTGCATAGCCCCAACCCAATATTCATCAACAATAGTTTCATTAATATTTTTGGGTTCCATTTGAGAAGTATAGCAAGCATAAGATATATGGTTAGCAATTTGATTTCTAGTTCTAACCCCTTCATTTAAGTCACCTATGATGTCATCTTGATAGTGTAGATTTCGAAGTCTAGGATGAGGAGAATTTTCAACAACTTGAACATTTTGTTGATTACCATTTAAAACATTTTTCAATCCTTGACTTTGAACATCAATACAACTATCTTTGTCATCATCTTGACTAGATTCACTACTAGCCACATGAATAGGTGCAATAATGTCATTAACATGATTTTCATTAGGTTCATTGACATCATTATCATTACACAAGTTAAGCATGTTAAGATCATCAATTTTAACATTTATAGATTCCATAATAGTCTTAGTATTCAAGTTGAACACTCTATAAGCACGACTATTCATAGCATACCCAAGAAAGAGACCAACATCACTTTTAGCATCAAACTTTCCCAAGTGATCTCTATCATTCAAACTATAACATTTACTCCCAAAGGTATAGAAGTAACTAACATTAGGCTTCTTACCTTTCCAAAGCTCATAGGACGTTTGTTTTGTGCCAGGCCTTCTAAAAACTCTATTAGACACATAGCAAGCGGTATTAATTGCTTCGGCTCAAAGGTTTTAGGGACTTTCTTGCTATTGAGCATGACCCTAGCCATCTCTTGCAAGACACGGTTTTTTCTCTCAACAACCCCATTTTGTTAAGGAGTTCTAGGGGCTGAGAACTCATGAGAAATCCCCAAACCATCACAAAACTCACTAAATTTAGCATTTTCAAATTCCGTCCCATGATCACTCCTAATGCGACATATTTTCTTGATATCAAGACCTTTTTCATTTTGAACTTGATTACAAAACTTTCTAAAGTAATCGAAAGCCTCAGTCTTATTTCTAAGAAAATAAACCCAAGTAAACCTAGAGTAATCATCCACGCATACAAAAATGTACTTTTTGCCATTGATGCTCTCGGTTTGAATTGGCTCCATTAGGTCCATGTGCACAAGCTCTAAAGGTCTCTTGGTAGCTATATAAGAATTCTTTTTGTGAGACATTTTGGTTTGTTTACCTAATT
Organism: Acer campestre; assembly: GCA_954870605.1. Classification (NCBI taxonomy): domain Eukaryota; kingdom Viridiplantae; phylum Streptophyta; class Magnoliopsida; order Sapindales; family Sapindaceae; genus Acer; species Acer campestre. The sequence goes on along the minus strand of OX940801.1, from coordinate 21,944,611 downwards.
GGCAAGGTTCACAAACAATCTCTAGCTTTTTACCAAGATTAGGAAGATCCATAACAATGCTATGTTTTTCAAGCCTTTTTAAGTCTTTAAAATTCATATGACCCAAACGTTGATGCCACAAATCAAGCTTGTTGCACTCATATGCCATATTGTAAGTTAGAGGATCTACATTAAGACAATAGCAATTGTCTATAGACCTCTTGACTTTTAGGACAACATTGTCCTTTTTATCGATAATAGTACACACATATTTATTAAAGCTAACTTCTTTAAAGATTTCACACAAGTGAGTAATGCTTATAAGATTAGCTTGTAATCCATCAACAAACAAAGTATCGCGAAGTTTAGGCAATCCAGGGATACATATAGTTCCCATGCCAAGAACTTGCTTCTTGGTGCCATCACCAAAGGTGACCCACCCTCCATCCTTTAACACAAGATTATTGAAGAAATCTTTGTTCCCAGTCATGTTCCTAGAGCAACCGCTATCTAGGTACCAAGAATATGAGGAGTTGACACGCAAAGCATATTATGTAACTAGACATTTAGATGTGTCTTTTCTAACCCACACACTTTTCACAACATGCTTCTCACTCTTAACTTTTTCATGCTTTGACTCAATGTTAGACTTTTTAACATGCACCTTGACCTCATTGGTCACATTCTCAAAGATATCAAACAAAGCATTATCAACTTTCTTATGCACGGTAGAGTGAGGCATAACACAAGATTTAACAAGCAAGTCATCAACACGATTCTTCACAACATGCTTTTCCAAGGTCTTCCTAGGTCTAGTACTAAATCCATAAATGGATGATTGCCTAGGACCATTCAAAGACATATCATGAAAAGTATTATTAAGTTTGCATTTCCATATATACTCAAAGCACCTAGGTCGAATATGTCCTATCATGTTACAATGATGACAAATAGGTATGAATTTGAGAAATTTACCATTTGCATTTTCTTCTATAGCACTTGGTCTTCTCACAATTTTACCTCTTTGATATACAACCTTTGATGCTCTAATTGTTGCCTTTGAAGTAGATGCAATATGACTTTGGTCTTGTTGTGATCTTCCATTTGAAATCTTTGTTGATGTAAAGGCACCTCTGGTAGCTTTCATTGCTTTACCTTGAGAGAGAGTACCTACATTTGATTCAACACTTGCTTTGACAAAAATAGATTTGTTAGATGAAGGAGTCTCCTTCGCATTGATATAACCCAAACCTCTTTTGTTACATGGATGCTTACCACGTTTAATGAGAGTTTCAACCTTGTTAGAACTAGATGACATCTTGTGAATCATCTTATTGGTCTCATTAAGCTTATCATTAAGCATCCTATTTTTAATGGTATATTTTTCTAAGATGTCATCACTTTTCCTAACATCTTCTCTTGATTTATTAAGCCATTGTTCATACTTTTTCTCTTGAGTTAAGTGCTCACTAAGTTTGACTTTAAGCATGTCTTCTAGCCTTTTAGAACTATCAAGAGAATTATCCCTTAACTCAATTTCTTTCTTCAAGATACTAAGTCTATCATTGCTATCTTTTAAGTTCATTTCTAGACTTAGAATCTTATCATTCAGTTCATTGAATTCTTTTGAGCTTAGTCCATGATTCTCTAGCTCCTTATTGAGAGACATATTGACATTAGATAAGCATTCATTTTTAAGAATAAGATTATTGATCTTCATCTTATCCAAGTCAATTTGTTCAATAAAAGAAGCCACATAGGAACACTCTTCCTTAATCATGACTAACACAAAACAAACAAAAACACTACAAATAAAGGATCTATCTAAGTGCGTCTAGAAACCCGCTCTGATACCATTTGAAATTCACTTTAAAGCAATAGTGTTTTATACCTAGAGGGAGGGGTGAATAGGTATAGTCTCAAATTCTTCCAATATTCAAAAATGCGGAATATAAGAATGAAATGAATACTTAAAATGATATAGCAATTGTATAGAAAGAATCAATACATGTGAATCATCAATATACAAGAGAATCAATACAAGTGAATATATGGAAGATAAAGAAATATAAAGCGAAAATGAGACACAAGTTATTTTAAAGTGGTAAAACCTTAAAAAGGAAACATCCACGGGTTGAATCCACGGGTTGAATCCACAATCACCGCCAAAGTAAATCCACTATATGAAAAGGACTTACACACTCAAAGCTATCAACACTATGATATCCACTTCAAGCTATCAAATCCTAATCAACCCTCAAGGCCTAGTGAATAACCTAGCCTACTCTCTATCCAAGGTGTGTCCTACACCTCTAGAGAGAAACTTCCTATCCAAGACTAAAAAGCCTCTAGGAAGATTTATTTGCTCAGCAATCTAGATCAAGAGATCCTAGTTAAGCTCTCTTAGCTCAACCATCCGGAGTATCAAACTCCTTGCTAAGACTTCTTGCTTAGTTATCCGAATCACCTTGATTCTAACTAAGACTTCTTGCTTGGCTATCCGGAACCTTTTCCTAGCCAAGTCTTCTTGCTCAAGTCAAAGGCTTCACTCACCTTAACAAGAGACTTCAACCTATTACAAGGCAATGATCTAGGTGATGCAAATGATGCAAACACACATAAATAGAGTAAGTAGATCAAACACATTCTATAAACATGCTTAAGGATAATCTAGAATATACTATCAACACACAATCACAAATCTATCTAGAAATCAAAGCATGCCAAAACAATAAGAACAAGATTAGAATATTCAATATATGTCACACAAATCTTAGTTCTTATATCATGAAATTGAATCTAGAAGATAACATGAAGCACATCATACAATCAATTTCTAGAAGCAATTTCAAGCAAAATCAAGTCTAGCCAAAATATGTTCAAGAGAGATCACAAAGCTAAACTCAATTAACTAATCAATCATACAACTCTAGCATATGATCTAACATACTTCTCAACATATTTCAACAATCAATTAGAAAGAATCATAGAGATGATCAAGAGAAATTGAAAGAGAAGAAGTTTCACATACAACCAAAGAACCTCGGACTAAAATCAGTGTGCTGGGAAAAATGACGAAGTCAAATGGCTCTGAAAATGCTTGGGGTTTGTAGCCTCGAAACCAACAATTTTGGCTTTTGAATCACTTGATTTCGAGTTCATATGAAGAAGTTATAATCAAAATAAGAAAACGAAAATCATGAAGAATTCTACAGAAAATTTCAATTTGAAGTTCTTCAAGTTATTAGAAATGGAGGGAAGGGAAGGTATTTAAAGGAAGGAGAAAGGAAGACATTTTTGACCAATCAAAAGAGACCAAGCCACCCTCTTCCCGTGTAGGGTGCATGTGGCCCACGGGACCAGAGGGATGTTCTGGACGTGTGCCACATGGCCTCCACACGGGGTGGCCTAGCCAAGGCCAACAGCCATGGTTGCTCCTCTCGCGCACCTCGCACGTTCTTCAACCGTATTCGGGCCTCCGAACTCCGATTTCGAATCTATTTTCGGATTACGAATCGTGACTCCCCCATGCACAATGATGACAATGAAACTTTGATAAATGGTTGAGAATTCATCTCGGAAAACGACAACGAATACAACTCAACGAATGAGAACGAAAAATAGCGTAGCTATATCATTTGGACTCGAAACTAAATGAGTGAGTAACCGAAATGACCGAGACTTAATAAGGAATCAATTAGGATCATTTACAAGTCCAAAACATAAGAAACACAAACAAATAAATACTATGCAACATAAGCATGCCATATCTAAGCGATATTGAGAAAACATGCAATTCTACAAGATTGTCAACATTGAGATAAATGCATGTGCATACTAAATGTGTGTGAAAGTGTTATACCACATGTTTGAACTATGATGTAGGGATACACATATATGAATTGTGTGTGTGTGCGCTAACGCCTAGCAAGAGGAAGAAGAATCTTGATACCTTAGCATCCAAGTATGCGATGTTCCCCTTGAAGACAAAATTTGCACGAGATGTTGCTTCTTAAAATTTGAGGCTTCTTTCTTCTATGAATCACCTAAGCAACAACTAATACAAATAAAGAGAGTTTTGCAATGGAATCAAGCCAACACAAATAAAGGATCTTACATTTAGCTTGTTTGCTTTGTATCTATACAACTTGACATGAACTTAGCTATCTCGCATTCATTGTTATTATAGTCGAAATCTATTGATTAACTTTTTGAGAAGTTGTTTTTATGATATCTATATGGCGACAATTTTGTTAAGACTTTTAGAGAAAGTCATTTTTGTTTGTTTGAGTTGAAATGCTTAACCTTTAGTCTCTTGGGATCGACACACCTATAACTTGTAGTCATGAGGACATACAAGCCAAGAGGACTCATAAAAAGGGTAAAGGCCTTACATTTGATGAAAATAGCTTGCAAAGGTATCTCTAATATCACATTGCTTACTTATCTATATTTCATCTCTCAACTCATTATTGTTATCACTTCATGAAGCATGTTATACTTGAGAACTAATATAGTGTTTATATGGTCCTCATTGACATTTGCTAGTCTAAGATCTTTTGGTGATAATTGTTCACATTGATCTTAATCATGATGTGTGTTATTGTTTGTATGATTGTCTAGTGGCAAGTTTTTGAAAAATATGTTTCATATTCTTTAAAAGCTACTCTCTTGAGAAGTAGAGATCTTAAGTAAGTCTCTTTACTTGTTTTTTGATCATGTGCTTTTAAGCCTTAAAATTTGGTTTCAAAAATGCACTTTGCTTCTCTTATATGTTTTGTTATGTTGTTGAGTTTGATATATGCGTGAGTTTTGGATACTCTTGATGTTCTAAAATTAGCACATTTAAAAATGACATTTGGTTTGTATCCATTTGCTTCGGTAATATAGTACTCAACAAGCACCCTTTTGGAAAGGGCTACACATTGGTTGTGAAGCCGCCCAATGTTAGAAAGGGCTACGCCTTTGTGATGAGTGAAAGCCACCAAGAAGTGTATAAGTTTTCGTTAGAAAAATCAAAGTAGAGTTGAATAGAATCAATATATATATACTTTGATTCAAGCCTAAACAAAACAAAAAGGCTTTATGGAGTATAGTTGAATAATCAAAGGAGCTTGGGTTGACAAATAGAAATGGGTAAACGAGCCACATACACACACAACGCTCACATGTTGAAAACTATTCTCTTTAAAAGCAAAATACAGATGAAAACTGGTTTGACCTTTTTATGGAAAGTTTAAGGATGGATAGTTGTTGAAAATGTTTGCATGTTTGATTACTAAACTACTTCATTTCATATTCTTGAAGCAAAATCTTCACACACTCACATTTGCTTATTTGATATTTTGATACTCTAGCCATTTTTGAAGATATATGAGAGTGATTGAAAATCTAAGTGTAACTTTCTTTGCTATATGAAGCTTATTTGAAAAACTATGAAAATTGCTTGAGATATGAATGTGTGACGATTCTCAACAATTGTCTATCTAGATTCTAGATAGGGCATTTATCAAGGGGGAGCATAATATGCTATGTTCACATGATTCTTCAAGATTGTTGTTTGTTGGCATTATTCTTGTTTTTTGATAAATCTTAAGATGCTATACTTATTATTGATATGCATATTGATTTGTTCAAAAATAATGTTTTTGCCTTTTTATATGTTTATTGGTCACTAACTTGCTTTGATATTTCCACTCATATTTGTTTTTACTGTTTTTGTGATACAAGGTCATGGGAAAAGCTAAGAAAGTTGTTGGTAACAATTCTTCTATTTCCGTGGACAAGTCTAAGCCTACATCTTCTTCCAAAGTTACCAAAGCTAACAAGTAATCTTTTGGTAACTTTGGGTGCAAAAAGATTATTCAAAAGAAAGATATAGATTTGAACTCTTGTATTGATTCTTATGTTCATAAGGCCATTTGTGAAAGAAAGTGAAATTCTTGGATTGACTCAATAGGAGTTGTGAATGAGACAATGGTTAGGGAATTCTATTATGAGTACAAGGAGAGTACCACTACTGAAGATGCTGTTATGAATATGAGAAGAGTTGTCTTTAAAGTCAATTCTTGGAAATTGAATGAGTTTCTAAAATTTCCCGATGATATTGAATCGGATTTCCTAGATGTTGATGTTGTGGAAAACCTTGATTTGTTGGGTAAGACTCTTTGTGATGACGTTAACTTTGAATGGGGTAAATGTGTCTTTATTAGGCAAAGTGAGTTGACCAAGATTAGTGTGTTTTGGCACTTGTTTGTTTGTGCAAATCTTGTTGTCTCTACTATTGCTACTGAACTTAATAGAGAAAAGATTAAGATCATGTATGCTTTAGTGACTCTAAAACCCATTAACCTTGGAAAAGTGCTTATTGAACATATAGATATTGTGGCTTGTTCAACTCGGTTGGATAAGAAATTTGCATTTCAGGGTTTCATTTCTCATTATTGTTTAGTCATAGGGTTGAAGAATCAAGACAATGATGTGCTTTTACCTCCCTTGGACAAGTTAAGTGATAAACGTGTGGCAAGCATGTCATATAAGGAAAAGGGAGAGTGCCATGTATCCAGTGCACCTATTCTTCCTACTTGGGCTTTGCATTTGAAGAAATAGGTTGAGGAGTCAAGGAGGCAAATTGAGGAGTCACATAGGAAGATTAAAGAGCTAAATGCTAGAGTAGAGCTTCAAGATGAGAAGATCAAGGAATTGAAAAGGAATGCATCTACTTCAAAGCATTATGTGAGATCAACCAATCGCTCAATTTTCCTTGGTGGCACAAGTGGCTAGAATGGCTTCGAGGTATATTTTATTATTCTTTCTTTTTGGCTTCATATCATGTCAAAAAGGGGGAGAATTATAGGGAGATATATGGTACATGTTTTACATGTTAGTTCTAGCTTTTCTTAGTTCTAAATTTTTTATGTTTTGGTGTATTTTGGTATCAAATTTGAACTCTATGGCATGTAATATGTTTGATTAATATTGGCTAGAATATTTTGGTTGATAGCATGTATTAAGGGGGAGCATACATAATCCATTTGAACTTTAAATGTTTTATTTTCTTTTCAATAAATGTATATTGCCATATGTGTTGTCTCTTGGATATTTTTGTGCCTTCAAGTTATTTTTAGGTGATATCAAGAGAAGACCAAGATGAAGTTCAAGACTTGTTGTTGGAAATTTTGTCTAATATGTGTAAATCATTGTACTCATTGTGACCAAATTTTCTTTGTAATTGTTTTAGTTTTTATATAAGGGTTTTGACATGGAATTTGCCAAAAGGGGAGATTGTTAGGTTTTTGGTTTGTCTTGGCATATATTCCATATCAAAACAATGTTTTTCTTGTATTTGATTAGTGGTCTTAGGTTGATGATTTAAAGCTTCAAAGAAAGAAGTGGCCGCAAGATCATGCAAGAAGGTGTCTTCAAAGAGTAATGGACTACATTGCACAACTAAGGTAATATAGACCTGATCAAACCAAAATTGGTATGATTTTGGCCCTCATGTCCTTCTCCTTTTGCTTGATTCTCAGGCAATATCCCGTCATTTAATGGTGTGAATTAAGTGTTTTCAGGTATTTCTAAAGATCAAGGGCATTTGTGAAGAAGAAGAGGAATTTGGAGCAAAAATGAGCATAAGGTGGTGAAACAGGGCATTGTTGCCCTTTGCTAAAGCTATTGTCGATATGGCGACAGGGAGATGCATTTCAAAGCAAATTGTCGCCACAATGTCGCCACGAGGTCGCCATGGCGACAGAATAATTAATTCAAGAAAAAAAGTCAACCAAATGTTGTCGCCATGAGATGTCACCATGGCGACAATAAGGGACAAATGGCGACAACATAGGAATTCCAACATTGGCACTCCAACGTTGGAATGTCGCCACGAGGTCGCCATGGCGACAGAACAATCAGATGTTGTTGCCATGAGATATCGCCATGGTGACAATAAGGTACAAATGGCGACAACGTAAGAATTCCAACGTAGGAATTCTAGTGTTGGCATTCAAAAGGGGTATTCTTGTCCTTTCATGCCTATTTCATACCCTAGCTTTCCACATCTATAAATGCATCGCATTTCTCCTTTGAAAACAACTCTTGACAACTCTTGTTCATCAAGAAACCTTCTTTCTCCACCATTCTTAATCTCACCATTTCTCATCTCCAATAAACACCTAGATTACTTCACCTAAATCACTCTTCTCTTTCCATCTTTTCCACCCATTTCCTTTGTCACTTTCCATATGTCTCCACTTATCTAGACACATCCTTAACACTCAATCTTTGCACAAGACTTAAGCAAGGAAGCTCAAGGAAGGATCAAGCTTACAATAGAGACCCAATGGTGATTTCTCTCCATTTTACTTTCTTTCTTTCTTTGTGATTATGAGTAATTAAACCCCCTTTTCTAGGGGGATGACTTGAGACACTTTTGGACAATGAGTATTTATTAAGGCTTTAAATATTATGTTTGTATAATTAGAGTTTTATTTACTTTTTAATTAGATATTGTACTTATGTGATTAAATGAGTATTGACACACTTATGATTACAATATGTTGTAGGATAATTTGTGATAAAATTGGTTAAGTTAATGACACACTTGATTGATTATAGCACATAGTGAATAGGATAGGCTTTTGGAGGGTAGGCCTACCATGATTGCCTAGGCCATTGATGAGCCGTTGTTGTGTACTCAACAAAATGATATTTAAATGTGATCGTTTTGAAAACCGAATTTTCACCATTTAGATAGAAAATTAGTAAAGTGGCAAGTAGAATTCATTTCACATTGAATTAGAGTGATTAGTTAAATAAATTAACTAATCTATATGCGATAAAATAAATCATAAAAATATGGATGAGTGAATGGGTTGTCAAACCATCAAACATACATGAAAAATAAACCTAATAAACTAATTAAAGAATACTTAAAAAATCTAGATAAGATAAATGGAATTAACAATTAAAAGAATAGCTAGGGAATTAATGGGATCACAAGTGGATTACCGGGAAATGCTTATCAAGCTACATTAGTGAACGAATCTCATAAATGTTAACCAATTGATTGCTAGAATGTGTTTAGACCATTACTATGCACCCTAAACAACTTCCCACCGTAATGCATAACCGATTAAGGAGAGGGGGTCACGGCGGGATCGGTTTGTTACAATTAACGGTTTAGATTATCGCGGTTGATATACCCTCCAACAATCTATCCTAGTCACTATGTTCTCAATCCATCAAGGTTGTCAATCCAATCAAGATTATATAACAAATTATCCTAAGCAAGATTATAATCAACTAGTGGGTATACATGTCAATTATATAATGCATAGAATCTAATTATAAAATGAATAGAACACAAATAGAGATTAAAATATATTAAAGCTTAAGCAAATCCCAATCCAAATATTCTCACATCAAAACCCTAGAAAGGGGATTTAATTACACATATTACAAACAAAGGGAAGGCAAGTAAAAGATTAGGAAATCACTCATGGGCCTCCTTTTGTAAGCTTGATCCTTTCCTTGCCTTTGATGCTCCTTATGTAAAGAGTGGATGATGAAGATGTGTCTAGATAGGTGGAGTCAAATGGGAAGTGACTAAGGAGATTTGTGGAGAAGATGGGAAGAAAGGAATGATTAGGGGAAGTAATCTAGATGTTAAGTTTAGGTAGAAAAGAAAATGGAGAGAAAAGGAATGGTGGAGAAAGGAGGTTTTTTGGTGGTCAAGAGTTGTCTAAAAGAGGAAAAATGTGATGAATTTATAGGATTTTCAAATTAGGTCTCGAGTGGCAAATTACCAAAACACCCCCTGACCATGGCAAATTACCATTTACTCCAACAGAGGGGTGTATTTTGTAATTTTCACACCCAATCAGATTTGCACTGAACATAGGTCGCTATTTTGGTTCATGGCGACCTCGGGGCAACCCAAATGGTGACTCCATCAGATGCCAAAACAACTCCCTGTCGCCATGGCGACCTCGGAATGCAAATCGTGACCTCGATTTACGCGGTTTCGTCACGGTTTGGGAAATAGCAACACAAAGTGGCAAAGGAGGCATGATTGGGGGTGGAAGATTCCAGCCAATTGAAGGCCCGGAAGTGGAACGAATACGGAGCCGTTGACTTGGCCGTGATTTTGGGCCATTTTCCAGTCGACGGTAGATCAAGGAAGGTGGGTTTCCAACCGGCGGCGGCGTGCTTAGGGTTTAGGAAGTCATCAATGGCTGCTGCACGCATGAGGAAGAAGAAGGTGAATAGGAGTTTAGGTGCATTTAGCGAGGAACAGGGATACATGCAGCCTGTTATTTTTTTGCCTTGAGTGGGGTGCATTTAGCAAAAGGTTGGGGTGCAATCAGATGAGTGAAACGCACTGTTTCACTTACTTCGAGTGGCATGGCTGCTGTCTCTTTAGGGGTGCATTAGTCAACCAGCAGGGGTGCAATTAGGCTTGTTCCACTAAGTCTAATCTGGGTGTGCTCAGAAAAAGGACAGGGGCGCGCTTAGCTCTACATTGGATCACGTTGGGCCAGCGCTTGGGTTGAGCTTGCTCCCCTCTAACTGAAACGCACCTTTTCACTTTGATGTTGGAGTGGGCTGCTGAATTGGGCTTTACAAATGGGCTACGCAAGGAATTGGACGTGGGTGCGCTTAGAAGCCCACCACTTATGCCAAACGCACCGTTTAAAGATGATGACGTGGTGCGTGCTTGACTGCTTCTCTTGGAAAATTACGAACAGCTCCCCTGTATTCTTCTAAATTTGCGATAAACTCAAACTTCCCTTATATTTTACACTTTTGCCCCCAAATGACCAAAATTACTCCAATGCCCCTGAACTCTATAAATTCCTGAAAACACTTAATTTACACCATTAAATCACGGGATAATGCCCAAGAATCAAGCAAAAGGAGAAGGAAATGATGGCCAAAATCATACCAATTTTGGTTTGATCAGCCATTCAATCGTCACTAACCAATCCCGCTGTGACCTCCTCTCCTTAATCGATTAGGCATTGCAGTGGAAAGTTGTTTAGGGTTCATAGTAACGGTCTAAACAACACCTTTGAATGAGATCGGTCCATGATTGTGTGAATAGTGCATTAATGAAGCCATTGATGAATTGCTCAAAGTCCATTAACTAATCTGTCATTTCCCTAGACTTCCATATAATTGTTTAATCCATTTTCTTATCTAAGTTGTTGTTATTAGATTCATATCTATTCATATTCTTTTTACATTTTATTGCTTTTATTTTCCATGTATGTTTGATGGTTTCTTAAACCATACACCATTCAAACTACCATGATTTACTTTATTTGCATTTTTAGATTAGTTAAATAATTCAACTAATTACTCTTATTCCTTGTGGAATGAATCCTTACTTACCACTTTACTAATTTTCTATCTGAGTGGATTTTTAAGTGGTGAAATTGGTTTTCAAAACGATCACATTTAAAACATTATTTTGTTGTGCAAAACGACCGCATCAAGACCTCATTCTTCTTCAAGGCATAGGCACACATACACAAATCATTTATATGTGTCCCTGCATTATTGTGCAACATTTATATAGGATATTCATATGTTTTTACATGCTCATGCATTGAACTCAAATTCTCATACATTGTAGAATTGCATATTCTAAGACTATGTCTAGGAAACGGCATACATGTGTGAAATTGTACTTATATGTTTACGTTTTATTTTTTTTAGACTTGAACATGATCTCTTATGATTCATTATTGAGTCTCGGTCATTTCGGTTACTCATTCATTAGGTTTCGAGTCCAAACGATGTAGCTACGCTACTTTTCGTTCTCATCCGTTGAGTTATGTTCATCATCATTTTCCGAGATGAATTCTCAACCTTTTGATAAAGTTTCATAGTTATCGTTGTGCATGAGGGAGTCATGATTCGTAATCCGAAGACGGATTCAAAATCAAAGTTCGAAGGCCCGAATACGGTCGAAGAACGCGAGAGGAGCGCGGGAGAAGGTTACTTTGCCAAATGGCCAAGCTTGTTGTCCACGTGTGACACACGGGCTGGACAGCCCTCTGTCCATGTGTGCCACACATGCCCCACGTGGGGTGCTAATGTGGTACTTACTCATTGGCTCATTTTTCCCTCACTCTCTTCCTTTTAAATTTCCTTCATTCCCTCCCATTCATTCCAAGAAGAAAAAGTTTGAAATCACTCACTAGAAATTTTCTCTCAATTTTTCTCACCTTCCAAACACCATAACTTTCTCATACGAAGTCGAAATTGGTTGATTCAAGTTGGAGATAGTTCATAATCAAGTTCTCTACTTTTTCTAAGTGGTTTTGCAGCTATTTGATCGATTTTTCTAGTGGTTCTACACAGAAAACCGAACCAGCTTGTGATTGCAAGGTAGTGTTCATATCTTTGTGATTTCTTCTTTTACAACCTTCAATTTGCTTGGGGTTTCTTCTTCTATATTGATGACTCGCTTTTTGTGTCATTACCAAATTGTGAATTATCAAAAGAATGTTTATAAATGAATTCTTACGCAATATACTTTAAGTTTTGAAAACTAGTAAAGTGGTAAGCTTAAGATTCGTTCCACAGGGATTAGGTTAGATTAATCAATTTGCTATCTAATCTAAGTTAGTCTAACTAGTGTGCAATAAAGTAAATCATGATTAATGGGATAGTGTGTGGTTTGAGAAACCACCAAACAATGCATGTAAAGTAGATATACAAAAATGTAAAGAGAATATGAATGGAGATAGGAATCCAATACAAACAACTTAGATAAGAAAATGAGTTTAAACAATTAAGAGAGGTTTAGGGAAATGATAGAGTAGCTAATGGACCATTAAGCAATTCATACAAAACTTCATTAATGCACAATCTACACAATCAAGGACTGATCTCATTCAAAAGTGTTGTTTAGGTCGTCACTACGAACCCTAAACAACTTCCCACCAAAATGCCTAACCGATTAAGGAAAGGGGGTCAAGGTGGGATCGGTTAGTGAGGATTGATTGGCCTAGGCAATTGGGGTGATATCCCCACCAACAACCTAACCTATTCACTATGTGCTCTAATCAATCAAGTGTGTCAATAACTTAACCAATTTTATCACAAATAAATCCTACAACATATTGTAATCAACAAGTGTGTCAATACTCATTTAATCACATAAGTGCAAAATCTAATTAAAAAGTAAATATAACTATAATCATGCAAACAAAATATCCAAAGCTTTAATAAATACTCAATGTCCAAATAATCTCTCAAATCATCCCCCTAAAATGGGGGTTTAATTACACATAAAAACAAACAAGAAAAGGAAGTAAAATATAGAGAAATCACCCTTGGGTCTCTCTTGTAAGCTTGATCCTCCCTTGAGCTTCCTTGCTTGAATCTTGTGCAAAGATTGGGTGTTAAGGATGTGTCTAGATAGGTGGAGTCATATGGAAAGTAACAAAGGAAATGGGTGGAGAAGATGGAAAGAGATGAATGATTTAGGTGGAGTAATCTAAGTGTTTATTGGAGGGGAGAATGGTAGGATTAGGAATGGTTGAAGAAGGGAGGTTTCTTGATGAACAAGAGTTGTCAAGAGTTGTCCATTCTTTATAAAAATGGTGTATTTATATGTTTTGAAGACTAGGGTTAGAAATAGGCATGAAAGGACAAGTATACCCCTCAAAAATGGCTTGAAAACGTCCATTTTGCTGCTTCTAGAAAGTGAAGTTCGCCATGGGGTCGCCATTTGGTCGCTGTGGCGATAGGGAGTGCGTAGCAGTTACTAAAATGGGCATAACTTTCTATAGAAGACTCGGAATCACAATCCGTAAAAACCACTGGAAAGTAGACTTCCGGGGCTTTCCAAATATATGTAATTGGAAATATGGTTTGATCTAAGGAGAGAGATATACCTCTTTAAAGATGAATAATTTGCACACACTTTTTACAATTTCAGCCCCTTTTGCCACCAATATTACTCCAATGCCTCTGAACTTTATAAAAACCTGAAAACACTTAAATCACACCATTAAATCATCTGATATTGCCCAAGAATCAAGCAAAAAGAGAAGGAAGTGAGGGCCAAAATCATACCAATTTTGGTTCGATCATATATGTATGTATATGTGTGGTGAATGCTATTGAGAAAGATAGCTTCATAATCAATCATAATCAAAAGTCTAATTAGACATATGTGAATTATATTCTTGGATTCTATGATTTTCACATGTTTGAGAGTTGTATTACGATTAGATTAACATCTAGAATTATTTGAGACTTGACTGAATCATTTTATGATTAATAATCCTTGAAATGTTCTTTGATCTTTTGATTGATAATATCTAGGATTAATGCTCTTGTATGTGTTTTTAACGACATCTAGGATTTAATTGATTTATCATTATATCCATGCTCTAAATCTTTGGCTAGAATACTCATTGAATACATTCTATGTTTCTAGCATTTATATGTATGTTTATAGCACCTTGAATATGTGCTTCATGATTATGATCTATTCAAGTGTTATTTGTGTGAATGGAACTATAAGCTTTTGTGTTAGATGTTTTCACGTGTTCTAGGTTTAATTCATGTTTTTACATCTAGGCTTTTATTACTTGTGTTCTCACATGTTTAGGTCTAGTTGTTCCATAGAATGTCTTGATCACATGTTCTATGTTGTGTTGATTGTGATTTGCATCATTTGCATCACTTAGATCATTTGCCTTGAGGAAAGGTTGAAGTCTTTTGTTAAAGTGAGTGAAGCTTTAACTTGTGTAAAAAGACTTAGCTAGGAATGAGTTTCGGATAGCCAAGCAAAAGTCTTAGCTAGAAGTTTGGTACTCCAGATAGTTGAGCTGGGGGAGCTTGACTAGGATCCTTGTGATCTAGATTGCTAAGTAAGGGAATCTTCTTAGAGGCTTGAGAGCCTTGGATAGGAAGTTGCTTCCTAGAGGTGTAGGACACACCTTGGATAGGGAGTAGGCTTAGTGATTCACTAGCCCAAGGGTAGATTAGGATTTGATAGTTTGAGATGGATATCATAATGTAGATAGCCTTGAGTGTGTATGTCCTTTTTCATATAGTGGATTGCTTTGCCAGTGGTTGTGGATTTAACCCGTGGATGTTTCCTCTTCGGAGGTTTACCACGTAAAAATCTTTGTGTCCATTGTCTCTTTCTCTATCTCTTTTATATTGTATATGTGTATGTTTTATTTTATTGAATATCTTTCACTTATGTTGTATATTTGAAAGTATTTGTAAAGAGTGATTTGTAGAACAATCTTCTTTAGATCAATTTTGTATTTGTAGTTCTTCATATTTTGTTATCTTTGTGTATAGCTATATTTGCTCACTCTTGTAATACATTGAACAATATTGATATACAAAGTATTATTTAATATTGTGTTTTAGTGATATTATTCATCATACAACAACTTGATATATGTAGACAATGCCTTATTGATAAAATACTTATCTTGTCTTTGTATAAATGTTCCGTTTATATGTTGTATGTAAAGCTACCTTGAGGGAAAAACGTAAGTTTGTTCAAGGGATTGAAAATAAGCGAAAAACCTATTCACCCCCCCCCCCCCTAGGTACGCTTTAAGCAATATAACCTTGTTTGTATACTTTCAAATTTTGAACTATGAGGGGTCATGTCTGGAATGTTTTTGACATATTTATGTGACCCGAAAATAAATTATTTTTAAATTAGTATTTGGTACTCAATTTATTTGAAATCATTACAGTAGATTTTTGTATTTGTCTATAGTCATACTGATGTTTATATGTATGGATTGAATTATTAAAAATTCAAGAGTGAAGATTGTTCGGTTTTGAATTTATGTTGTCCTAATTTTGAGATACATTTGGAGGTAAATTTAGTGAGGTTACTTGGAGAGTTTCAAACCCTTGGTTTTTATGGTGATTATGTTATGACAGTAATTCAAATTGTAATTATATAGGTTTGAGTAATTCTTGAGCTTTTAGAAATAGAGCGGATTCGTACTGGTTCGAAGTAAGTAAACTTATCCATGACTTGCTATGTTAGCAAATGTTTATATATTACGTATTTAAAGATATTTGAAATATTGACTTATGTTTTGAATTGACTAATTAATGTTATAGTTTTCCAAGTGTTCATTTTGTCAGAAATTGTGATTTATAACTTCGTATGGTAATAACAGTATTTGAAACGTTTTGATATATTGTTTCCAAATGTTTAAAAGATACGATAAGTTTATTTAGTTGATATTCTGATTTCAAAATTTATGTTTCTAATATACGAAGAGAATATTTGTTTTCTACTTTGGCTCATTGACTGTAGTATCTAAATTATTTGGGCCGGGTCACCGGGCTACGGGTGACGCTATTCTTAATTTGTGACACTATGAAATATGAGCTTTATGTTTTATGCCTTTTAAATTGATTAACGTACACCGTTTATATTGTAAAACTATATGTCCTTATTGTTTAATTCCATAAAAATTACAGTGATTTAAATCATAGCTATTAAATGATCTTTTGATTTCATATTATTTATACTGTTTTATGAAACATTTATGATTTAAGAATATAAACGAATGCGATTTTAAGTGTTGCTTCAACTGTTTTATTCATATTAAATATGTAAATTGTATTAAATGTTGTTTCAAGTATTATTAAATATTACATTATTACAAAATTCTTTGTTAAGTTTATGAGCAAGGTTTTTGAACATAAAGGTTTTCCAAAGGCTTCCTTATTTTACATATTATGCATGAATTTGCTTACTGAGTTGAAGGCTCACCCCTTGTCACCATCATTTTAAAGATTAAGTTCTTGGATTTAGAATGGACGAGGTTTACATTAGCATATGGGAGATATATATCGTCAGATGATTTAATTTCATGCGTGTACGTGTTGTAAGGAATCAATTTTATTTAATGATGCAATTATGGTTAGAATTTGGAAGTTTAGTGAAATTAATGGTATCAACTTTTAATGTTGTATTTTGTGGATAGATTATTGATGATATCAATTGTGGCTATAGTAAATTTAGGTTTTTGTAAGGTCTGAATCATGTAACATCTCAGTCCGTTGGGCCTTGGATTTGGGGTGTTACAAGTGTTGTCATAAAACAAACCTTTCGCAACATACACACATTGCACGTTATTAATAAGCTTATACGACAACATTCATAATGTTTGTTGTAGAATATAAACTTACGACTACATGAAAATCATGTGTGTGTTGTCAAATAGTCACTTACGACAAAATGCAAGAGATACATGTTGTCAAATTTTATATTGCTAATAAGCTTTTACAACAACATTTGCTATGTATGTTGTGGAAGATAAACGTACAACAACGTGTAAAAGATGTATGTTGCAAATAATCATCTTTTAACAACAATTGATATGCATGTTGCCAAATAAAAACTTACAACAACAAGCAAAAGAGATCTGTTGTAAATATTATCTTTTTCGCAACATACATATTTTTCGTTGCTAAAAATCTATCTATAGTAACGTACACAAAATTTACGTTGTTTATTTAAATAATAATAACAACGTGCATTCTTTCCGCGTTGTTATAAACCATATATTTTTAACAATGTCTTTTGTATGTTGTAATAAGTGTTCTATAGCAACTTATACTTTGAAATGTGTAGTCATATGTGCTTAATTATTTACAATATTCAATTGTAAGTTACCGTAAGCTGAATCCACAACATACATTTGGTGCGCGTTGTCTTTGTAACATTGCTAAAAGCTATTTTCTTATAGTGTTACATTTACTTGAATGTCAAAGTCTAAGTTTGATGCTCCCTTTACCATATACAAATCTTATAGCATTTATTGATGTCATTTCTCTTTGAGATTTTTGTGTTAACATCAATGTGTCTTTGAAGGATGTAAATATGTTATTATAATAGTTTATGTTCAATTTACTATGTAGCTCTATACCACACATCTTCTTGCCTATTTGTACACATATATTTTTTCATTAAATGTAATGGTCGAGTGGTAATTTTTTTTGTAGGAATATTACAACAATTTTTTTTTTATTATTACATAAATATAAACAAAACCCCCTGAGTGGGATTGGAATCTAAGAGCTCTTACACATCAAGATAACATACAAGTTGAACAAGCTACTACCTATAATAAGGACTAGACTTGATGATACACTGACTTTCAGATTTTTCCTTTTATATTAGTTGTTTCTTGGGGCTTTAGTTACATGGTGATGATTTCTTGGCTAGGTGAGATACCATATGCATAGCTTGGTATCTTGTTGTTCATGCATTTTAATCATTAAGTTGTTATGCCTTCCTCTGCCCCGATCCTTCTGAATGCTATCTGCAAATTTTCTAGGTTTAACGCAACCTCTCATAGTCTTCCTCCTCAACGTAAATCTGGTTCAAAACTTTCACAAACTTGTTTAAATTCATTGCAAGCATAAACTTAAAGTGTAGGGGCAATTTTGGGCTTTCAAAAAAATCATGGTTAATGGTTATCTTTAACGGAAGTTGACTAACGAGAGGGGTTGTTGGTGCAATTAAGGACATTAGTTGACTATTAAGCCATAATGTTAAAAATTAGGGTAAGTTTGTGCAATTTACCCTACTAAATTAAGAAACATTAAAAATTCACTGAGACTAATATATTTATAGAAATGTATTACTTTTGGGAAGCCACGTCAGTATTTGACTTTGGAAGAAACAGAAACTAGCAGTTCAGACTCTTGTCTTTTTAAACGCACGCATCTTCTTCTTCTTTTTCTTCTTCTTAGAACAAAGTTGTAACAGACTCTTCTTCTTCTTCTTCTTAGAACAAAGTTTTAACATACTCTGACTTTGGAAAAACTAACGTTCTGTTCAAGTTGCTCACTACGCAAACGATGTTCAGGTTAGCAAGGCATTTTTGTTCCTTTAAAATTGCTTATTTAATCGCTTGAAATCATTGTATGGAGATTTTAAAGCAGTTTGGTGGTGTTTGTTTGTGTCTGATGCATGATTAGGCTTTTAAAAAATTGGGTTTTTTACGATTAAGGGCATATAACATGTAATTGAACTATATTTTACCCTAGTCATTTTTTTTTCTTCAATATTGCTTAATTATTCGTTTGAGATCGTTGCATAGAGATGTTAAAGCAGTTTACTTTCTCATGATTTTTGCTGTACATCACGCTATTCGCTTATTAATATATTTTTTTAACTTCAAAAAAAAAAAAAAAAAAAAAACTATTGATATAAATAATTTGTTATATTGTATACACATATCTACTATAACTATCTAGTCTACAAATTGTCAATTGAGATATAAGAAATATTATGAAATAGTTTTCAAGAAAAAAAAATTATGGAATAAAATGAAGTTAGGGTTTGAGTGATTCAAGGGTGATTTGCAATGAGAGTATCAGCGTTCTACAAATGGTTGGCAGAGAAGTATTCAAAGCTTGTGGTGGACATGGTTAAGGAAGAGCCTATCGAAATCGACAACATTAAGATTCCAATCGACACGAGAAAACCTAATCCAAACAACAATGAATACGATGATTTGTATATCGACATGAACGAGATTATTCACCCTTGCTTTCATCCCAAAGATAGGGTAATGATTCAATGCTCAGTTTCACTTCTGCTATCTTTTTTATTTATTTATTGAATATTCAACAATGAAGATATGGTTAATTTGAATTGTTAAGCAAAGGACATGAGTGTTAAGTTGTTACATTCAGTAATTATGTAGCTTGTGGTGGTTTTTGGATAAGAATGAGTAAATATGGTCTAATTAGGTAGTGGGAACTAGAGAATGCCTCTCAACTTCTGGTAGCCATGGAGATTTTCAAGAGAGAAGCGGAAGAAATAGTTTGAGAAGAGCTGGATCCAAAAGGAAAGGGAGTGATGACAGAGGAGGATGAGTCTGATGAGGATGATTGAGATGCATGTTTTTCTTTGCCATTTATTACTTAATTTCTTCAAACTCATTTACTTTCATATTTGTTAGGGTGTTAGTTTTAAATTTCTAGACTTTTAGTTGCTTTTAGCTTTACTTTGCTTTACTGAATAATTTGTGAATGTTTGGTTGGATATTTTGTTGGATATTTTGTTGATGATGGATGATGATATTTATCTTGATGAGATTTATGATATGATTGATTATTTTGAGTGTTGATTGAGCTGGAGGCTCGTGTGCATGAATGAATGTTGATGATATACAAGTGGCTTGATGAATTTTATATAGGGCTAGTGCTTGATATTGTTTGATTTAGTTTAGGGGTTGTTTCGCCTCCACTCCATGATTTGGTGAATACTTGAGATCAATTTTATATTTTGGAAGCCGTGTGCCTTATGCTTAATTGAATTTATGCATTGGAATTGCCTTTTTATATTAAGCCTTTGTTTCCTTTGTTTCCTTATGCATTGAATTTATGTTGTGCATGATCAATGCCTAGGTTTTGTGTGTTTGGTTAAGTGCATGCCTTTAGGTTGAGCTCTCTTGTCCAACATTGAGGACAATGTTGAGTTTTGGTTTAGGGGTGTAGACGCCTTTGTCTTGAGTCGTCTTTTGTGTCTTTGAGTCATTTTCGTGTCCAAATTTTTCAAATTTGATACTTGGCCAATTTTCGAGCTTAAAGAAGCTTGGTGTGATGCTTTGAGCGTGTGTTCATGGCGAATTTGTTTATGTTTAATGAGCTGAGTTACGTAACTCTTAGTCACTCTAGGGGTCTCACTTGCACTTTATGGGTTAGTCCCATCTTTTTAGTGCCTTAGTTGAAGGGACTCGGTGTTTAAGTGCCTTGTTCTAATAGTGGAGATCACCCTAGAAAGGTTCACAAACACAAGCCCAAAATGAGCGTACTTATGAGTGGATACATTTTTCAAAATCTTAAACAATTTTCACGTCATATCATCATGTGCCATAGAACATACATTAATTAGTGGACCGCTCGATGAAGACTTATATTCCCTTGATAGATAGATTTGTTGAAATGATTTAGGTGATGTGTGCATTACCTTCTTAAATTAACCTAAACACTTGTCCATGTCCCTAATGTGTGTGCTCCAATTGCCAAATTTGAGGCCAAACACTAACCTTTCATTTTATAGCCACAACATAACCATATAACCATATAGTTTAAACATATGCCCTATCGTTGTTAAATCATGTTAGGATGTGTAGTTGTGGAAATTGAAAGTAAATGCTCTCATATTTTAAGATAGCGTGTACTTAGGCAAAAGTGTGCAAATTGCGCAGGGAAAAGGCTAAAAATGTAAAAGTGCTAAAAATGAGCACTTAGAGCCTCAAATGTCAAATTGCAAAGTGCTAAATAAAAGAAAAATTAAAGAAAAGAAAATTAAAAAAAAAGTTATAAAAAAAAACACCAAAAGCGTTGAAGTTCTTAATGTAATGTACTTGAATAATGTAGAGTACAAAATGTGAAAGCACAATGTAATTGAAAGTTAACCCTAGACGCTAGTTCTCAAAGAGTCGCAAGCAAGTAGAGCTAAATTATGTGGTGTGTAATGTAATGTTCTTAGCATGGTTGATGACCTTTGAAATCCATTCATATTCTTTCTTTCACCACATTTTACCTTATGGCCCCATTACAACCTAGGGAAAGACCTTTTTTATTTTCAAAGAAATCTAGCGTTGGAATGTAAGTTGAAGCATGTTCTTTGCACGTTCATGGCATATGGTTCCTTCCTAAGGTTGTTCACAAAAAATAACCGGTTTTCTTCAAAGTTAATTGTATGCAAAGCATTTGATTCCAACACATAAATTCTCTTTGCATGCCTTGCATGAGTGTGAACTTAGGCTCCGAGTGGAAATAAAAGAGAGAATCCACGTGAAGATGAAAAATCTAAGCTAATTACGCTCGAGGTGTGAAAGTGAGTAGTTCCCAATACGAGGGCACTTTTAGGTGTGGGATTCGTGATTGTGCGAGTTTCCCTTGGAGAGCCTTTGAGTTACTTTAGAATGTTTTGCATCAGTCTACTCCTCATTATAACACTTCTTTGTATCTCACCATTAGTTGGCAATGCGGCTTGTTTGTTTTGTTGCTTGTTTGTGTCTAGGAAATTTTTAGGTTGTTGTATTTTTGTTGTATCATGTGTCTTTGTTTGTTTTTGTCATGAATTTGCTCAAGAACGAGCAAAGGTTTGGTTTAGAGGTATTTGATCGTGCCACATTTGTGCTACATTTTGGCCCTCGATTCCTCATCCTTTGGCTTGTTTCTGATTAGATTCTTATGACTAATGGCTCTATTCTAGTCAATGTAGGCATTCATTGTATTTCAGGTTAAGGAGGTTCAAACTGGAGCTTTTGGGTGCAGAACAATTCAGCTATTCAAAGAAGAGTCCAATTCGCTGGTGCTTCGCGGGTCTGACACCCACTTAGTGTTACCCGTGCAATTCTGGGACTCTGTAAAAGAAGATCGCTGTTCCACTCCAACAAAGCCACTAGCGGGCCAAGATTCAAATCCCTCCAGAAGAAATTCAATGCCCAATTCGCGGGTACTGCACTGGTCCATACTAGCATAGTGTTACCCATGAAATTCCTCTAAAAGACCAAAGTGTGATGTTCCACACATGCGAAGCCATCCACGGACCAAGAACTAGAACTCAGCTCAAGTGCCCAGTTCATAGGTCCCTACCTATGACCCGAGAGACAGCAGAGCCTAAATCCTACATGGCGAGTCTAGTTCGCAGGTCCCTACCCGCGAACTTTGGGTAGCGAAGTTGCCCAGATTGATGACATCATCATTTTTCTAACCTATTTTTGGAAACACTATAAATATGTACTTTTCTGATTTCACACACACACACCCTGACAAGGCTTAGACACACATTTGTAGACCTTGACCTCATCTACATCTAGGAATTTTCCCACCAAATCCAAACCCATTCTTCACCAATTTTCATACCAAATCCACCATATTCATTCGTTATTCATTTCAACTCAAGAAAGCCACTAGTAAATTGGATTCAAGCTTCAAGAAAGAAGGATTCTTTACATAGGTCTTCTCTTACTCTCTTTTCTTAGTTTTTGTTTTGTAATTAATATGAGTAGCTAAATCACCCACTAAGGGGTTGATGTGATACACTTGTGAATGTTGGGCATTGTATTTGAACTCTATCTATAAATAATCTATCAAGTTTGTTTCATTCTTTGTTTTAATTGCTTTCAAGAATCAATTTGTCTTAAATTGAACACCACTCTCTTTGTGAGTTATTTGAGAAATGATTTGAGTGATTAACTCGGTATACACCCTAATTGGTTTTCTAAAGATTCAATTGAATGGAAGGATTGAACAAGAGTGCACCCTTCAATTGAAATCCAGTCTTTATAATCTCAATTCATATCTAATCGCAAGTGAGTGGTCAATACTATACACCCTAGGTTGGTAACTCATGAGAGATTAAGAATCAACACTATACACCCTATGTTGATTACATTATAAAGAGATTAGACCTTTATTTGATAGATGTGCATTCAAAAAGATCTCAAGTGAGTGAACAATACTATACACCCTAGGTTGGTCACTCATGAGGGATTAAGGTTGATTACATTAGATTGATGTACATTCATGAGAGTTATTGATATGCCCATTATTTGCTTCTTGGATCCATCAACTCCTTAGTTCTCATTATCATACATTCACACCATTTGCATTTGTTGTTAGTTAATTTTAGTTTAATTGGCATAATTGTAGCTTGCATCTTTGTGTTAATCTTTCAAAAAAAACCATTGAAAATTTACTTTTCTTGCTTACTAGTATTATTAATCTTAATTTAATCTTGTTACCTTTGATCCTTGTGGAACGATACCTCACTTGCCATTATACTTGTTCTTCTTGAAAACATGTTGATCACATTTCGAGGTTCTTACAAATATCTTTGACAAACAAATTTTCACACCAAAAACAAATTTGTCAGCCATGGATGAGAAGATAAAGGCTTTATGGAAAAATTGTACTTGGGAAATAGTGGATCTACCTGAACGAAAGAAGGTTGTTGGATGTCAATGGATTTATACCATCAAACAAGGCAAATGGATCGATTGAAAGGTACAATGCTAGGTTAGTTGCCAAGGGTACACTCAGGCTTACGAAGTTGACTATCAGGAGACCTTTGCCTCAGTAGCAAAGTTAAACACCATTAGGGTAATTCTCTCACTAGCAGCTAATCTGGAGTGGCCATTGAAACAGTTTGATGTAAAGAATGTTTTCCTACATGGGGAACTCAGTGAAGAAATCTATGTTAGGTTTTTGAGTTGTGTTGGCATAAACTCTATATCAAAACAATGTTTCACTTGTACTGATTAGTTGTCTTAGATTGATGATGATTCAAGCTTCAAGGAAGATTTGACAACTTATCAAGTAAGATGGTGTCTTCAAAGAGGAATATGCTTCATTGCTCAACAAAGGTATATTTAGACCTCATTCCTCTTACAAGGCTTAGGCACACACACACACATTGCATCCATATGTGTCCCTGCATCATTGTGCTCAATTGGTATACCACATTCACACACTTGATATTGTATGCTAATGCATTAGAACTAAACTGATAAATTTTGTGAATTGCATGTTTTAAGATTATATCTAGCAAATGGCATGCATGTGTGTTCTTGTGTTTGTTTGTTTGTTTTTTTGTGTTATTAGACTTGAATTTGATCTTATATTATTCTTTATTGAGTTCCGATCGTTTCGGTTACTCATTCATTAGTTTTCAAGTTCTGAATAGGAAGTTACAAAACTTTCTGTGCACTTACAATGCATTGTCTTTGTCTTCGAGTATCGAGTTGAATTCATAACCTTTGGTCAAAGTTTCATAGTCTTCCTTGTGCGTGAGGGAGTCTTGGTTTATAATCTAAGACGGATTCGAATTCGGAGTTTAGAGGCCGAAATACGGTCGAAGAATGCAAGAGGAGCACGAGGGAGGCGAAGATTGGCCAATGGCCACTTGCACCCATTCCTATGAGAGGCGCATGAGCCTCATGGGAAGGGAATCCCTTTGCCCCCATGAGGCTCAAACGCCTCTCAAGGGTGGCTAACATGGTAGCCCTTGATTGGTGCTCCAAATGTTTCCTTTTCCTCTCCTTTAAATGTCTCATTTCCCTCACATTTCATTACAAGAAGAAAATTTGAAAAACAATAGTGCAGAATTTTCTCTCCAACTTTTCTCATCTTCCAAACACCATAATTTTCTCATTTCTCATCTGATTTGAGTGATTCAAGTTGGAGAATCTTTGTATTAAAGTTCCCTACCTTCTCCAAGTGACTTTGTGGCCATTTGATCAAGTTTTGTGGTGGTTCTACACACAAAACAGAAACTGCACAAAGATTGTCAAGGTATTGTTTCATCTTTGAGTTTTGATCTTTCAAGCCTTTAATTACCTTGGATTTTCTTCTTCTATATGTATGTGTTCCTTTGAAAAATGCTATTGAGAAGTAGAGCTTCAATTATAAGCTAATCTAGTCTAATTAGAGACTTGAATGTGAACTAGTTTCTCTTGAAATCTGGGTTTTCATATGTTAGTGAGTTGTATTGTGATTAGCTTATTATCTAGGGCTATTTGTACTTTGATTGACTGTATTTCATGATCGATAGCCTTATCATGTGCTAGGATCCATTAGTTGAACAAATCTAGGATTAGCACATTTAATTTCATATTTAGAGCTAATTAGGTTTTAATTGATTAATGTGTAATTAATACTTGCTCTAAATATTTGCTAGGATATTCTTTGATCATATCTTTTGAATCAGCATGTTTGTGTTTGTTTCTAATATCTTGAATATTTGCTTCATGTATATGAATTATTCAAGTGTTAGCTTCATGAATGAATCTATGAATTACATGTGTTAGTTGTTTCACATGTTCTAGGTTTTAATTGATCATGTTTTGTAACTAGACAATTTTTATTTATGTTCTCACATGATTATGTCTAGTTTCCATTGAATGTATTGATCACATGTTCCATGTTGAGTGCTTGTTTGCATCATTTGCATTCATTGATCACACTTAGTTGTAAAAGACATGAAGTATTAGCTAAGACAAGTGGTCCGGATAGTCAAGCAAGGAAGTCTTGGTTAGGACAAGAGGTCCGAATAACCAAGCAAGAAGTCATGGCTATGATCGGGGAGATCCAGATAGCTATGCAAGGGAGGCTTTCTAGAGGTATGAGTGCCTTGGATAGATAGTTGACTATGACATTGGTAGGCCCGGGATATAGATTAGACATAGAGTCCAATAGAGAGTGTTACATGGGATGTGTTTCACTCTTGAGGAATTTTTAATATATCGATAGTATTGAATAGACATATACTCCAATAGAGAGTGTTTTCACACTTTTGAGAAATTTCTAATCTACTAATAGGATTGGGTAGACATAGAGTCCAATAGGGAGTGTATCATGAGTTGGTAACTTCTAAGGAATTTCTAATCTATCATCCAATTAATATAGTACCCAATGATTGTAGTTTCAACTCATGGATGTTTCCACTTCGGAGGTTTTACCACGTTAAAAAATCTCTTTTGTCAATTATTCCTATCTCTACTTTTTATATTTGTATATGTGTATGGTTTAATCTTGTTTCATAATCTTCATTTCAAGATGTCTTTGTAAACAAGATTATGTAAAGTGTGGGATGCAAGCACATCATTTGATCAAAGTTGTAAATATCATTCTTTTGTATATTGACTTATTTTTATATAATCATATCTTGATTAGTACTTGTACATATTGAACATAATTGTGAATACAAGTATTCTTTGTTTTTAGTTTAATATAAGTTCATCACTTGCAACTTGTTGCCTTAATAGACAATGATTTATTGAAAATGCTTTTATATTATCTACACATGTTTTATATTGTTTAAGTGTTGTGATTCAAGCAATCTAGAGGGACAAACTCTTGTTTGTTTCAAGGGATTGAAAAATGTATAAAAACTTATTCACCCCCCCCCCCCCCCCCCCCCCCCTTTCTAGGTATGCTTTAGGCAATTTAGAAGCGATTTCAATCTATATGGATCTTCCCCCTGGTTTTGATTCTCAAACTGGCAAAGTCTGAAAACTTAAAAAGGCTCTCTACGAACTAAAACAATCACCTAGAGCCTAGTTCGAACGAATCAGTACTTCCATTAGGAAATTTGGATATCAACAAAGTAACTCTGATCACACCTTATTCTTCAAACGTAAGGGTGACAAGATCATTATACTGACTGTCTATGTTGATGATATGATTGTTACAAGAACAATGATCTGGAGATGACTAATCTCCAAAGTCACTTGGCAATAAAGTTCAAAATGAAAGACATAGGGATATTAAGGTACTTTCCAGGAATTGAGGTAGCCCAATCAAAACATGGAATTTTCCTCAGTCAAAGAAAGTATGTTCTTGATCTACTTACAGAAACTGAGATGCTTGCTAGCAAACCAGCAGATACTCCTATGGATCAAAATCACAAGTTATGTGAATGTCCAGATCACCCTGATCAAACCCCAACAAACAAACAAAGATATCAAACGCTTGTTGGTAAGCTTTTCTACTTATCGCATACTCATCATGATATTGCATATGCAATGAGTGTGGTAAACCAATTTATGCATGCTCCCACTACGAATCACATGGATGCAGTCCTTCGGATTTTAAGGTACCTAAAAAGACCTCCTAGCAGAGGATTAATGTTTTCTAAAAATGGACACTTAGATATCGAGGGATACACGGATGCTGATTGGGCTGGGAATGCTAGTGATTGGAGATCTACTTCTAGTTACTTCACCTTTTTTGAGGTAAACTAGTCACTTGGAGGAGTAAGAAACAGATTGTGGTATCACGATCTAGTACTAAGGCAGAATTCTGAGGGATTGTCTAAGGAATTACTGAATTGTTGTGGTTGAAGAACTTGTTGGGCGATTTGGGATTTCACCCTAAGGATAGCATGAAGCTATATTGTGATAATAAAGCTTCGATTCAGATTGCCAATAATCATGTCCAACATGATCATACCAAACATGTGGAGATTGATCAATTCTTCATCAAAGAGAAGATAGAAGAAAAGATAATTGAGCTTCCGTATGTACCAAGTAAGGATCAACTTATAGATATCCTCACAAAGGATATTAATGGAAGGAACTTTAATGACTCAATTAGCAAGTTGAGCATGAGTGACATCTATGCACCAACTTGAGGGAGAGTGTTAGAATATAATCAATTAGATTGTATAGTTTGTTAGAACATTCTCATTAATTAGGAAGATTGTAGAGTTAACCGTTTTGGGTAAGGGATCAATTAGCCTAATTATAAGATTTCCCGATTCTTTCCTAGTTGCATTTCTCCTATAAATTATCTCCTATACGAAGAAGAATAATAATAAAATATGAATTTGTTCAATGATAGGATTATTTTATGGGATCGGATGAAATTAAATTAGTACCATCTTTTAAGCTTTTGCACAATATAGAATTATACTAAAAATAATCAGGTTATGATATTATACAGATTCTGTATAATTACATGGATAGTTACTGATTATTGGATTCTAATACAAGATTAGGATTCTAATACAAGAGTCCTGTATTAGAATCCAAAACTACTTCTATAAGGATACATATGTCCGTATAATAGCAAAAATTTATAAACTAAAAGAAAATAAATAACTCTAATAACTACTTCTGTTACAGTATAGGTGTGGTAGCCAAAAATGGCCTACATGCCCAAAGGTACAAAGCCCAAGCCCCTTTAACTTTGGCCCAATTTGAGGTAACCCAATAAGAAAGGTAGCAGCATGACTTGGTCGTTTGAAGACCAAGTCAGCCAGCAGTTGGAGTGCATACCCAGTAAACGAGATACTCGGGGAGAAAATATCTCCAAGAATCTCGCTCATAATCATATCGTGATACAACTGATTTGGTTTAAACGGTAGCCTGAGTCTCCTATATATAGAAAAGCATTTAGCACTATCAAGGGAGATATGAAAAAACAAGCTTACTAAAGCGTACTGAAACTCTGCCTAAAAGAATCACGGTCACCGGAATCCAATATTTACGATCATCACAATCGTTGCTCAGCCCAAGCATAACTAAGGCTAACAATTTTACCCTCCTTTCCTTTTTCGTTTATTTTCTTTTTCATCTGTTTTGTTCTTGATTTCTTTGTTGCAGGTTCAATATACAGCACATTGCCAGGTCGATCGACCAAGTTATTTTGCAGGGATATTAGTCAATCGACCACATCACCAACGACTCAACCAAAGTTGTATTGGGCCTAACGAAACGTAACCCGATCCACATCGATTGTAGGTCGACCCCCTACAATTTGGCGCCCACTGTGGGGCCCGTCGCAACTTTACAAGTATCAACCGAAACTCTCTGACTTTCAAACGAACAGCGATGTCTAGTGAAGGAATCACCCCAACCATTGAAGAGCAGATCGCTGCATTGGTCGCTCAAACAGCAGCAAATGCAGAAAAATTACGAGCATTAGAAGCTGAAAACGCCGCAATTTGAGCGACAAATGAAGAACTGCGAGCTATGGTCGATAGTGTTGTGCCCGACAGCGAAGATGTGGGGCATCCAGTTCCTGTCCCAAATGCTGAACAAGAGGTCGACCGACGAGGTCGAGACGCTCCGACAAGTCCATCGATACCTGATGTGAATCCAAATGTCGGGCAAACCCAGCAAACACCCCAGACAACCCGAGTCGACATCGACCTCAACAACTTGCCCGCTCGAAACGACAACGAGCAAGATCCTATTACGGGCAGGCAACCTGAGAATGTCTTGGGGACACCCGTGTCGCTCCAGTCGACACCAGGTCTGGTAAAATCTAATCCGGACCAATCTTCCCTTGCTAATTTAGAATTTTCTTGCAGGTTTGTAGAAATGGAAGCCCTCATACAAAGGATTTCTGGCGTTCCAGCTCCGATTAAAAAGAGCAACATGAACAGCTTTGCAGACTCACCCTTTGTCGACGCAATAGCGCTTGTCGAGATGCCAAAAAAGTTCAGCTTCCCAAACATAAAGCAATATGAGGGAACGACTGATCCGGATGACCACATAGCACAGTATAAATAGAGAATGTTTACTGCAGCGATTCCACGCAACCTCCGGGAGGCGTGCATGTGCAAAGCCTTCGGATCTAGTCTCAATGGTCCAGCTTTACAATGGTACACTAACCTGCCTAATAATTCTATTAATTCATTTGCGCAGCTTACAGATACATTCGTGGAACAATTCGCAAGTAGCCGTAAGCTGGAAAAACAGTCGGACGACCTATACACTATAACCCAGAAACACGGCGAAAATCTAAGGACTTATGTAGGTCGTTTCAACAGAGAGAAGGTCTAAATCCCTCACTGCAATCAGACGACTGCAATATATGCCTTCAGAAAGGGCCTCAGGTTTGACTCTGACCTCTATAAAGAATTAACCAAGTATCCATGCAGGACAATGGAGGATGTGTTGGCCAAAGCGTGGGATCAAATAAAATGGGAAGAAGATGAAGCTAACTACGTAAGTAGAGCCAACAATTATTCCAGCCGCAGAAGCGACCGAGTGGATAGGCGGTCGAACAACAGAAGGTCAGAACCTTATCTGACTGGAGATAGGACAACTTGACAAAATGATGAAGGCTCAAGCGACGGTCGAACAAAAGGGCCAACCCGAGAACAAGTCGACCAAGAGCAGAGGTACCTGAATATAATTTGAGCATCGAACCAGTCGACCTCGTAGCAGTCATGAGGGAGATAGGTAAGACGGTAAAGTGGCCAAGAAAGATGAATGCACTTCCAGAGCATAGAGATGCAAAGTTGAGATGCAAATTCCACGGAGATCACGGCCATCGAACTGAAGATTGCATCGCCCTCAAATTTGAAGTTGCAGAACTATTGAAACAAGGACATTTGCAAGAATTCTTAACAGAAAAGGGAAAACAAACCCTGGCAAGACGTAACGACAGAATGACCAACGCAAACGACAATCCACCAGAACCACCTCGACACGACAAGGTAATAAATTTCATTGCAGAAGGTTCTGAAGTGAGTGGCATTAGCTATTCAGCGGCAAAAAGGCATACACGACAAGTGCTAAACATGGAAATTCAGCCAAGTAGGGAGCATCCGTCGACCTTAGACGAGACCGTCACCTTCAAATCCACAGACAAATCAGATTTGTTTTCTCCTCACCATGATGCACTCGTTATTTCACTTCATATTGCTAATTGTTTAACAAAAAGAATTCTAATTGATAATGGCAGTTCATGCAATATCTTATTTAACAGTGCCTTGAGAGAAATGCAGGTCGACGAGTCAAAATTAAGCCGTCGGACGACAATGCTGACAGGATTCAGTGGAGAACAAAAAAGTACATTGGGTGAAGTCGTGCTACCTATCTACGCTGAAGGCGTGAACCTCTATGTCAACTTCCTGGTGCTCGACTGTCAGTCACCCTACAATGCAATCCTAGGAAGACCGTGGATTCATGAGATGAAGGCAATCCCGTCGACTTACCACCAGATGATAAAATTCCCAATAAGGTGGGGAGTTCGTGAGATTAAAGGAGAACAGAGAGCAACCAGAGAATGCTATCAAAATGCTATGAAGAAGAAAAAAGAGTCATTATAGCAATTACAGGACACTAAGGTCGAGTTGACTCCAAGCGAACCAAAGATGGAGGATCTCGACGAAGTGTCGATCGACTCAAATCGACCAGATAGGAAAGTGTTCATAGGGTCCAGATTGTCGAAGGAGACTAGGGAACAACTGATCGACTTCCTAAGGGAACAGCAAGGCAGTTTTGCATGGTCACATTCAAACATGGTCGGCATCGATCCAGAGGTAATAGTTCACCAACTACAGGTCGACCCTGATCATCAGCCGGTAAAACAAAAGCGGAGAAAATTCGCTCCGGAGAGAAACAAAGTAATCAACGAAGAAATTCAGAAGCTAATCGACATTGGCTCAGTGAAAGAAGTCCAATATCCTGATTGGCTAGCAAATGTCGTGGTCGTCAAGAAGAAGAACGGCAAATGGCGGGTATGCATCGACTTCACAGACCTCAACAAAGCTTGCCCCAAAGATTCATTCCCTTTACCCCATATCGACATGCTAGTCGACGCGACAGCCGGACACGAGCTACTCAGCTTCATGGACGCCTACTCTGGCTACAACCAGATCCTCATGCATCCAGACGACCAGGAGAAAACAGCCTTCGTAACAGAACGAGGTACCTTTTGTTATAAAGTAATGTCGTTTGGTTTGAAAAATGCAGGTGCCACCTACCAACGACTTGTGAATATGATGTTCGCCAAAATGCTTGGCTCGACAATGGAAGTCTACATAGATGACATGCTGGTCAAATCACTTATGGCCCAACAACACATAGACCACCTGAGGCAGTCGTTCGACGTCCTCGACAAGTATGGTATGAAATTAAATCCAACTAAATGCTCTTTTGGTGTCTCATTAGGAAAGTTTTTAGGGTACTTGGTCACACAAAGAGGCGTCGAAGCCAACCCGGACCAAATCCGGTCAATACGAGAAATTGAGTCGCCTAAATGCATTAAAGACGTACAGAAATTGACTGGCCGAGTAGCAGCTTTGAACAAGTTCATCTCCAAGTCGTCTGAACGATGCCATCCATTTTTCAACACCTTGAGGAAAAACAAAGCCTTCGAATGGAACGACGATTGCGAGAAGGCGTTGCAGGATCTAAAAGAATATTTGACCTCGCCACCACTGCTGTCAAAACCAAAAGACAATGAGACGCTACTCATATACTTAGCCGTTTCGAGCACAGCCGTCATCGCAGTACTAGTGAGAGAAGAAGGCGATCGACAACATCCGGTTTATTACGTAAGCAAGGCATTGCTCGACGCTGAGACACGATACAGTCGGCTAGAAAAGCTAGCACTAGCATTGGTCGTTGCAGCCCGAAAATTGAGACCATACTTCCAGTGCCATTCAATTAAGGTATTAACGACTTACCCTCTCAAAAATATACTGCATAAACCTGAACTTTCAGGTCGACTGACGAAATGGGCTGTTGAACTAAGTGAGTACGACATCAACTATCATCCGCGGACAGCGTTAAAATCGCAGGTATTGGCTGATTTCCTTGCAGATTTTACACCTAACGAAAACTTGCAGGCTGAAAAAGAGCTAATAGCTCTTACGGAGACAACGTCGAACGAAAAATGGACCTTGTCGATCGACGGATCAAGCAATGTAAAAGGCAGTGGACTGGGATTGGTACTCAAATCTCCTCACGGGGACATAATAGAGCAGTCCATCCATTGTGAGTTCCGTGCGACAAACAACGAAGCAGAATACGAGGCACTAATCGCTGGGCTCGACCTTGCCAAGAGCTTGGACATCAAAAACCTTCAGGTGTTTAGTGACTCGCAGTTAGTCGTCCGACAAATAAATTGGTCGTATGAAGCAAGAGATCAAAGGATGACCGCCTACTTGGCCAAAGCCAAACAGATCCAGTCGACCTTCGACAAATTCACCATCGAACAAATACCAAGGTCAGAGAACTCACGGGCAGATGCACTAGCTTATCTTGGCTCGACAATGACAGGTGGGTCAAAGTCAATTCCAGTCGTACACCTTGCAACACCAATTATCCAAGCGATAGAAATAGTCACCCCAGTCGACTACACAAGAAATTGGATGGACCCATTGCTGGACTACTTACGAGCCGACATTCTACCTGGAGACAGAACTGAGGCTAGAAAAATCAAAGCAAAAGCCGCAAAATTATGCATCTTATATGGTAAGCTATATAAGAAGTCTTTTACAGGACCCTACTTGAGGTGCATAACCCCACGAGAAGCATACGACGTTCTCAAGAGTCTACACTACGAAGAATGTGGAAATCACTCTGGAGCCCGAAGTCTGTCGAATAGAGCCATTACCACGGGATACTACTGGCCGACGATGTGGACCGACTCTCAGATTCACATTAAGTCGTGCGACAAATGTCAGAGATTCGCACCAGTCTGCCATCTTCCCCCAGGTATGTTGAACTCAATTTCGGCCCCCTAGCCTTTTATGAAATGGGGGATGGATATTGTAGGTAAACTCTCAGCTGCACCTGGAGGAGTTGTCTACATGCTGGTAATGACGGACTACTTCACAAAGTGGGTGGAAGTCGAAGCCTTACCCCAAGTACGCGACATTGAGGTACGCAATTTTGTATGGAAGTATATCATTTGCAGGTTCGGGGTTCCACGAGAAATAGTGACCGACAACGGATCACAGTTCATTTCATTCGACTTCAAGAACTTCTGTGACAGATACAGCATAAAACTGAGTTTTTCGACTCCACGTTATCCCCAAGCCAATGGACAGGCGGAGTCGACAAATAAAACCGTAATCAACACACTGAAGAAGCGACTAGAAGCTGAAAAGAGTGAGTGGGTGGAAAAACTCCCAGAGATCCTATGGTCGTATCGTACTACTCCCAGACGGTCGACTGGGGAAACTCCATTCTCCCTTGTTTATGGATCTGAGGCAGTGATCCCCATCGAGACTCGACTCGACTCGCAACCGTACGGAGTGAAAATCCAAATGAAGCCCAAAATAGTCGTGAGCTCACCTTCGAGTTAGACCATTTGGATGAACGACGAGATCGAGCAGCTCTCAGAGTACAGTCGTATCAACAACAAGTCGCTAGACATTATAACAAGAAAGTACACATCAGGACCTTCAAAATCAATGACTGGGTGCTACGACGTGTTTTCCAAAACACCAGAGAAAAGGGAGCCGAAAAGTTGGGGCCGACTTGGGAAGGACCTTATCAAATAACAGATATCGTCGGTCGAGGAGCCTACAAGTTGCGAGGACTCGACGGTCGAGAGTTAAACAACAGCTGGAATGCCCTACACCTAAAACAGTATCACTTCTAAACTAGAATCTTTTACTTTTTGCTTTCGTTGACATGATATTTCCAATGGTACTAACGACGCATTAAGAGCAATGATGAAAAACTTAGAACAAAGTTGATAACTGAGCTCAAACAATATTTTTTCATAATTTCAGTCGACTTCGACGTATTATGTTACTACGAAATATTTTTTGTTATTACAGCATTTACAGATTGTGTCCAGATGTCGACGACAACAAGAACCTACTCCCAACATCCTTATTTAACAAACGAACGATGGGAGTCGGGGACAACACTAGACAAATATAAATTGTCGACTGAACGCATGTACGCGATGTAATTTAAAAATGTCGACTAACGCATGTAAGCGATAAATTGTCGACTGAACGCATGTACGCGAGTATTCAATAAATAAATCAGCCATGTTTTATATCATTATTTATTTATAATTCGATGTCGTTCGACTTACGATTGAACATAAGTTTACAGGCTTATCTCAATTAGATATTTAATCTTGTGTAAACCCCATTATAAGATGGTCGTGTTGTTTCCACATACAAACAAATTTCACGCAATTATTGAAGACTTACAAACATCAATTGATAAGAAAAAAAAAATGGTCAAGACAACCAAACCATCCACAATACTTTCAACAAAAAATATATATATAAAAATGGTTGAACGACCGTATCATCCATAATTACAAAACAAAAGACTTGAATTAAAATTTGTTTTTTCAGATGGCAGGCTGGTCAAGAGGGGAAGCAGCTTCAGTGGGATCAGCAGGAGACTGATTGACGATTAGTGGATCGACAGCAGGCAGGAGGTTAGCAGCATCGGCACCTTGTGGGAGTGCATTGTCGTTAGGTATTTGCTCTTCGTCTTGTTCAGACGTCTCCTCCTCCAGCCGACACATTTCGTCGTAGGCATCAATCATTTCCTGCATCTCGTCGCGGCTCCAGCTAGCACATTCGCCCGACAAATATTCCTTGTAGAGCTCAGCCTTCGCCTTGCAAATCGCAGTAGAAGCGATCGATGTTAGCTGGTCCTTCAAACCAGTAGTACGACGTTTCTCCTTGGCCAAGGCAGCACAAGCTACAGTCGACTCAGAAGAGTATCGGTCTCTTTTTGCTTTCACTTCACTCAACTCTTTTTCAAGAGCCGAGTTCTTGTGCTCCAAGTCTGCAGCAGCCTTGTCGACCTTAGTTTTTTCTTGCTTCATAACATCGACCAGCTTCTGCTGCTTCCCATACTTGTCACTCAGCGCCTTGTACCTCCCATACAAATGTAGTGAAGCCTGCAAAGACTACACAGCGTCGAAAGTTAGCATAAGTAAAACGACATCATAAAGTTCTAAAAGAAATCAGGTAACTCACATGGAAAGCCGAGAGGAAAGTCGTGTTGAACACATCCTCAATCTTCTTCTTCTGCAGATGCTTCTCATCCACAGGGAGGATATAGTCGAACGACTTCTCCAAGAAGGAAGTCGGCTCGTCAAATGATGACAGATCGGAAAAAGTTGCTACCGATGAGTCTGGCCGTGAGACAACTACTTACCTCCTGGCACTCGACTCGACCCGACCTTCTTCCCCTTGTCGGTCGGTGGCTTCTTCCTTGGCCTCTTCTTTTGGGGAGATGGTTCAGGAGAAGATTCATAGACATGTTCTGGCGGCAGCACAGCGCCTTCAGTCGACTTCTCCATAGCTTGTTTTTTCTTGGCTGCCGCTGTTCTCTTCTTCATCATGTCATCTCTGAACTTCTTCAGAGCGTCTGCAGTGTTTGGGATGTTCAACCTTGCGCTTGCCATTGATGTCACTGCAACATGACGTTCATTATCAGAAACAGGCGACAAGAATGTCATTGTATATTGAAGAATTTCGAAACTCCTCCTAATCCAGATATACGACAAGAAATCTTTCACACTAGGATACGGCGCTCGCGACCTATTATGAGTCGACCATCTCCATAGCCTGGTAGGCCTAAGTTTACCTTCTGTTAATAGCACCTTACAGTTTCTATCCTTTTCAGAGATATTTAGCATTGCTGCAGTGCGAACAGGAGCAATTTTGCTCGACGGTTTGGCCTCTAAGCCCTTTATTTCTACAAAATGAGTTGAATATCAGCAAGGGTAATTCAGTTAGTTTTTAAAAAAAAAAACGACAAAAGTCGGACGACACTCACCAAACCGATTCCAGATCCGTCGTAACTGATACGACTCATTTTCCATAAACCATGGACCATCAACTGGAGGACCTTTCGCAAAAAAGTAGGTATCTTTCCAATTACGGTCGTTCGTTGTCGTATCAATTACGATTTGCTGCTCCTTACTCCTAGGTATCAACATATAACGACCTCGGTCGTGTATATGCTCCTTTAAATAATAGTTATGAAGGAGGCTTGACATCCCAAAAGGTATGTTGTATCTCTCACTAAGAACACTCAAACTTAGCAAGATCCTCCATGTGTTTGGCATTAATTGACCCGGAGCAAGGTCGTAGTACAACAGCGTTCGACGCACTAGCGGGGGGAGTGGGAATCTAAACCCTAAACGAAGGGTGTACTCGTAAAAGCACGTCCACTCAGGTATATCCCAGTCCGCTTTTTTATACTCTTTAGGTGCCCGTAGCTCAACATCTCTCGGGATGCCATAAATCTCCCTCAATACACACAAGTTGTCCTCCGTAACCAAACTGGAAGGACTTTCATCAAGGATTCCTATTGGTCGACCAGATGTGGTAGCCTCGTCAACATCTATATACTCAGGGTGGTCGACTACTGTTGCGACGGCACGTACACCACCTTGCTCAAGTATGCCTTTCGTATTTACAAAAACGACATTCGATGGGTCCTCTACTGTAACCTGTCGGTCGACATCAACCCTCCTATCGACTCCTTCAACACTATCTTCTCCCTCGCTTGTCCATTCATACTTTGGGTCAGAGATAGTGTCGTCGCTCGACAGGTTTATATCGTCACTCGACAGATTTATGTCGTCGTTCGACATGATGCCTCCTAAAGCTGACAAGGCAAAAAATGCACAAGTCAGAAACTAATACGCTACAATCACAACCTAGGGTTTCTAAAGTCCTATCCTAGGGTTTATCCTTCAAAGCTAACCTAACCCTACAAGTTCTAGCGTCCTACAAGTCGATCAAATAAAGCTTCCCGTCTACATTGGTCGCATGAAGAAAGCAAACACCAAACAGTATAGATAACTATGCAAACAAGATCAAAACAACAGAAATGGCCAGAATACAACAAGAACAATGAAGAACAACGAAGAACAGCAAAAACAAAACCGGAACTTCAAAACACTTCAAGCAAGTAAATCTTTACATTATTTTGCATATTATACTCCTTATTTCAAATAACAAAGTCTTGTAGGAAAAAATAAAAAATAATAAAGAGAAGAATAAATACCTTGAAAGGAAAAAGAAATGGAGTTCCGGTTTGAAGCAGTTGAGGTTGCTCTGTGCAAAGTTTGCTGGAGGTTTCTGAGAGTTTGAAGATGAGTTCTTCGCAAAAGTGGTTCAAAGAGGTTGGGAGGTTATATTTATAACCAAACCCTTTCATAACCCCCTCTGCCACGTGTCCTCACCTGAAGTAGATGCAACCTTTCTGTTGCCGGTTACCCACGCATGCACGAAACTACTAATGACGGGTTTTGAAATTCAAAACCTCTTCTCGAACAGAGTAAGCACGCCAGAATTAATTATGCGTGACATCACTAGGGTTTATGAAACGAAAGGTGTCTTTTCAAATTGACCTTTGGTTTGCCTCATCATATCCTAACAGTTGGAATTAGTCGAACGACATTTGGAAACTCAGTGTTCTATTGACATCAATGATCCTGTCGACTCAAATTAACATCAGCGATCGTGTCGACTCAAGATTGTGTATTCAAACGACGTTAAGAGCTCGTCTCAATAAGTTAGCTACGAATCCAGCAGACTAAAGTTAATTTCTTTTTCGCTCGACAACGGTCAATTGAATCTGAGTCACTCTCTACTTCGTTAGTAACTCATTAGAGAGTGGGGGACAAACTGTGGTAGCCAAAAATGGCCTACAGGCCCAAAGGTACAAAGCCCAAGCCCCTTTAACTTTGGCCCAATTTGAGGTAACCCAATAAGAAATGCAGCAGCATGACTTGGTCGTTTGAAGACCAAGTCAGCCAGCAGTTGGAGTGCATACCCAGTAAACGAGATACTCGGGGAGAAAATATCTCCAAGAATCTCGCTCATAATCATATCGTGATACAACTAATTTGGTTTAAACGGTAGCCTGAGTCTCCTATATATAGAAAAGCATTTGGCACTATCAAGGGAGATATGAAAAAACAAGCTTACTAAAGCGTACTGAA
This sequence comes from Acer campestre, assembly GCA_954870605.1. NCBI lineage: Eukaryota > Viridiplantae > Streptophyta > Magnoliopsida > Sapindales > Sapindaceae > Acer > Acer campestre. The sequence continues at coordinate 21,905,398 of OX940801.1, read as the reverse complement.
ACTCTGCCTGAAAGAATCACGGTCACCGGAATCCAATATTTACGATCATCACAATCGTTGCTCAGCCCAAGCATAACTAAGGCTAACAATTTTACCCTCCTTTCCTTTTCGTTTATTTTCTTTTTCATCTGTTTTGTTCTTGATTTCTTTGTTGCAGGTTCAACATACAGCACATTGCCAGATCGATCGACCAAGTTATTTTGTAGGGATATTAGTCAATCGACCACATCACCAACGACTCAACCCAAGTTGCATTGGGCCTAACGAAACGTAACCCGATCCACATCAATTGTAGGTCGACCCCCTACAATAGGTATCGTATAATAGCAAAATATGCGGCGACCAACCTGTGACATTTTCGCGTTGAGTGCGTGCCGTCTTCCACATGGTGCAGTGGTGAATTGAATCATTTTTAAACTAAAATAAAGTTTTTTTAAATAAAAAAAAAATCAAATTATAGTAAATAAAATTATTATATTAATAAAATAAATAATTAATCTCATATATATGTTGCATGAGGAACTAATCGGAGAGATGGGATTGCCTTTTTTTAATTTTTTTTTTTTAATGGCAGTTAACATGTGTTGAATAATCAATTAGGATTATTGTCACTTAAAATGGTCAATATCCCATCAGAATTCTGTACACCAAACCTGCGCCAAGTGTAGTGCCCTGTGCCCATAATGTCGGCAGCTGGACCCTCTCAGTCTCAGCCTTCGTCTCTGTCATTTCCTCAAACAGGTGATGTTCATGATAACAACAACATTGTCTTTCATTTTCATTGCTTCAATATCCTCCCATATCTGTTTACAAGTCAACAATTGTCTTTCTCACACAGTAAACTTCATCTTCTCTCAATCTCTTCCCAATTGATTTATTTATTTATTGAACCATTTTCAGACTCTCATCTCATTTCAGTTATGTTTGTAAATCTTGGTATGGTTTCATTAAAAATCCAAGTTTGATTTCCAAGCAACTCAAAAATAAAGAAACATTGACAGACGTTTCTTTAGAACGAGAAAATTGTGTAGGACGATCTCACTGTCAGGTGTTGAGATTGTCCAATCAAATTGTCTAATTTTACACTACTTTAATATTTTAAATTTCATTTTTACATATCCAATACAAAATGAAGAACATAGTTGGACGGTCTCACCACCATCGTCCAACACAAGATTTTCTCCTTCACAACAATATTTGGGTCCTCATTATAAAGTATGGTTTTCCTTCGCAACTACTTTTAATTGTATGAATTTATGGAATTCAGCAAAAAGGAGCTGACTAGGACACAAACCAACTTTTGGTTTGTATATACATACAAGCCACCTTTGGCAGCCAACCGGTTTCAACCGGGTTGCTGCTGTTTATTTCTTTTATATTTATTATATTATATTTTATATATATTATAATTATATTATATTATATATTAATAAATAAAAATTTTATTTGAATACATGAAAATTAGAAAATGTAAATAATATTATATTATATTAAATAGTATAATAAAATAAAATTACTTTTTGTTTTAAAAAAAAAAATTACATATTAGATAGTGTAAAAATCAAAATATCCTTGTATATATAATTATTTATACTATTAACTATTAACATACAACAAGCTTACATTTAATAGAAAAAAAAAAATTGAAAAATTGAAAAGAATATGAATCCTAACAAGAAAAATGTATAATTAATATAATAATAAATTGGAAAACTATATACATAAAATATATATATATATGTTTAAAAATTTTACTTGTTAAATAGAGAGAAAAATAAAACTATTGAAAATTAGAATTTTAGGAACAAGTTCAACATAGGTTAAACAAGTTTAACGTTCGTCTAAACATTAAATTTGTTTAATAAACAAATCAACATATACTTTTATGAACAAGTTCAATGTAAGTTGAACAAATATAATGTTCATTTGAATTTTAAACTTGTTCAATGAACGAGTCAATGTAAACTTTTATGAACAAGTTCAATATAGGTTGAACGAGTTGACGTTCATCTCAACGTTAAACTTGTTTAGTGAACAAGTTAACGTAAATCTTTATGAACAAGTTCAATTCATGTTGAACAAATTTAATGTTCCTTTCAACGTTAAACTTGTTAAGTGGACAAATCAACGTAACCCATCATAAACAAGTTCAACTTAGATTGAATGAGTTTATTGTCTTTCTCAACGTTAAATTTGTTTCATAAACAAGTTCACGTAAACTTGAATGAACAAGTTCAACATAGGTTGAACGAGTTTAACATTCCTCTCAATGTTAAACTTGAGGAATGTTAAACTCGTTCAGGAGAATGTTAAACTCGTTCAGGAAACAAGTCAACGTAAATCTTCATGAACATGTTCAACGTAGTTTGAATGAGTTTAATGTTCATCTAAACGTTAAATTTGTTCAATGAACAAGTTCACGTTAAACCGTAAATTTGCATGAACAAGTTTAACGTAGGTTGAACAAGTTTAACATTCCTCTCAACGTTAAATTTATTCAGTGATTAAACTTGTTCAATGAACAAGTTTGAAACAAAAATATATTATACGTGCGCGTCTAAATACAACCTAGGGGGGGTGAATGGGTTGTTAATCCGTTATTACTAAATTTTTCGAATTAGTCAATATTACAAATATAACCCCAATTCACCAAATAACAAAATCAAGTATAGAATGCGGAATTTAAAGAACACTTGATTTTTACGTGGAAACCCTCAATAGGGAAAAATCACGGGTTGTTATATGCGCCACACACGAACCTCGAATCCACTAATTATAATGATGTTTACATCCTAGGTTGACCTCAACCATTCTATGACTATAACCCACCACTACTACCCGTAAGCCTTTAAAAGTGAATCTAATCCAATTTGCTTGCACTACACACCGGTAGCCACAAGACTTACTTCTCAATGAAGAGATCAAATAGCCTATATGAATATATATGATATTCAAACTGCAAATAGAGCTAGGGAGTACCAAATGCTTATTTAGGATTATAAGATGACAATTAAATCAATACTAGTTTTCAAATGCTAAATGACATGGTATAAAGCATAGCTATGTTAATGATAACCAATCCTAGATATAATAGCTATCAAAAACAATCTCAATCATTTTAATGAGATCAATTTAGCTAGATTGTTATATGAACATGAAAACCTAGCTATCACAAATAATTCAATCAACACATAATCTCAATCTTGTATGTATAAATTAATTTAAAAGCATACAAGTTATAAATGAGATAAATTGATAAGAAAAGACACTAACTATGTAAGATAATAGTGAATTTACCATACCATGTGTGTTGAAGAAAACTTATGCATTAGCACATACTAGATGTTCCTAGATGATGCCTAAATGATGATTTATGCATAAGGAAATGGGTTTAGAGAAATAAAGATGTAATCTTTAAGCTTTTTCTCTCAAGTCTCTCTCAATATCTTTTTAGGGTTCTTGATGTCAAAGACTCACTGTTCAGAATAAGAGATAAAGATATATTTATAGAGAGTGAAATAGGTTGGGTGAAATTACAAAATTGCCCTAACTTCACGGGCTAATTCGATGCCCTCATTATGCACTCTTGCCCGCCGAATAGGGGCACAGAATTTCAATCAAACACACTGGTCTGATTTCTACGACCATGTTATCCGGCCCCTTAACGCCGAACCAAGGGCGCAGAAAAGACACCAGATCAACTGGTCTCAATTCGATGGCCTGATTCTGTGGTTACCGACCGCTGAACCAGGGCACCGAAATCCCTTGGCTTTGCATTCTAATGCCTAAACATGTTAAGGCAAAACAAGCAAGATACAATCAATTAAACATGAATGAATGGAATGCATGGCTTTGCATCATAATGCCTAAACATGTCATGGCATTTTAATGAACAAGATGCAATCAAATAAACAAGCATGAATGGAATTCATGGCTTTGCATCCTAATGCCTAAACATGTCATGGCATTTTAATGAACAAGATGCAACCATTTAAACATGCATGAAGAGATATTCAAGAACATGAATGCACACATATAAAAACAAACAACATACAAGTATTAGAGATATGCATGAGTTGTGAGTGTGTCCAACTAGATCTCTTCAAAGCAAGTAAGCACTAGAATATACCTTTGGTGCTTCTTCTCTTAAGGTCTTGAAAGGGCTTTGGTTATGCAAATCACCAATCATCAAATGCCTAAGCTACCCTTACATCAATCCCCAATATGTGGTTTGTCTACAAAATAAACCAATCAAAATATGAGACCTTACAAAGTCAAAGTAAATCTCCATGATAAAAGTTCAACGTAGTTTGAATGGGTTTAATGTTTCTCTCAACGTTAAACTTGTTTAGTGAATAAGTTCACGTAAATTCGCATGAACAAGTTCAATGTAAATTGAACGAGTTTAGCATTCCCCTCTACGTTAAATTTGTTCAGTGAATGAGTTAGCGTTAATCTTCATGAACAATTTCATCATAGATTGAACGAGTTTAACATTCCCTTTCAACTTTAAACTTATTCATTAAATAAGTCAACGTAAATCTTCATGAACAAATTCATTCTATGTTGAAAGAGTTTAATGTTCCTCTCCATATTAAACTTGTTCCATGAACAAGTTAACCGGTTTGATAGGTTGCAGACTTCCCAAATTTTTAATTTCTTCCTATCTTTCAACCGTTGGATGAGAATCCAATGGTTGTATTTAATTTGTTGAATTGTTGTATTGTACGTACCACATTTATGGTTTGCATGGTAGTGCGGCCCCAGCAAAAATAGAGAGATATGGATTATGGGACCTCAACCTTTTCAGTAGGATCCTAGTCGGTTCAATTGATTTGACATATATTTTGTGGGAATTTAATATTATACAGTTGTATCCGACTTGAAACTATGGTCAACATACTCACATATCATCTCTCAAAACTAGTACGGTTGACATAAACAAAAGGATATTATATTAACCATTTTCTTCCTCTAGTTTAATATATGACCAAACTCACTTCTCTAGTTTGCTGTATTCCCCCATTGGGCCATTATCCCTTGCCATTAATTTTGTCAGGATTTTAAATCAAAAGCCTGTTTTACTCTCCAATAAAAGCTTTAATTGATTGTTATACCCTCAAGATTTTTATAAAATAATAAAAAATTGAAATATAAAAATAAAATAAAATAAAAAGATGGATCTCCACCATCAATCAAGATGGACAGTGGAGATCCATCATCTCTTTATTTAATCTAACAACATGAAAAAAATTGAAAAGAAAAGAAATAAACAAAACAAAATTGAAAAATATTATCTAAAACTTTCTGAATTCACAACTAAAGTTCATCTCTCCATTCAATTGTTTGATTGATCTGTTTGATTCAAATGTTTTCTACCGAGTAAAAGGCTTTCTAGAGAGAGAAAAGCAAATTTCATGATTTTTTTTTTCTTGTTACAACCCATCTATATTACTTGCCGAATACTTTGCTTTGTGTTGAAGAAGATATCGAACTTCTTCATCTGTTCATTTTCAATTTTTTTTTTCCAGAATCTTGACATACCTTTTAAGGAAAAGATCGTTTTACCTCCTAACCTTTGCCCTATTAGAAAGGTGAGGGCAGGGTTTGCCCATAATGGTCGATCTCCCCACTAAAATGAAACTAATGTAAGATCTCCCCCATATGTTACCTTTTCCATCCAAAAAATGTTTGGCCATCAATCCTGATGGTCAAATGACCATTTTATCCTTCAAAATAATCAGAAAATACAGAAAATGACCATTTAACCCTCCGTATATTTATTAAATAATAAAAATATATTTAAAAAACAGAAAACAAAAAAAATAGAATTGAAAATAAAAATGGATCTCCACCGTCTATCTTTGAGATGGACTGTGGAGATCTCTCTTTTTTAATTTAATTTTAAAAACCGAAATTAAAATATTAAAAAAATTAAAAACAAAAAAGTTTATGTATCTTAAAACAGATTAAAAATAAATAAATAATAAATAAATAAATAAATAAATAAACGTTTGTAGATCTGGTTAGACGTTCCAAACAAAATTCCCCAAACAATCATCATCATCTTCAAAAACAAAAATCTTCATCTTCACCTAAACCTAAACCTAGCCGCCCAACTCATCAAATCTTCATCTTCCATCTTTATCTCTTTTCAAAAACAAACACCAACACCAACCCATAAACAAGAACGCCAACCCTCATCATTTCTAGAAACCAAACTCAGAATCTGAAACCAAAACCCATCGTAAAAAGAAAAGAAAAAAACAAAATAAAAATACAAAGCAAACACAAAAAATTAAATCAAACTTAGAAACTTACCATAAGTGAGTCTGGATTTTGAGTTGGATTGAGGGAGGGTTACAATAACAGCCATCTTTGTCATTGTTTGCTCTGCTTTTAACTAAAAACTTGAGGATCAAGCTTTGAAATACCCAATTCTAGATTTGTTATTTGTCGATGAATCATCTAAGAGAAGCGATCGAAGATGGTGGTATTGATGGGATTGAGTGAGCAATGCATTATGGATTTGGTAATGGCTGGAATTTAATTAGTGATTGGGTTTGGAATTTTCGTTTTCATTGCTTCCATTCTTTGCTTCGCCGCTTTCTTGTACAACACCAAGGAATTTTCGATTCTGGAAGATAATGATGAATGTTTTTGAAGATGATGATGATGAAGATTCTGGAAATTGTTGATTAGGTTAGGGTTTAAGTGTTGGGAATGATTTGGAAGATGATGATTTTTAATTTTTAATTTGTTTAATTATAGTCATTTACCATTTTGCCCCTCTCAATTTTAATGGTCAACGCGAATATGGACGGAATTTCTAACAGAAGGGGTTCTTTCTCTATGGGCAAACCTTATCCTCACCTTTCTAATATGGTAAAGGTCGGGGGGAATGATGATATCCCTACTTTTTAATAGCATGTAAACCTTGTTAAATTTCAACATGTAAGCAAATTGGAATTTCAGTGTATAAGCATGTTAAAATTCCAGTGTAAGCATGTTAAACATTTTCAAAAGACTTTTCAAGGGGCAAACAGTACCAGATTTATGCCCATAATATGTCGTTGGAATTGTATCTAAAAATATGTCTAAACAATCTAGTGAATGAGTTTTTAATCGATTAAGTTACCAAAATTTTTAATTAATCAAAATTAAAACAAAGCCAATAACAAATCAAGTATTAAATGCAAAAAATTAGCAACACTTTATTTTTACGTGAGAAACCCTCCAATTGGGAAAAACCCACGGGACTAGCCTTGCTAGCTACTTAGTCAAGTAAATCCACTATGTGATAGTTTAATTATATCCTAAGTTGACAACCTAGTCACTTTTGTTAAGGATTGTAACTTAAACCTATCGACCTACAAGCGTTTTATAGTCACTCTTGACACTTGCTTGTGCAACCACCACTTGTGGTCACAAGACTTGAACTCAATGAAGAGAGTAAATGCCTAAGTGAACATGTACAAATGCTCAATGCAAATTTATAGTAGACTAACACAAAATGCTTATATATGAATATAAATACCCAACAATCCTAGTTATTAGCTAACCCTTTACAATCTTCATAACTTCAAAAACTATACAATAAAAATGGAGTCTTGGCAATAAAAAGAACAATAAATGTGATGAGTTTTTTTTTTTTTCTTACCTACCAAGTGCAGATGCACTAAAGACCCATGCTTGATAATGCCTTAAATACTCAATGAATGGGGAATGGAGAGTTAAAAATTGTTTCTTGGACCTTTCTCTCTCTAAGAACTCTACTCTCTCTCTCTCTCTCTCTGAATCTTTGAAAATCGGAGTTCTTCACAAAAAAGATGATGTATTGGAGTATATATAAGGTTTCCACAAAATTGTGTCATTTTGAGAAAAACTTATTGTTGCAGTCCATAGTTCGCGATCCACCAAGACGAAACACAACCACAAAAACGGCAAACGAAATGTCGCATGTACTTCACGGTCCATTTTAGTGGTCCAACAAGACGAGGACACGACCGCCAAAATCTCTGGTGAAAACGAGGATGAGACCTAGGCAGCGAAAATCTCTGGAAAGAAGTTCGCACCCAATCATTTCTCGGTTCATCAAGAAGAGAACCGGACCACGAAAATTACAAAAATCACTAAAGAAATTTTCGTAGTGAACTTTCGCTGTTCACCAAGACGACACTTGGACCGCGAAATCACTGGGAGGATTTTCTCAATTCACCTCGACGACACCAAAATCGCAAAAAAGAGAAGAGACCTTCTCAAGCGATCTAACACACTAACCTATATGCATGATGTATATGTGTGAAATTGGTGTGATGCACACTAAAATAAGGAAAACACAAATGAATGAATTGTGTATGTACACATAATCTCTTCAAGATGACAAGTCAAGTGGACTATACCTTTGAAGCTCTTGCTTTTGAAGACTAGAGATGCCGTGACGATTGATGATCGCGATCACAATGTTGAGCACATGAATATCCTAATCTACCCATTATAAAAACATCTCAATATTGTTTGTCACAGAAATAAGTCAATTATAAAATGGAGAATCTTACAATATCAATGACGAAAAGAAAGTTTTAAGGAGAAGAAAGAGAAAGAGAAAGAGAAAGTTTTACAGAGAGAAAATTGTAAAGAGAAACACGAATGAATGAAAGAGACGAGAGAAAAAGAAGAGAGAAGGGAGGGAAACCTAATGAAGAGAGATAAGAAAATTGTAACTAAAACTTTTTAGTGCGTGAATGCATATAGCTAAGAATTTTTATTTTTTTTATTTATTTTTTTGCTGAAGAGAGAAATATAATTCTGTGAAGAGAAAAAACATCAATGAATATATTACCACTTATGAATATGATTTATCACTCATTTTATAAGTACACACATATCTAAAATTAGAAAATTAAATAGTACTATGAGTGAAGCTATTGACAATCCACTAAGGAGGGTGTATTCAATTAGGATTTTTGAGGACATTTAAATACATTTTTAAAATGACAGATTTTCATGGATTTCTACGGATTTTTATAAATCCACATGGACTTTCATTGATTTGTTTAGACATCTATCTCAGACTTTTATAGATTTGTTTAAACATTTATCTCAAACTTTTATAGATTTGTTTAGACATCATAGACTTTCATGTATTTGTTATCTCTGACTTCTATTATAGATGAAGAATTATACCACTATATGGCTCAATAACACAATCTATACACTCAACCAAAATGATCCGTTAATACAATTTGTAGTACTAACAACAATCTCTGCTTTCTTCTTTTTCTCTTCTATTACTTTTCACCTCCTTAATCAGCTATTTTTCTTTCCAATTCTCCATTTGGACTTTGCTTATGGCTTCCTCATAGTTTTTTTTTTTTATCATGTATTATGTTTCAATAAGACAAACGTATCACGTTATCTATATAAAAATTTAATAACATATGTCCATGTATCCATTTATGAATTTAATTAAAAACTATAAGTACTGGTCATATATAAAGCAATTAAGGAATTGATACAAAGAAGAAAAGGTACTGTTAACCGCCAAAATCGGCGAAGGACCAAAGAAGAATTTTCCACCTCGACATAAGAAGGCTATAACAGTACCCAACCCGGATACCACAACAGAGTGGACCCCGGTTGATCCCAACACATACCTCCTTCAGCGGGGTCCACCCCGCCAAGCATCTTAGCTCAATAAAGTGGCTGAGAACCAAAAATACTCACTAGAACTCACAGCGAGATCAAACCCGGCTACAACCGGGCTTCCTATGGACCCCGCTACACCCCGATACAGCTTCCTACGGACCCTGCAGCACCCCAACACGGAGTTCTACTGATCACCTTACTACAAAGCTGGCTAGATATCCCCCTACTGCCATCAGTAGGATGCTTACTAGATGTAGGCAGCCCGCTAGAGCAAAAGAGCACCAGGAAGCGGGATCCTAAACACCAAGAACTAAAAGCTCCACAAAAGAGCCAGTAAAACGTCACCGTACAAAGGAGGTACACTCCTTCCCGCCAGAGAGTCCTAATTTGAGCAGGACATTACAGTAGGAACCCTACTAGGAAGGTAAGTGATTGACTCCTCCTAGGAAGGAAAGACTGAATTCAGCGCATTAAAGCTCCGATTTTATTTCCTAAAAAGGAGGATCCTGCAAGCGGCCAAACCCTAGTCCGAGATTGTAGGAGTGCATGGCAAGCAAACAGGACCTATATATATAACAACTTATTCATCGAAGAGAGGGGATCGAAAAAAAGAAACCCTACACTCTACTTATCGACAGACACAGATTTATCTCCATCATCATCCCACTTATGGACCGAAATCTCCATATCGCTACCATGATCCATATTTTCAATCGAAACCTTCATGTAATCTAGTGTCTTAGTAGATTTATAGTCGGTGTATTCATGTAATGGAAAAGAGAGATCAATAAGACGAATCCCTATTCGATTTCACGTATTCTTTATCATGCATGCATTGGCAGGGACCTAGTTGGTATCGAACTACTTGATACCCCTCCGGCCAGGATCAATCTCGATCTTGACCCTTTTTAAAGTGGTTATTTGGATTATCGTCCTTTTAACGATTGTAAGGATTCCAATTGTTGATTGGCTTATTTCGTAGACAAACCACATATTGGGGGTTTGAATTGTAAGGGTAGTTAGGTGATTGAAGATCATGCTCAAAGGCCATTTTCAAGACCTCAAGGGAAGAAGCACTCCAAAGGTATAATACTTAGTGTTTCTTGCAATGAAGAGAAGTAGATGCACACACACACATCGCTTGCATAATTCTCATTCTTGAATGTGTTGTGTATTTATTTTGTGTATGCATTATTGCCTATTTCATCTCTCTTCATGCATGTTTATTTGGTTGCATCTTGCTTAGTATTGCATAGCATGGTTAGATTTTAGGATGCTCCATCAGGCGCATTTTGCGCCCTGTTCTGCGGCCAAGGCCGCAGAAATAAGGCCGCAGAATAAGGATCAGAAATCATACTCTCTGTCCTCTTTTCTGCGCCCTTGGTTTTTGCGTTTAGGGGCCGCAAAATTTGTCAGGTGCATTTTTGCGCCCTTGTTCTGCGGCCAAGGGCGCAGAACAAGGGCGCAGAATCGGCGGTCTTTTGCATTTTGTTCAAAACGACACCACTTCACTTTGGCACACTATATAAGTATCATCTTCTTCCTAGCTCGGCCAAGAGAGCTCAAAATCAGACCTTAGAGTGAGAAACTCAAACCCTAGAGAGAGAAGCTCCCAAGAACTCACCTTTACTCAACCAAATCACTTCCCATGTGCATCTAACTTCTTCCTAGCATCATCCAAGCATGGTTTTTGTTGATTTCTTTGACTAGGTAATCTCTACATGTTCTACATCTCTTTGTTTCATATATATGACATGTTTTGCCTAGGATTAGCATTTAGTGGTTAATTAAATGCATGACTCTTTACTTAATGTTGTTTATAACATGTTTGAGTCTTTGATTTTGGTTGAGATGAGTTGTTTGTTGATAGCTAGCATTTAGGACTATTTTGCCCTCTAGCTAAGTCTATATGATTTTCATTTAGACATTGATGTGTAGGACTCATTGATTGGCATTTTGATTGACAATTCCTTGATTGCACTTGTTAATTGCATTTATTGTCATTGCCATGATTATTGACAACATTGTTGAATTGAGTGTTGTATTGTGATAGCTATTTAGGTTTTGTTGAATCTTGATTAGCTAAGCTTTATGATATGTCATTTAGCTTTTGATATCTAGGATTGATTTCATTGATATATCATCATTCTAGGTAAGCATATAGAGTTGCCTTGCTCTTGTTGCATTTTGAGTATTTCATATATTCACTTAGGTTGTTATCTCTTCATTGAGAAGTAAGACTTGTGTAGCTTCCGGGATTAGGTTGCATAAATCACAAGCAATTGAAGTCTTGTGTGATAGACCGGGATTAGGTCGGACACCGGGATTAGGTGGTCACACAAGCAAATTGGACTAGGTTCACTTATACTGGGATTAGGTAGGTGTGTGATTATATACCGGGAGTAGGTTGTAATCGTTTAACACATTTAGTGGATTCGAGGTTCGAGTGTGGCGCACTATACAGCCCGTGGTTTTTCCCGTGAGGGTTTCCACGTAAATATCAAGTGTCATTTATAATTCCGCACCATATTACACTTGTTATATTTGTTGACTAGATTGGGGAATTTTCGTAATCTTGATTAACGCGAAAATTGGGTAAAATTGTTAAAATCTATTCACCCCCCCCCCCTCTAGATTAATATTGAACACACCATAATTTGTTTCAATTGGTATCAGAGCGGGTTCCTAGATATACTTAGGTGATCCTTGCTCACTTTTGGTGTGTTTTTGCATTGTGTGTGATTGTTTGATTTCTTCATACATTTTGCATTCATCCAAACACTATGAGTGGTTTCGGGATGAGCAAAGAGGGAGCGTCGAGTGTGAGGCCACCGTTGCTCACCGGCGATAATTACTCCTCGTGGAAGGGGAAGATGGAAGCATACTTGTGTCAAATCCATGATAGGGCATGGATGGTGGTTGAAGATGGTTATGCTCCACCAAAGATGACTCCTACCGGAGGAGGAGAAGAAGTGCTTAAGCCTAAGGCACTATGGGACGCGCAAGAATTTGTTGATTCCATGTGGAACAACAAAGCCATACATGCTATCCGTTGCGCAGTCGATGAGAATCAATATAAGTTGATTCAAATTACTAGGATTGCCAAAGAGGCATGGGATATCCTAGAAGTTGCTCATGAAGGAACCGAAGTGGTCAAGGACTCCAAGTTACAAGTCCTACAAATTCTTTTTGAGACCATTCGGATGGAAGAGCACGAGCACTTCAATGACTTCCAAGTTAGGCTAATGGACATTGTAAATCAAAGCCATCAACTTGGAGACCCGTATTCGGATAGGAGAATCAAGCAGAAGATTATGAGATCTCTACCCGAAAGGTTTGAACCTAAAGTGACGGCTTTAGAAGAAAATGATTCCTATAAGGATATGAAGCCGAGTGAAGTCATTGGAAGACTTCTAGCCTATGAATCAAGAAAGGCTATCACTTCACCTCCTAAGAAGAAAAAGAATCTAGCCTTGGAAACTTCTAAGGTGGAAAAGGAGGAGGATGACTCTAATGAAGATATGGCACTCATTGTCAAGGGATTCAAGAAGTTCTTGAATCTACAAAAGAGTGGTTATGGCTCAAAAAGGGATAACTTCAAGAAGAAGAAGATCACTATCAAGAATGTCAAGCCAAACCATGAGATATCTTCAAGAGAGAAGATTCAATGCTACGAATGTGGAGGATTCGGGCATATCTCCCTCGATTGTGCTAACTTGAGGGATGGAAGAGAAGGAAAGGAAATGGATGCCACTTCAAATGACTCCTCAAGTGATGAAGAGGTTGTGGCTAAACATTTGGCTCTTGCTAGCTCTCACAAGCGGGACAACAAAGTGAAAATTGTTGAAGAAAGTCCCACGAGCTTGAATGATTGTGAGAATAATTATTTTGCCTTTCCGATCTTCTACAATGAAGAAGAGAATGAGAGTCAAGAAGCTTTTGACTCTAGTGAAGATAACTCTTCATCTAACTCCACATATGGATATGTGGAGAAAAAGGTTCTAGAAGAATTTCTCATTGAGTTTAAGAACATAGAAAAGAAGACCAAGGAAAAGACTCAAAGATTGAGAGAAGAGAATCTATACCTTTTAGCTCATAATGACCACTTATATGAACAAGTGGAAAGATCCAAGAAGATTGAAGACAAGCTAAGAGATGAGCTAGCTTTGTCTAAGAGGAATGAAGAGGGGTTGAAGAGGGAGCTTGATGAAGCCAAAGAGTCATTGACTAGGATGGCCACAAGCACCAAGAAACTTGACAACATGCTTGGTGTTGGAAAGAGCCCTTATGACAAAAGAGGTCTTGGATTTGAAGATAGTGAGGAGTCCTCCACTCCCAACAAGACCGTATTTGTCAAGAGCTTAGGTAACAAAGAGACTTCACACGTGCAAACTCCTAGGAAGAAGATTGATCTAGGACAATGCTCTCATAATGCTCAAGTGGAGGTAGCTTCAAGAAGACAACCTCAAGCTCAAAAAGTTCCTCTTAATAACTTCCCTCAAGCTCAAATTCATCAAGGGAAGAGACCAATCATGCAAAATCAACCGAGGAAGCAATCAAGTCTTGGTCAACAACAAAGAAGGAGAAATCCTATCCAACTACCAAGACAACCACAAAGACATGGGAAGGCTCCTATGCATGCACAAGGACATGGTATGATTCCTAACTTTATCCCTACATGTCATCATTGTGGTATTGATGGTCATATTAGACCAAATTGCTTTCACTACATTAGAATGTGTAGAATTAGAAGCATGATTGAGAAAAAGAAGGCTAGAGCTAGAATGCATGCTCATAGGAAAAATGAGAACCATTTACATGATCCTATGACTTCTAGAACTCTAGAACCTTTGACCCCTAGGAAGAAAAATGTATCACCTAGGTGGATAAGAAAAGATGAACCCGCTTGCTATGAGACAAACATGTCTCACATAGGTTCAACCGAGTCCAATGGACTTGGTAGGTCCATAGGACCTCATGACCTTCATTGTTGAAGGGTGGTATTGACCCCATAAGGGGAACTCAAGCAAAGAGAGCTTTTTGTATACTTGATGCATGCAAATTATTTGAAAGATCTTGTGCTTCTCTTTTAATTGCTTGAAGTAAGCTTGGTTGGACATATGTATATATGCTTTTATCTCAATAAGTGTGAACCTTGCTTTGTTTTCAATCCATGTCATATTTTTGTTCAAACATGCATTTTTGGACTAGGAAATTTTCATAGGAAGTATGATTTGAATGACCTATAGTTATTTCCATGACATGATGATTCTTAATTGACATGCTAATGAACTTGAAAAGCATGAAATTCAAATGCCTTGCTAAATTGGAAAAGCATGAATTGATGATTGCATATTCTTAAATGCAAAACTATGTGTGAAAAAGCTAGTGAGACTAAAATTGATAAAGGATCTTGTATCCATTCAAAGTCTCTCTTTCTTTATTTGTTGAACATGGTTACTATCATACGGGTTTCATACCCGGAAAAATCAAATAGGGTGCAAAGTCGCTCATGCCATGTTTCGCTTATAAAGGTGGATATAGTTGTTGTTAAAAAATTGAAATCAATGAAATCTCTATATCCTTGCTTCTCTCATGACAAATGGTAAAATTGGTTTGAATTCTAATTGGAAACCTTTGTCAATTTGCTTTGCCAAATACCATTGTTTTTTGGACTTGAATGCAACATGTCTTGTTTGCAAAGCATTTCTAATTCACACATTTTCTATAAAATAAATCTCCTTGATTCTCTCCAATTAATTGAGTGCATAAAGTGGCTTATTTAACTATGCATTATCTTGTATGCTTCTTTCTCTCTTTGCTATGAGTGACCCGGTTGGGGACTACTCCTTTGCCTATTTCATGACAAAAAGGGGGAGTAGGATGTGGTAAGGGGAGTTGCTAATTGTTGTAGCAATTGTGCTAATTGTTGTAGCAATTGTGCTAATTGTTGTAGCAATTGTGCTTATGGGGAGTTTATGGTTTGAGGGGGAGTAACCCTTTGAGGGGGAGCATTGCATACTCATACATTGCATGATATTGTGGTTAAAAGATTCATATGCAAATGCTTGTTTTTCTTTCACTTGATCATCTCACATACACTTGCTTTGGAAGTGTAATCTAATTGTTTTGAAGGTTTGGTTATTCTACAAGAGATTGAAGACTTGAAGTTTTATTTTCTTATCTCTTTGTACTTTGTAATGTAGAATTTCCCGTAGTTTCATTTATCTTGTGAGGATCAATGTGAGTGGTGGTTTTGTCACGAAATAGCCAAAGGGGGAGATTGTAAGGATTCCCATTGTTGATTGGCTTATTTCGTAGACAAACCACATATTGGGGGTTTGAATTGTAAGGGTAGTTAGGTGATTGAAGATCATGCTCAAAGGCCATTTTCAAGACCTCAAGGGAAGAAGCACTCCAAAGGTATAATACTTAGTGTTTCTTGCAATGAAGAGAAGTAGATGCACACACACACATCGCTTGCATAATTCTCATTCTTGAATGTGTTGTGTATTTATTTTGTGTATGCATTATTGCCTATTTCATCTCTCTTCATGCATGTTTATTTGGTTGCATCTTGCTTAGTATTGCATAGCATGGTTAGATTTTAGGATGCTCCATCAGGCGCATTTTGCGCCCTGTTCTGCGGCCAAGGCCGCAGAAATAAGGCCGCAGAATAAGGATCAGAAATCATACTCTCTGTCCTCTTTTCTGCGCCCTTGGTTTTTGCGTTTAGGGGCCGCAAAATTTGTCAGGTGCATTTTTGCGCCCTTGTTCTGCGGCCAAGGGCGCAGAACAAGGGCGCAGAATCGGCGGTCTTTTGCATTTTGTTCAAAACGACACCACTTCACTTTGGCACACTATATAAGTATCATCTTCTTCCTAGCTCGGCCAAGAGAGCTCAAAATCAGACCTTAGAGTGAGAAACTCAAACCCTAGAGAGAGAAGCTCCCAAGAACTCACCTTTACTCAACCAAATCACTTCCCATGTGCATCTAACTTCTTCCTAGCATCATCCAAGCATGGTTTTTGTTGATTTCTTTGACTAGGTAATCTCTACATGTTCTACATCTCTTTGTTTCATATATATGACATGTTTTGCCTAGGATTAGCATTTAGTGGTTAATTAAATGCATGACTCTTTACTTAATGTTGTTTATAACATGTTTGAGTCTTTGATTTTGGTTGAGATGAGTTGTTTGTTGATAGCTAGCATTTAGGACTATTTTGCCCTCTAGCTAAGTCTATATGATTTTCATTTAGACATTGATGTGTAGGACTCATTGATTGGCATTTTGATTGACAATTCCTTGATTGCACTTGTTAATTGCATTTATTGTCATTGCCATGATTATTGACAACATTGTTGAATTGAGTGTTGTATTGTGATAGCTATTTAGGTTTTGTTGAATCTTGATTAGCTAAGCTTTATGATATGTCATTTAGCTTTTGATATCTAGGATTGATTTCATTGATATATCATCATTCTAGGTAAGCATATAGAGTTGCCTTGCTCTTGTTGCATTTTGAGTATTTCATATATTCACTTAGGTTGTTATCTCTTCATTGAGAAGTAAGACTTGTGTAGCTTCCGGGATTAGGTTGCATAAATCACAAGCAATTGAAGTCTTGTGTGATAGACCGGGATTAGGTCGGACACCGGGATTAGGTGGTCACACAAGCAAATTGGACTAGGTTCACTTATACTGGGATTAGGTAGGTGTGTGATTATATACCGGGAGTAGGTTGTAATCGTTTAACACATTTAGTGGATTCGAGGTTCGAGTGTGGCGCACTATACAGCCCGTGGTTTTTCCCGTGAGGGTTTCCACGTAAATATCAAGTGTCATTTATAATTCCGCACCATATTACACTTGTTATATTTGTTGACTAGATTGGGGAATTTTCGTAATCTTGATTAACGCGAAAATTGGGTAAAATTGTTAAAATCTATTCACCCCCCCCCCCCCCCCCCCCCCTCTAGATTAATATTGAACACACCATAATTTGTTTCAACGATTTTCGGATAACACTTTTGGCGCCGTCTGTGGGGAATCTTTTTCCCCAACCATTGTTTAGCAACAGCCTACTTCCACCCAGAGATATTCGGAATGAGACTCCGATCCTCCCAGGGTCGTTCCGAGCCATCAGGGCTCGAATCCCTTGCCTCCACTGAAAGAGCTCAGAGGCGGGGTAAGGGTATCAGGAGCGAGAATCCTCCACCAGTGCCCCCACCGGCTGCAGACCCTGTCCCTCAAAACCCCGCTGGGCAAGAGGTCAACCGAGATGTCTTAGAACAACACGCCGCAGCCTACGTAGAAGCGATCCGGCTCCGGATGATAGCCCAGGGAATCCCATTTGAAGCAGCCGGGATCCAGGACGATGTCAGACCAAGCACTCGGGCTCCAGTCTTCGACCGATTGGGCCCCCCTCTCCCAGTCCGACAGGCGGATCTTAGACCCCGACTAGTAAAATCCGCGATTGAGGTTCCTCCCAGGAAGATTCAATCCCCACCAAGACCGCGGACCAAGGAGAGGGAATCCCGTCCCAATTCCGAGGAAAGTGCCAAATCTCGGAGGATTTCCGGGGAGAGGCATCAAAGAGTTAAGCGAAAGGAGGTAGTCCTCGATTCAGAATCTTCGGATAATGAAGTTTCAGTAGCTCGATCCGGAACCAAGAAGTCTCAGCGCCTGGAGGACCAGATGATGAGGATGGCGAAGGAGTTGGAGCAGTTAAAGAAGGGAAAGCATCAGGGGATCCAAAAGAATCCTTTGGGCGAGATGAATGCACCATTCTCCAAGAGAGTTAGGGAGGCGGGGCTACCCCCCAAATTCAGGATGCCTTCAGAAAAGTATTCTGGAACAGAAGACCCCGTCAGCCACCTGGAAAGCTTCGTACACCAGATGGAGGTCCAGAGTGCAACCAGGATAGCCATGTGCAGGATGTTCCCTTCAACTCTAACAGACTGTGCCAAGACATGGTTCAGAAAATTACCACCAGGTAGTGTTGATTCTTTCTCCAAACTTACCAAAGCTTTCTGTGCACAGTTTCAGGGAATCAAACCCCGTCACAAGGATCCTATCCTACTGCAGTACGTAGTTCAAGAGCGAGGTGAAACTCTGAGATCTTATGTGGAGAAATTCCACAAAGAGGTCGTCCAGATGGGTGTGTTCAACGAGAAGGAAACGTTAGCAAATTTTCGGAGGAATTTGTGGGCTGGCAGGCTGTTCCGATCTTTCACCAAGCATCCTCCTGAGACGTACCAGGAAGCCTACAATCGGGCTCTAGAACAGGTGGACATTGAGGAACAACTCCGAATCAAGATTGAACATGATGAAGCCCGGTTAGCACCACGCCCTAAAAAGGAAGCTCCAAAACCTGCCCCAGCTAGGAAGTTTCAGAATCAACCTCCAAACCGGTCGACATACAGGCCGCCTCCCATTCCTTCGTACCAAGAGAGGTACCCGGTCAGGAGGTCGCCCCCCAGAGAGCTCCCCTTGAAGGATGTATCCAGAATAACGAGAGAGGAAGAAGGATATAACCATTATACCCCTCTCAATGCATCACGGGAAACTATCTATCTCGCCATTCGAGACAAGGGTCTACTCAGAAAGCCGGTTCCCATAAAAATCCCGGTAGACAGGAGGAATCAGTACAAGTATTGCGACTTCCATGAAGATGTGGGGCACAACACCTCAGAATGCTACAGTCTCCGCAATCAGATAGAAGCACTGGTAAGGGGAGGACTCCTAACCGAATTTTTACAACAGGTACGAGATAGCATCAAAGAAGGAAAGCAGGTTCAAAGCGGGATGCAAGAAGCAGCGGAAAGGAGGAGAGAAGGAGAAAAGGATCTAATGCAGCAGATCCAGGTGATTCACACCATCAGTGGGGGCCCCACCTTGGCTGGAACCTCCAACAATTCAAGGAAGAACCACGCAAGGAAGATTCCCAGGCTTAACGCTGACCATGAGATACTGAAAGTCAATGGCGGACCCCGAGATCTATCCCGCTCAACCAAGATCATCTTCACGGAGGAGGATGTCTACAATACGGTACAGCCACATGATGACCCCATGGTCATAACAGTGCAGATCGCTAACTGCCTAGTACACCGCGTCCTGATCGATACGGGAAGCAGCGTGGATATTCTGTTCAAGGGGGCTCATGAGCAGCTTAACCTGAAGAATTCTTGCTACAACAGTTGCACCTCTCTACTATACGGATTCACAGGGGACTCCGTAATGCCGATGGGAACAAAGATACTGCCAGTAATAGTCGGAGAAGCTCCTCTTCAGCAAAACATAATGACGGAGTTCATCGTGGTAGACACCCCATCTGCGTACAATGCAATTTTAGGAAGGCCTTTCTTATCAGGGATTAGAGGAGTACTGTCTATCTACCACAACGTGATGAAGTTTCCAGTAGGATCGGGAGTAGGAGAAGTAAGAGGAGACCAGCAGGCAGCCCGAAACTGCTATGCAGTGTCAACTAACCCCGCTGCATTGGCTAAGCAATGCGCATCGGTGGCTAGCTACCCAAGTCAGAGAACGACAGAGCAGGATGATTATGTTTTAGAAGAAGGAGAGGTACCAGACATAATCGTGGAGGAGTCAGAAGAGGAAGAGCGAGGTTGGGCCAGTGGGAACCCCGTGGAGCAGCTAGAGGAGGTCCAGATCCGGAGGGAGGACCCAACAAAGACAGTAAAAGTGGGAGAAGGTCTGGACCCGGAGGTGAAGAGTAACTTGATAGAGCTTCTCAGAGAGTATAACGATATCTTTGCTTGGAGTCATGATGAGATGCCTGGCATTCCCCTTGGCCTGGCTTCCCATAGGTTGGCAGTGGATGCAACTTTCAAGCCAGTGAAACAGAAAAGAAGACACTTCAACACAGAATGGAATGCCGCAGTCCAAGAAGAAGTTGACAAGCTCCTGAAGGCCGGATTCATCAGGGAATCCCGGTACCCTGAGTGGATCGCTAACGTGGTCATGGTAACCAAATCCAACGGAAAGTGGCGGATGTGTGTGGACTACACCGATCTCAATCGGGCTTGTCCCAAAGATAGCTTCCCCCTACCAAAAATAGATCAGCTCATTGACTCCACTGCAGGAAATAAGCTCCTAAGTTTCATGGATGCTATCTCGGGATACAATCAAATCATGATGCATCCTTCAGATCAAGACAAGACTAGTTTCATCACAGGACAAGGTCTCTACTGTTACAAGGTAATGCCATTCGGACTCAAAAATGCAGGTGCCACTTACCAGCGCATGGTGAACAAACTATTCAAGGAACAGATAGGGAGGTCCATGGAGGTATACATAGATGACATGATCACTAAATCTCCAGAAGCAAGACAGCATGCAGGGGACTTACGCCAAACCTTCCAGGTAATAAGGCAGAACCAGATGAGGCTGAACCCCGCTAAGTGTGCATTCGGGGTGGCAGCAGGCAAATTCTTAGGATTCATGGTGCATGAAAGGGGAATCGAGGCAAATCCTGAGAAGATCAAAGCCATTTTAGATCTCGAGTCTCCTACAAACCTCAAGCAGGCGCAAGGTTTAACCGGGCGGATAGCGGCTTTGAACCGTTTCATATCCCGCTCCACAGACAAATGTCTCCCCTTTTTCAAAATCATCAAGCAGGGGAAAAAGATGAAGTGGGATGAGCAGAGCGAGCAGGCCTTTCAGGCTCTAAAGGGATACCTGTCAAGCCCTCCGCTATTGGTAAAACCAATCCCGGGTGAAGAACTCCTACTCTACCTAGCAGTTTCTGAAGTAGCAACTAGTGGAGCCTTGGTGAAAGAATGCAGTGACGGGGTACAGAGGCCGATCTACTACGTGAGTTGGGCTCTTTCAAAGTCCGAGAAGAATTATACCTTGCTAGAGAAACTCGCCTACGCCTTAGTAACAACATCCAGAAAGCTCCGGCCTTATTTTCAAGCCCACACCATCGCGGTCGTCACAGATCAGCCTTTGAGACAATTTCTCCAGAGACCGGATGTTTCAGGCAGACTGGTTTTGTGGGCCTTAGAGCTCACACAGTTCGACATCAAGTACAAGGCGAGAACCACGATCAAAGCTCAAGCCCTGGCGGACTTCATAGTGGAGTTTGGCCCAATCCTGAACCAATGTGTGTTGGCAGACCCAGACCCGGATCAAACCCTTCTGGAATGGCCCGTAGATAGCAAGATGTGGATTCTTTACACGGATGGAGCATCGAACCAGTCGGGGTGCAGAGCCGGGATCGTCCTGATCGACCCCGCGGGAATTGAAGTAAGTCACTGCTTCAGGTTTGAATTCAGAGCCACCAACAACGAAGCGGAATATGAGGCTCTGCTAGCAGGAATGAAGGTAGCAGGGGCTCTGGGGGCTGAGTATCTTCAGATCAAGAGCGATTCACAACTAGTGGTCAACCAGGTGACAGGATTATACCATGCAAAAGGTGACAACATGATAGCCTATCTGGCTAAAGTTCAGGAGGCTATGAAGAAGTTCAAGGGTGTAAAAATAGAGCAAGTGCCTAGGGAGAAAAACCATCGCGCAGATGTTTTAGCCAAGATTGCCACAGGAGAGGGACACGCTTTACCAAAAAGGGTACCCCTTCAATTGGTTCCTTTCTCCAGCATAGCGAAAGAGGCAGAAGTCCTCCCAGTAAGCCGCCTCCCGTGTTGGATGGATCCAATAGCAGACTATCTCCAAAGCGACATTCTCCCAGCAGATCCGGATCAAGCCCGTCGGCTCAAGAGGACAGCTACCCGGTATTGCTTGGTAGAAGGACACCTATATCGTAAGGGGAAATCTCTCCCTCTGCTCAGGTGTCTCCATCCCGATGACGCGCACTGGGCGCTCAGTGAGGTGCATTCTGGGGATTGTGGTAACCACGTGTCAGGGGAAACTTTGGCTTACCAGGTAGTCAGGATGGGCTACTACTGGCCGACTATACACCAGGACGCAAGGCAGTTCGCGCGATCCTACGAGGCTTGCCAGAAAACAGCCAACCTTCATCATCTCCCTCTAGAGAGGCTCTCCTCAATCAGCACTCCCTACCCCTTTGCCATCTGGGGACTAGACTTGATCGGGCCACTTCCCACTGCACCGGCCAGGCCAAGCCAAGCACGCAGTAGTGGCGATAGATTACTTTACTCGGTGGGTGGAAGCTAAGGCACTCACCCGGATAACCGAAGAAAAGACCACCAACTTTGTCAAGGAACACATAGTCTGCCGATTTGGCACCCCGATGGCCATCATAACTGATTTGGGAAAGCAATTTGACAATGCCAACTTCCGAGAATTCTGTGCAGACCGGAGGATCAATCTCCGTTTTGCTTTGGTGGCCCATCCTCAAACCAACGGGCTGGTCGAAGCAACCAACAAGACCATTAAGAAGCTCCTAAAGAAAAAGCTCCAACAGAAGAAAGGATTATGGGTGGCAGAATTACCCAATGTACTTTGGGCCTACAGAACAACTAGGCGGACAGCAACCAAAGAAACCCCCTACTCCCTGGTGTTTGGGGCAGAAGCAGTCTTGCCCATCGAACATAAGCTCATATCTTTCCGGGTTCAAAATTATGAGCCAGAAGATAATGAGGCCAAGTTGAGAGCTAACTTGGACCTGCTGGAGGAAAAACAAAGCAAGGTCGCAGAGAAGGTGGTCGTATACCAGAGCAAGATAGCCCGACACTTCAACAAGAAGGTGAGGGCCCGAAATTTCAAAGAGGGAGACTTGGTTCTCAGGAAGGTGACCCAGAATACAAGAAGGAGGTCTGACGGGGTACTAGCCCCTAACTGGGAGGGTCCATACTTGGTTAAGGCATCACTCCGGGGTGGTGCTTACAAGCTCGAAGACATGGAGGGTTACCCGGTGGATCATACATGGAATGCCGATCATCTTTGAAAATTCTATCCTTAAGAAACTGTGCTTGTACCTAGCGGAATGCTCACCCCGAGTTCATATTTGTACCGTTTGTGAAATTAAATAAAAGCAATTCTTTCTTCTATATGATTCTCCTGTGTTCCAGTGCCCGATTATCTTCTACTGATATCACCTACAGAATCATCATCACGGAATCGCCTAAAGGCCAGGAGAACTTCTTAAAGCTCCTGATGCCCTAGACGGGGTCAAACCTTCTAGGAGGATCTCCGTTACTGAGTCAAGACCAGGGGAACTACATAGTACTCCTGATGCCTTAGACGGGGCCAACCCCGCTAAGAGGATCTCCATTATTAAAGCGCCTCAAGACCAGGAAATAGCCTAAGGGCGCTCCTGCTGCCTCAGTCGGGGAATACCCTCCTCTGAGAAGCCTGGTGCTAAAGTGGCCTTAGTTGCCTACCAGGATAGCCTTGGTCGGGGAATACCCTCCTCCGAGAAGCCTGGTGCTAAAGTGGCCTTAGTTGCCTACCAGGATAGCCTTGGTCGGGGAATACCCTCCTCCGAGAAGCCTGGTGCTAAAGTGGCCTTAGTTGCCTACCAGGACAGATTACAGTAAGAGTCGGGCTGCCTCAGGGTACCTGATTTCTTACTTCGCCTCGAGACCAGGAAATAGCCTCAGGGCGCTCCTGATGCCTTGGACTGGGTCAAGCCCGCCAAGAGGATCTCCATTTTTAAAGCGCCTCAAGACTAGGAAATAGCCTAAGGGCGCTCCTGCTGCCTCAGTCGGGGAATACCCTCCTCTGAGAAGCCTGGTGCTAAAGTGGCCTTAGTTGCCTACCAGGATAGCCTTGGTCGGGGAATACCCTCCTCCGAGAAGCCTGGTGCTAAAGTGGCCTTAATTGCCTACCAGGACAGATTACAGTAAGAGTCGGGCTGCCTCAGGGTACCTGATTTCTTACTTCGCCTCGAGACCAGGAAATAGCCTCAGGGCGCTCCTGATGCCTTGGACTGGGTCAAGCCCGCCAAAAGGATCTCCATTTTTAAAGCGCCTCAAGACCAGGAAATAGCCTAAGGGCGCTCCTGCTGCCTCAGTCGGGGAATACCCTCATCTGAGAAGCCTGGTGCTAAAGTGGCCTTAGTTGCCTACCAGGATAGCCTTGGTCGGGGAATACCCTCCTCCGAGAAGCCTGGTGCTAAAATGGCCTTAGTTGCCTACCAGGACAGATTACAGTAAGAGTCGGGCTGCCTCAGGGTACCTGGTTCCTTACTTCGCCTCAAGACCAGGAAATAGCCTTAGGGCGCTCCTGATGCCTTGGACTGGGTCAAGCCCGCCAAGAGGGTCTCCATTGTTAAAGCGCCTCAAGACCAGGAAATAGCCTCAGGGCGCTCCTGATGCCTCGGACTGGGTCAAGCCCGCCAAGAGGATCTCCATTTTTAAAGCACCTCAAGACCAGGAAATAGCCTGAGGGCGCTCCTGCTGCCTTGGTAGGGAAATACCCACCTCCAAGAAGCCTGGTGCTAAAGTGGCTTTAGTAGCCTACCGGGACAAATCTACAGTAACATCGGGGAGACTCATCGGGATACTTCACTCTTTATTTTCCCGCTTGCTACCCCGACAGCGGACCAGCAGTCAGAAAGAAACTTAGAAGTCCATCCTCAGCAAGACGAATTGTTCGTAAGGAGTAGGATTTCTCGAATGACTGCTATAACACTTTATACTATGATGTGTTTAAGGGAGTCCGATTAGAGGAAGATGTGATTTTACCCCGTTGGTTCTTATGGTTATAAGCACACATTTTATCTCTATTACCCATCGGGGTCCAGTCATCATCCTTATTACTCATCAGGGTCCAAGTATTCAACTGGATTTCAAGCATCAACAAATTTATATGCAATAAGAGTTTTCTAAGTACAAAGTAAGCAAGACACAGTCTTCAGAAAAGCTGCTATATTTATAATCAGGGTGCCCAATTCCCCAATCGGGCTACAAAAAATTTTAATAAAGAAGGGAGGCCAGACTAGTTTTCTGTTTCCTCCTCCGGATGCTCTCCTTGGCCAACTGCCCCTTCTCCCAAAGGCTCAGCTGCTGCATCAGTTTGGACAACCTCCTCCACGACAGAAAACCCAGTCTGAATCCCCTCAACCACCGGGACCTCGGATCTAGCTGGCCCCTCATCCTCCTCCACGAGGACCGCACCAGTAGCGGACTCGGGATCCACTCTTTGTTCTTCAATGACAGAAGGATCTAGATCAGCTCCCTCAGTGCCATCATGCTGGACTTCAGCAGCCACGTCAGCTTCTTGATCCAGATGAACCACTTCCTGTGGAGGGGCCTCTATCTCTTGATCCCCTCCTGCTAGCAGGGCAGCCTTTGCCATAATCTGCTCCCGATCCCAGTTCAAGGCTGCCTCGAGGTTGAAGGGAGGAGGCAAAGCTGTAGCCACCTCGTAGCAGGCTGTAAAATAACCATCCTTAAATGAAGGCCCTTGCTGAGCCTCCAAGCCTGCTATAGTCTCCCGAAGGAGTTGATTCTCGCTCTGTAGCAGCTGCTTCTCTCGTTTTACGCACTCCCTCTCCTCCCAGTGGCGAAGAGACCTGACTGTCTCGGTGTCCAGGCTGCGTTCAGCACGCCAAAGAGCCACCAAGGCCTCCTGCCTCCCCTCTTCTGCATTTTTGGCGTCTTGCAGCAGAGGAGCCACGCTCTGTTGGGTCTGGACCAACTCCTGTTGGGTATCCTCCAGCTTCGCTTGGAGGCCGATATAAGCCTCCCTCAATGTTAGCAGCTGCCTCTCCATGGCCATGGCAAATTTGAAGCCCTGCAAGAAGAAAGAGAGTCAACACTTAGCAGGAGAAGGAATTAAACAACAAGAAAGGAGTAGAAGTTTACCTCAGCCAGAACCGAAGCCCCCTTGGTGACCAGGATGTCTGTAGGAAGCTTGGCCATATCTATCAAATCTCCACCTGGGCAGGAGGCCGCAAACCTAGACACTACCTCGTTAAAGGTAGTACACCTCGACCCCGATCCAGAAGCCACATCAGCAACTGGGGAAGAAATGGGAGTAGCTGCCTCCTCTACCAAGATTCTGGTTGGGTCCTTGAAAGACTTTGTAATAAGAGGAGGAGCAGGTGACGTCTTCGTTGCAGGAGCCACTTCCTTCTGCGCTGACCTTCCGGAGCCTCGGGCCTTAGCCGCCCTGGCCAACATCGCCGAAATCCTCGAACGCGAGGGAGGAGTAGAGGGAAGGGAAGTCTTGGCCCTAGACCTCGCTGAAGCAGGAGCAGGAGGAGGGTTGGGGTCGGTTCCCACTTGGAGGGACCCCAACGCAGTCTTGGCAGCAGGGGTAGGAGAAGGAACAGGGGAAGGAAGAGCTGGCAGAGTCTTATCCCCTGCTCCAGAAGATGAAGAAGATCCCGTTACCATCGGGGTAGCCGATACTGCAAGAAGAGAAGAGTTCAGCGAGAATCAGAAGAAGGAATATATATATATATATATATAGAAACAGAGAAGCAAGATACAGTTAACTCACCAGGAAGAGCGAGGGAGATCCTCAGATACTGCTCCAAGCGGGCTCCCTCAAAGGGATCCAAAGTGGGATACTGCATGTTTGTGTAACCCCTCTTCAGGATCCTTGTCAAAATCTCCCGGGTTTCAGGAGCCAGCGTCCCCTTTGCCCACTTATCCCTCGCTGTAAACTGAGTGGGGACGGGATACTCATACCCCCCAACGAAAGCAGTATGCCCCCATTCGCCCTCCACCACGAGCCACTCCTCCTTCCAGGGCGCCGAGTACTTCACATTTGCCCCTGGGACAGTGAACTTCAAGTCGTTGGACGCCCTCAAGTAGAATTGACCCCGAGGCACCATACTGGCAATGTTGAAAAGGTAACGGAGTTCGTCCAATCCTGGCTCCCGCTCGATGTGATCCTTCTCACACTGCTCCTTCCAGAGCACCAGGAACCCCGTCAGATGCTTCCAGAAGCCCGGCGAGATTTGGAGAGGGGCCAATTCGAGCGCGACAAGAGCTCGACGGAGAGTAGGGTGCAGCGGAAGCCGGACTCCACACTCAAAAGCAGCTTTGTGGATCAGTAGGCGGTCTGGAGGCGGGGTGTATACATCGTAACCCCTGTGGGGAAGGGATAGAGTGATGTATTCCGGAATGTTGTACTCTTCCCGTAGTTTATTGAGCGTATCCACCGTACAAACGGAGTCGGGTATAATCCGACCGTCATGAAAGGCGGCGAATGAGCCCGTTTGGACCCCGACTAGTGTGACGTCAGGTCCGCCACTTTCCTCGTTGCCACCAGACTGTAAGGCGCCCACCTCATCACCAATCAAGACTGGGTCCTCAGGATTATTGTGGAAACCCGACCCAATTCGGGGGTTTCGGGCAGAACGGCGTCGCTGAGCCCGTAGGTTCTCCTCAGCCACTTCGTCCCCCTCTCGACCCCGTTTTTTCTTCTCCGACGTCAGGGAATCTGCCACCGCGTCAGCCGCCTCCGTACTGAAGAGGGCGTCAATACTATCGGATTGGGGAGGGGAAGCGGGATCAGGACGAGTAGGATTCGCCACCGTAGAAGGGTTTTGTTCGTCAAGTTTTTCTTGAGAAGAAGGAAGTTGTGAAGAAGAGGCCATTATAGAAGAAGAAGAGAAGAAGGATTTCTTCGAAAGATTGCTGTGAGAAAGGAGGAAGAAGGTAGAGCAGAAAGTTCTTGTGTTCAGTCGCGATTTTGAATGTTTAAGAGAAAGTGAGTAATCACCAGTGGAGCCGGTCTATTTATAGAGGAGGAATGACGTTTACTTATTTGGAAACCGGAATCAGTGACCGGGAGGAGGGGTTGAGGCGTTTTCCGCATTAATCGCGCCAAAACGGCTCTTTTTGAAGAAAGGGGAAACCCAGTCAACAGTCGACACGTAATCAGTGATAACGGACAAAATAAGGATTTCCTTCTCTTAAATGGAAACCCAGTCAGACAAGGAAGGTAAAGGGATAAGGTAGAAAATCCTTCAAGCAAACAAAAAGATCCTGACCCCGACCCCGACAAGGTATCAGTGTCCAAGTCAGGGGGGACTTCTGTTAACCGCCAAAATCGGTGAAGGACCAAAGAAGAATTTTCCACCTCGACATAAGAAGGCTATAACAGTACCCAACCCGGATACCACGACAGAGTGGACCCCGGTTGATCCCAACACATACCTCCTTCAGCGGGGTCCACCCCGCCAAGCATCTTAGCTCAATAAAGTGGCTGAGAACCAAAAATACTCACTAGAACTCACAGCGAGATCAAACCCGGCTACAACCGGGCTTCCTATGGACCCCGCTACACCCCGATACAGCTTCCTACGGACCCTGCAGCACCCCAACACGGAGTTCTACTGATCACCTTACTACAAAGCTGGCTAGATATCCCCCTACTGCCATCAGTAGGATGCTTACTAGATGTAGGCAGCCCGCTAGAGCAAAAGAGCACCAGGAAGCGGGATCCTAAACACCAAGAACTAAAAGCTCCACAAAAGAGCCAGTAAAACGTCACCGTACAAAGGAGGTACACTCCTTCCCGCCAGAGAGTCCTAATTTGAGCAGGACATTACAGTAGGAACCCTACTAGGAAGGTAAGTGATTGACTCCTCCTAGGAAGGAAAGACTGAATTCAGCGCATTAAAGCTCCGATTTTATTTCCTAAAAAGGAGGATCCTGCAAGCGGCCAAACCCTAGTCCGAGATTGTAGGAGTGCATGGCAAGCAAACAGGACCTATATATATAACAACTTATTCATCGAAGAGAGGGGATCGAAAAAAAGAAACCCTACACTCTACTTATCGACAGACACAGATTTATCTCCATCATCATCCCACTTATCGACCGAAATCTCCATATCGCTACCATGATCCATATTTTCAATCGAAACCTTCATGTAATCTAGTGTCTTAGTAGATTTATAGTCGGTGTATTCATGTAATGGAAAAGAGAGATCAATAAGACGAATCCCTATTCGATTTCACGTATTCTTTATCATGCATGCATTGGCAGGGACCTAGTTGGTATCGAACTACTTGATACCCCTCCGGCCAGGATCAATCTCGATCTTGACCCTTTTTAAAGTGGTTATTTGGATTATCGTCCTTTTAACGATTTTCGGATAACACTTTTGGCGATTATCTCCATGGTTGGTCCTTCTTTAATGGTCTCTAGCTTTTGTTGAGCTCTCAAATGCATCGCACAGCAATGTAAGTACATCAAATTGGTACTTATACATGAACTGCTAGTTGCCTCGTAATCAATCTTTTGCATTAAGGGTTCTTCACTATATATATAAGAAAATTTTCCCTTCAATCCCAAATTCCTCAGCCAGTTGATCAAGCCTCTGTTATTCCATTTTCTCTGCAATTATTCAACATGTTAGTATAGCCATGGCATTCATATATCACAATCATTGTGCTGAATTCATTATATAAATGTGATAAAGCAAATAAATACTGCTTTTTAGCTAAATTATTTGAACCAACTTTAATCGTCTCATTCTAGTACGATAAATAAAGTCGAACTAGCAATTATCAACTTTATTTTTCTATTTTGAGCAGAGAATAAGTGAGAAGAAGCAACACATTTTTGTTGAGAGGGAGGGAGAGAAAGCAAAGTCCTCCAAAATCTTTGAGGAGAAGGCCGGACATGCATGTTATGACATTTGATATTTATATCTCTCACCATCAAGTCCACCAAAATCCATGACTTAAGAAAATCCTTTAAAATCTTCCTTAGCCAGTTGATCAAGCCTCTATTATTCCATTTTCTCTGCAATTATTCAACATGTAAGTGTAGTCATGGCATTCATATATCACAATCATTGAGCTGAATTCATTATATAAATGTGATAAAGCAAATAAATACTGCTTTTCAGCTAAATTATTCGAACCAACTTTAATCGACTCATTCTAGTACAATAAATAAAGTCGAACTAACAATTATCTACTTTATTTTTCTGTTTTGAGCAGAGAATAAGTGAGAACAAGCAACACTTTTTTGTAGAGAGAGAGAGAGAGAGAGAGAGAGAGAGAGAGAGAGAGAGCAAAGTCCACCAAAATCTTTGAGGAGAAGGCCGGACATGCATATTATGGCATTTGATATTTATATCTCTCACCATCAAATCCACCAAAATCCATGACTTAAGAAAATCATTTAAAATCTAGTCCTAATTGAATACACCTTGATTCTTGTAGACATTTTTAAAATCTCAATTCAATACACCTAGATTTGAAACGATTCTTTAAAAGTCCTTAGAAATCTGAATTGAATACTACTGGATTAATATAGACTCTTTTAAAGTCTTTAAATGTCCTAATTGAATACACCAGGATTTATAACATTTTTAAATGTCCTCAAGAATTCTAATTGAATACTCCCCCTTAATATATTTCTATAATCCTTTTTATTTTATTTTTTATTATATAACAATTTTATCATAATTAAAATTACTAAAAAAGACAAAGAAGTTCTAAATACACTACAAAACAATTTTACTCCAACATTTTTTTTTTTTTTATCTTTCTACATTTTACAAACCCTAAAACATTTTTTTCAATATCATTAAATTTTATTTGATTTTGAAGAAATGATGAGAATGATTTAAAACAAGAAACAAACAATTTCTTTATATTGTTGATTTTTGCAGATTTTTTACATAAACAAATACTAAGAAATTATTATTATTATTATTATTATTATTATATTTGCAGATTTGAATGTTGAGAAAAGGAACATGGAGTGTTGAAAATTGAAGATAAGAAATTGAAAGCTTATATTCATAGACATAGACATGGCATTTGGAATTGGACTTTCACCCCTAAGACCAGGTATCAAGCATGGAAACTTCAGTCATGAATGAAGAAGACCAAACCATAATCAAGTTGCATCAACAACTGGGAAATTTTCATTTTTTTTTTTTTTTTAAAGCAAAAGAATTTTTCGGTTTTTGATTTTAGAAATGATTTACGAATTAATATTTAATAGTAACAATTAATTGTATATCTTAATTAGATGGTCCACTATTGTTTAAGACTTTACGGAAGAACAGACAATGAGAATGAAAATCACTGGCACTCCAACTTGAAGAACAACCTATTGCAAGAAACATAAATCATTACAGTCGACTAGAAAAATCACCCTGAGCATGATTCTACAATCTTCAATGTTAATCGAAAAAAGAGTCGAACGAAAAAAAAAAAAACTTTCAATTTTAGTATTTAATAAGTAAAAAAGGGCACGGATATTGAGTATTGACACTCATAAATATGATAAGCACACTCATATTTATAAGTATACCCATATCTAAAATTTAAAATTAAATCATGAGAGCTTCTTTTGACAATCTAATTTTTTTGTTTTTACACTTCTTTTCTAAAAACACTCTATTCTCAAAATTTAAATTTAAAAAAAAAAATCTAAAAACACTTCATTTTGTTATAAAATTATATTTTTTATCTTTTTTGAATTAAATTATTAAAAAGAAAGAAATTATCTCTCATAAATCATTAGATTAATTATTACATATTAAATACTCTCTTCTAAATTTTTAATTACCATATTAAACTCTCTCTCTTCCAATACATATCTATAATTTTCTATCTTCATTCTTAAAAAATATATATATCCATATCGAACATCTCTTATTATAATATTATAATTTTTCAATGGTTTTGGTCAAAACCTTCAAGTTAGTACTTATGCCTAGGAAAATATCTTTGTGATTTTAATTGTCATCCATGGTGTGGAAACATTTACATTTTTTATTGGAAACATGCAGGTTGGTATATATTATTTTGTTCATTGTCTATCATTTTTTATTTTGTAATTAGACTAAAATGAAGCATTTAATTTTATTTTCTATGAATCGTTTATGCTTTTTGTGAAACAGAATCTTATAAAGTCTACAATCAAACTAAGACAAAATCAACTAACTGATGAATTTGCTTGTTATTCTGTTATTTTGAACGAAAGAAACCTTGCAAATTAGTTCTCACACTCTGGGTAGAGCTAAACATATATGTTAATTAAAGATTTTAACTCAAAATAGGGTGTTTAAATTATGATCAGCAATGCATTATGCATACAAAGTGTCTTTTTTTTAATAATTTAATTAGTTTTTGAGTGTATTTAATTTTTTTTTTTTTTTTTTTTTTTTGTCTTGTTTAGTAATTTTAATGTATGTTAAAATTGTCATTAAAAAAAAAAAAAAAATTAGAGTGTAAATACATAATTTATAGATTGTAAGGAAAAGCTCTGTTAAATCATTACTATAAACACACATCTGAATGTCAATAGTACCCTTATTTAAATGAATGTATTCATTTTAATACATTTTATTTATAAATCTCTCTTAAGTTATTAACACACCCCAATTTCACCTGTTGAGAATTCACAAAAATTCGATCATTGTTTCAACAATGAGATATGTACTACTATCTATAAAATAAATAATAAATAAAAAATTGCTTCTCACTTTTTATTTATCGATAGAGTTCATAACAAAATAATAATAATAATAATTTCATCAATTCAAAATAATCTATTTTCCTGATTGCCAATATGTCTAATAGTTTTATTATAATAATCCTACTAGTTGTTTTGATGTTTCAAACATGACAACTAACTTTTGCATTTCACTTGGGCCCTAAGTACACAGTTTCCATAACAAACGCACCATAACAAACGCACTCAAAAACAACGATGATCCGTTGGTTATGCACTGTTGGTTGCACGACGACTACCTTGGTGTGTATATGCTCTGGATGAAGAATGAATGGCACTGGAAATTTGTATTGCAATTGGATGGTGAGAGACGATGGATTCTATTTCTTTAGTGAGTAGAAACAAAATATAATCAGAATCTATGATTGGTGATGAATTGATGCATTGTATTTGTTTATGTACCCACCAAATAAATCAGCCAAATAAAGAATCTATATATTTATAAATAAATAAATAAAAACCTAGCCATTTTTTTATACTTGAAACAATATTAGGGTTTAAGTAGGGTTTAGTTTTTTTTTAATAAAAAAATATAGTTGAAGATATCGATATAATTAATGGGTGTACATAGTATTTGGTTTATTTTTAATTAAACTAATTTGTCATTGTTGGTACATTCCTATTGAGATATTTTTGTAATTAAAATTTTTATTAAAATATGGGTGTGCTTATCATATTAATGGGTGTTAATATCGGCACCATAAAAAAATAAAATTTTGAAATAAAATGAATTTTTGTTCTAAAGAAAATTAGGTTTTCATGATGTAGTGTAGGGGTGGACACCCAAACCGTCAAACCAATCAACCCACCCAAACCAAACCAATTTAAGCAGGTTGGTTTGGTTTCGTTAAATAAAATAAATTGATTAAGTTGTTTTTTAGCAACCCAATTGGTTTGGGTTGGTTTGTGGGTTGCGTTTTATCAAACCGTATAACCTAACACAAACCATTACATACTTAAATATATATATATTATTAATTAAATTATCGGAGAAAATAAATAAAAACTAAAGTTAACCCAATGCAACAAGAAGTGAACTTCGAAACTTTAAAGTGGTTACTCCGGTGATAGATATTATTAATTTAGAAGCTTAAATGATTTAGTTTTATTTTATAAGTTTTAGGCGTTCTACGCTTGAGAGTTTTTTTTTTTTTTAACGATTATCGTTCTACACCTGAGTTAAATTTAGTATTATAAATTAGTATAATTATTTATTTTATTGATAATTGGTTTAACTACTTATATTGATAATTTGATATTATTAAATTTATTCAAATAAAAAAATAATGTAATTATTTTCTTAAACCATTAAACCAAACCAATTTTTATCGGTTTTGTTTGGTTTGGTTTGGTTTTATTTTATAAATGGTTTGGTTTGGGTATACTCAAACCCAACCCAAACCAACCTATATTTTATCTTTTTAAAAGAATGTTCATATTAACACTCATAAAACCAATTTGTACAACCAATTTATGAATAAACCTGTTTAAATGAACTAGATTTATAAATAATATTTATTAAAAGACCTTGATTATCATAGGATTGTTCGGGTTGAGAAATAATTAGCGATTTAACATGTTTGATATACAAAATATCTTGTAATCACACGAAATTGAACTTGAAATTCACAGCATAACTCTAATTTATTGATTTTTTTTATTTTTATTTTTCCAAGTTGAGCGGTTCATCAAGAAAGATAAGGCAACATTTGCTACAAGGTGAGGCCATAGCCAGTGGCATCCTTTTGCTACCATATGACACCAACACCAAACTCAAAAACTTTGCCTTTTTCTGCTTCCAAGAAAGTTCTCTTTCCATGGGAATTTAATTTATGATTTGCAAATAGAGTCTACTGAATTTAATTTCCTTCAAATTTACTAAACAGTGAAATTTAAAAATCAGAAACCTAACTTCTTTTCCTAAGTATTCATATTAGTAAACACGCCATAAAGTAGAGAATTCTCTCATAATGTTTTTATTTTTTATTTTTCTGAACTGGTAAGGGATCCTACCAAATGTTACATGTACTGTATATCTATTTCTACTACACATAGGGATAGGCATTTCCCCATAGGGCCCCATCTCCCATGGGCCCCCATGGGGTTTTGGGGGCAAAATTTGCCCCCAAATGGATTTTGGAGGTGGGGGTGGGGGCAAACTTTGCCCCCAAACATATTTTGGGGGAGGTAGTAGGGGTACCTCCCCCCAAACTCAAAACCCCATTGGACTCCCCAAAATAATATATATATTATTTTTATTTTTATTTATATATATATAATTTAACAATTAAAAAATTATAAATTATAATATTAAATTATTAAATTAAATGTTATGGTTATTCATTTATAAGACGTAATTAACCCTCAAAATAATATATATATATATATGTATTATGTAATTATTTTATATTATATTTTGGATTTTGTATTGTATTTTTATTACTTATCAGATTGAAAATTTAAAATTTAGAATTGAAAAAGAAATAAAATTGGGGAAATGGGTTTTGGGGGTAGGGGTGGGGCCACCCCCAAAACGTCCCCCCCATTGGTCCCCCCAAATGGATTTTGGGGGAGGTGGTGAGGGGAGGTTTAAGGAATGGGGGTGGGGGTGGGGGTGGGGGTGGGGGCACCCTCCCCCACCTCATTAGGCCCCCACACCCATCCCTAACTACACAAGAGAAAGGTCTGCCCCACTCAAATCACAAATGCTAGTTTGCATAATAAGAAATCTCAACCACAAACGTGAAATGAGAGATACACACTACTTTTGCTAAAAGGAGACATGCTCATTTTGTTTTCTTGAATGCAACAATAAATAGTGCGAATTGAAGCCGGATTGTTTTTGCACATCGGTTATGTACAAAATTCAACACAATGGAAGAAAAAAATATAGATACAAAACCATTGACTAAAGGGAAGAAGAAAAAAAAAAAAAAAAAAAAAAAAAAAAAGATGAGATTTTGAAACTTTTTGAACAAGAGATATGTAGCTAGTGGTCATTAATCTGTGGACCTAAATACTCAATTTCATCCATCTGTGAGTTCTCTGGCATCTCAATCTCTTCCAACCATCCATAAGACTCACCCTCCTTTTCTGTCACTGAATTTTCTCCATCTGCATTCACAAAATTGGCATTTGTCAGGGACGCATGTAGCAATAAAATTCAACAAGAGATGTGAATGTCAATTATCAGAAGCCATTTCCATGACCAACTAAACTATATAATACCATTTAGACATATATAGATTGTGTTATTGTGTGGGAGGCTATCATTTCAGAAAGCATCACGAATCACAATCGGATGAAAATAAAGTGGATCAGCAAACTAACTTAGGTTGCGGTTTATGGTTGGCGAACTGGTATCACTTGAAGAACAATCGATATGGGATTTTATTTTGCATTTCACTAATACCACCACTATGCTTACATGTTCAATTGAGAAGAACAAATGGTTCTATAATTAATTACAAGCTGGTAGATTATTATAGTTTAACATTCAATCCACTTAGGTTATTTCTACTATTGAGCAAAAAGGGGAAGTACAAGTTTTCGCTTACTTGAAATGGAAGAGAGTGGAAACTCCTTGTAATATGAGCAATCTCGACCATCATCTTTAGAGTAGGGAGGTCCGAGCACATCAAGTACTGCACAAGTTGTAATAGCTGTGAATTCATGGATATTGCCGCCTGTTGTTGGATATAATACAGAGGTGTTGCAAGGTGCTGTGAAATTGCTGTCTGCTTTCAACCTTGCCAATCTCCCTGCAAAACCATCACATCATTTGGGTCAGCAATGAACACTTACTATATCTAAGTTATAAGGGTGAGTAAGTGTGTGTTGTATGTCTCAGTGCACATGTTCGAGTAGATATGCATGTTAGAGACGAAGTGGTACTCACGTTGTGAGGATGGCGTAGAGTCATTTGAATTATCAGGATCGACCCAGTCATATGATTTTATGTGCATCGTGCCTAAAAGAAGCTTGCTAAAAACAGTCATTTCTGGATGATTATGCAAGGGAATGACAGCAGTTGCAGGAAGAAAGAAGAGACATAACTGCACAAAAGAAAATAACCAAAGAAATCGTCAACAACTTAAAGCAGAAAATGGAAAATTCAATCCGATGAAACAATTTCTAAAGGCATTACAGCTGAATCTGCCAAACATATTCAAGTTTTTAGTTGTGCAGTTTAGAAATTTTAAACCAGCCTACCAGACATGATATAAAGAAACTTATTGGTTGTTCTACAATTTAATGCCTAACATAACGCAAACTGATTTATTAAACATTAAGAATTGGCTAGACTTACCGAAAAATTGTTGCACTTGTATATGGTAGTGTGTGTGACGATTGGAGTCCCTTTAAGCAAATCTTTGGGATTGAAGGACCGTAGCCTACTGCTTAGACCAACATCCTCTGGCTGCATATTATCTGTGTATCACAGTAAAATGTTGTTTCAGGTCATTTTTCTTTACAATGCAACAAAATTAATCAGTTCGACAATCTATATATGATCATGACAAGATAAAGATTTTATTCAATTAAAGTTTATGCATTATCTATCCATCAAGACACAAATAAGATGCAAATGCTCCAACTTGCAGGTACATCTCGTCATAGCATTATATTATCTTTTTAACTTCATATTTATATAAATATACCACCTACTAGGTGCAGCTCGACATTGACTCGAACCTTAATATTGTCAGACTGAATGAGTGCCCTTTAACCCCAAGACATATTGGGTTTTTAACTTGATATTAACTGTTGTTAATATCTAAAATTACTGTTGAGTTTGACCCCATGTGTTTATAAGCAATCATAAATTAGTGCACAGATTAGAAAAGTACACACGTGCACTGTTGGTGGCTTAACACTTTGGCCTCAATAATTTACAAAATGTTACCATATGCAGCTCTCCTAATCATAGCATTCAACATAGTTGGATTCATCCGGAAGCAATCTTTTTCCTTTTTCTTTCTTTTTTAATAGCATTCTTCTCTCCTTTTCTAAAAGGATCTGGATCCTCTCTCCACTTTGATTATCCTCACCTCCATAATCTAATCTATTGTCACGTGTCTAATATAACAAATCAATGGTTTGGATTATTTCTATTAATTTTTATGTTTTTATTCTATCAAATAAAACCATTGATTTAGGTGAGGACAAAGTGCGGTGAGGAGGGGATGCAAATCTGAATAGTTAGAAACTCAACTGCAAATGACAAGTGAGAACATCCAACCCAGATCCATTGCAGCAATATCAATAAAAATTGAAATGAACAACTCTAATGAACAAAGACTTATATACAATTCATTTCATCAATTTACAGAGTCTAAAAGAAGCATTTCATGTCCAAAAAGGTCAAATTCTAGTTAAGGAGATAAGTTAAATAGGTGAGCTTTTCTCATGAAATTTGTTTCCTGATAAAGACATAGCTTTTGTGTTAAAATTAAAATTTTCTCAATATATGGGAAAAATAACATGCCAAGTACAGATTCCCAATTTAGAAATATGAAAACAAAAGACCCCATTTGGCTATGTAACGAAAACTATATAGATCCAGAAACGGTGGCACCAAAAGCTATTGCTATACTTACAAAAACCAATTTCTCAGTATTCACTATTTCAAGATTCTGTATCATATTCTAAAAGTCAATAAACAGGAAAAATAAAGAGAATATGCATGAAAGTTCAAATCTTTGGAGAGACATGCAAGTGCAACAACATCATAAAGTTCAAAAATTCACAAACCAAAAGACAAGAAATTGAAATAAAACAATAAAAATTGTTCAACACTTACCAAGAATTCTGCACAATTTCTGCACATCACAAGGTGCCGGGACATCGCCAGGTCCTTTGAAGACATCTCTACAAGAAAGAAACAACTCTTGAAGCACCATTGGAACCTCTGGTAGTAGAGACCTCGGAATTCTCCGATTGAATCTCTTCTTCTTGATGAGTTTGTTAGCACATCGAACCTTGCTCACATGATGATGCTCAACAACAACTCCATCTCTTCTTTGCTCAACCAAACCAGCCTCCATAGGCATCTATATACCATATACAAGTGATTATATTCTTCTATACACAAAACAAACACACCCACCAGGGAAAAGTTGAGATTTTTGATCTGGGTTAGTGATGAAACCGATCAGATAGATGAGATTTGAGAGTGGTAATGAAGAAAGACGAAATTAGAAAGTGTAGGGAAAGAAGGGAGATATTAATCTATATAGAATAAAGAAAGAGCAAAACCGGGGGCTTTGGAGAAGAAGATAGAAAGTGTTGTTTGTCAATACAAGAGAAAAGCAAAAGCAGTTTTGTGTGTTTAACTGTTTTATGTTTCATTGTTTTGTGCCAATTCCCGCCCCCAAGATTGTGTGTGTGTGTTGAAACTGCTTACAACGCCACCCCTGGTTTTCTAATTTCTATTTACGTAAAACCCAACTTTGTCAAATGACCAAAATGCCACTTCATTCTCGATCCTTCATCCTATTGGATACTTCCCATGTTTATGTTTTTATTTAAATATGTTATTATTAGAAAAGACAATTTTATAAGTGTAATATCGTAGATTATTGCACACCATCTCTTAGAACATCTCCAATAAAAATGTAGCTTACATATGAAAAAAATGGTGAAATGTCAATATTGTCAAGCCTGTGACGTGTAACTAAATTTGATAAACATCCAAATGAAAAAGTGATCTTCAATGCTTCACTTATAAAATATATGTTTTTAATGATATGTCAATTTATTATTGGTCTCCTTAAATATATTTTAGAATTGTTGAATAAAATAAAGTAGAAGACAAGAATGGTTGCTGACTAAGCCAACAAGATGGTTGTCCAACAAACCCTCTGAAATCAGAGAGTCATGTTGACAGCCTTTAAAAAAAAAGTTGTCATCTCAGCTTGAAGTTGTATTAGATAGGTTGTATTAAAGATGAATTTTTTTAACAAAATAGCAATTTATCCTACGTGACATCTAATTTTTTCACAACCCACATTAGCATTAGAGATGCTCTTGGCAAAGATGGCAGTGCAAATCCCTTCCACATTGGTGGTGGTGGATTCGAGGCATTTTACAAGCATGTGTACAAAGTTTTCTTCCGATTTGTGGGTTATCCAAGACGCATCGGACCTCACATGTATTATTTGATCTTGCTAGGTCTCGACAGTTTTACTGTAATAATTGCATCTTGTAATACTTCAATATATATATTTCATTCTCCTCAGTGCATACTGATATAAAAATACATTAGTGCATTGCATCTGGACTATAAATTATGGAGAAGCGCTGACAAGTGTATGCAGACCAAATTAAAGTATGTGAATCTAATGGTCCACATATAAAACACTGATATATATTCCTCCATGCACACCGAGGAGATCAGTTTTATATATATATATATAGTGAATAGTTGTATTAGTATTTTATGTGTTACATCTGCACTAATCGAGGATATGAGTATTTTTAGACAAAATAGTTGGATCAAGTACCGTTATTCTTTTATTAAAAAAAAAAGTACTATTATTCTTTTCTTTTTTTAATAATAAATCCATCATCCGATTTAATTTAACACCATTGAAACTACACAAAATTTGACTATTTATCTTATAAGTTTCTATTTTAATGAAATATCTAATAATTATGTAATAGCTTTTGAAATTTGACATTAATCAATCCTGATTTTATAGGGATCAGACAAGCTCAATCTCTATAAATATGATTTGGATGAGGGTGAAACTCAATCCTCGGTCACATAAACAAACGGAAAAGTGATAAGTATATATCATTTTTTTTCATTAAAGTAATATAAAGAAAATTATTATTAAATTTAAGACTCACTTGTACTAATTAAATGTTTTAATAATCAGATTGACAACGACGAAATTCAATCATTCTATATGGACATTAACAAAATGAAAATGACAAATTCAAAAAATATATATATATATATATTTAAAAAAAAAACCATAAAATTTAGGACAATATGAGCATATGAGTACGACTTTTGAAGTAAGTACATTGCTTTATAGGAAGAAGATCAGTGATGATCAGGCTTGGAATTATCAGACAAATTTCGAGCTGTCTTTGTATTTGCAAGCAATCACTACTCAAATTTGGCCTACTTTTTGAATTTCCCGAATGTAGAAAATTAACGGCTGTGATCTTGTCACCTTCTCTTGTTTCTTTGGAGTTTTTTCTTTTGCGATTTCTAGACATATATGTTTAAACTTTAAAGTGGTGTGAGAGTGACACAGAAGC
The DNA here is from genome assembly GCA_954870605.1 of Acer campestre. Lineage (NCBI taxonomy): Eukaryota > Viridiplantae > Streptophyta > Magnoliopsida > Sapindales > Sapindaceae > Acer > Acer campestre. The sequence goes on along the minus strand of OX940801.1, from coordinate 21,864,081 downwards.
TCTACCAACACCAATCTTTCTTCTTCTTTTTCTTTGAAGTCGAAATCCCACTAATTAAACTACAGATAGTTATTTGGATATATCCGAGGTCAATGAAAGGAAATTTAATTACTGATTTATTATTATTGTGTTTACTAGAATTGGTTGGGAATTATATTACGTGAGTGCCACACCCAAATTCAGAATTAAGAACTTGATTTCATTTTACTTGATTTTTTATTAGTAAATCCATCATAAAATTGTTATATACTAAATTTTAAAGGTATTTTCTATATAAAAAAATATTAAAAAAATATGGATATATGATAAATAAAAGAACAAATTACACTAAACTCCTCTAAGGTTTGCTCTTTTACAAGCACGGTTAATTGACACTCACCTTCCCTACTGTTAGGGTTTGACCGTCAAGTGTGAGAGTTGACCGTTAAAAAATTATAAAAGACATAAATACCCCTGATTCACCAAAAATCTAAAAGAACTAATTTCACAAAACCCTCTTGAGGTTTGCTCTTTTACATACAGAAACAACTTTATTGATAAATAACACTCATCTTCCTTGTCGTTAGTCAAAGTTGATCAAATTAAACCGTAGATCAATTTTGACTATCAAAACTAAGGATAGTTTAGTCATTTGAAGAATTTGATATATATATATATATATACAGTAGAACCCCTGTAAATTAATCTTCTATAAATTAATATCCTCTCTAAATTAATAAAAAATCTCGGTCCCAACTCGGGCCAGTGTAAAAAATTAATAAACATCTCTATCGTAATAATTAATATTTTTTTTTTGAAACCTAGTATAAAATTTCGGTCCTGATTATCGTATAAATTAATAATTTCATAAAAGTAAAATATATATTACAAATTATTCAAGAACTAATAAAGTATTTCAAGATGATAATTTGCAGTTTGCACTAGGCTACCATGTTTAATAATTTTGACTTTATCATTCATCTTTTAAATTGTCTTCAATAAGTTATTGTAATCACCTCTTGTTGTAGCCAAAAAGTTTCAATTAAATTTAGCAATTGAATAACCTTACTTGTAGAGATTTTAGGTATCGTATGACTATCGTCATTATCATCATCTATCTTAACCACACCATCATTATTCTGTCTTGTGATATCATTAATGATATCCTCTTCAGTAGGAGTGTAATACACTTCTTATTCAAATTTAATGGCAGATAGTGCACTGTGGTGTTCCTAAATTGGATGTGATTAGGTAGCTTTATAAGTGGTACATGGTTGCGCAATTGCGAGGAAAAGCAAAACCTTTTAATTGCCATGGACAGTGCAATTATGATGAAGAATCCTAAAAAAAAAAAAAAAAAAAAAAAAAAAAAAAAAAAAAAAAAACTCCCCATTAAAGAAAACCAACTAAACAAGAAATCTCGAAAAGGCTAGAAACCTTCCCTAAACAAAAAATCGACTTTCGTATGTTTTCTAAGACAAAATAATATTTTATAAGGTAAAACTCTACAAATTAATAACCTCTCTAAATTAATACTCAACCATGGGTCCCATGAATATTAATTTAGAGGGGTTCTACTGTATAATTGAATAAATATTTTTAAATGAAGATTTTTTGTTTAAGGTATTTTAAAATGAAAATAAGTGAACAAAAAAAAAAACTATTTTTAAATTTAAGATTTTTTTTTTTTTTTTTTTGGAAAGAAAAATAAGATTAATTGAAAATTAAGAATTAAAAAAAAAAAAAAAAAAGAACAGAATTTTTCATTAAAAAAAAAAGGACAATCCAATCTAATTTAAATAAATTCAAATTAAAAAAAAAAAAAAAAAAAAAAAAAAAAAAACTTAATGCCTTTAATAGTTCTGGTTCCATCAACAACACAAATCAATATCTCTTCCTAATTTGTTCGATCTTCTCCATGAGAGATTAAGCTAAATTTCTTCCCAAAATGGAGCCAGTTTGTCAGTTCCACCAACAACACAAATCACAATCCCATCCTAATTTGGAGCAATTTGTTCAAACAAATTTTAAAAGGAAAAAAGCTGAAAATCTATCTATAAATAAGAAAAAAAAAAAATTCCAAAGAAATAGAATTAAAATTTTTAAGTTTTTTAATAAAGATTTTTATTGTTAGTAGAATTGACGAACTAGCTCAATCTGGCTCAATCTCTCATGGAGGAGGTCAAACAAATTAAGAAAGGATTTTGATTTGTGTTGTTTATGGAACTGACAAACTGTTAAAGGTATTATGATTTTTTTTTTTTTTTTATTTCTTTTAACTTAGATTGGGCTGTATATTTTTTAATAAAAAATTTATGATGTAAATCCTTTTTAATTTATAATGTAAATTGATGTAAAACCAATTCTTTCGCAATAGTCTATTTTATTAAAATCAATTTACATTGTAAATTAATGGAGAGAAATTAGAAAAATTGTTGAAAAGTCCAAGAACGTTATAAAAAACAAAAATAAAGATTTTTAATGTCATATTTTCAATTTTAAACACGTGTTAACAAGAGCTATTCATCTATTTATTTATGTAAAATAGAAGATAAAAGATTTGACATTTTATGATTAAAAATTAAAAATTGTACAGACTGAGTCCACAAATTTAACAAGTTTTTCTTAAGCTTATTCAACAACCATAAATTATTTTTATACTAAATATACTTTCCACTTGTCAATTCATTATTGGAAATCACTAGATTTACATAATAATTTTTAATAAAACAAAATCACCAATCCATAGATTCCAAAGGTCCTCCTTTCAAATTCATTGCATGGTTTTTGAGACCCCCAGGAAGAAAAAGTAAAAGGTTGTATCTAAACTATTAACTATAAGCCAACTGATTCACATATTAGGACAAGTATTTCTATTAATGGAGTGATTAATTTCTCTCTAATTGGGGGTAACTTCTAATCTAGATATGGTAAAAGGGTCTGGTTTTTTTTTTTTTTTTTTTTCTTTTTAGGGTTGTGACAAATTACAATTGAATATAAATCTCCAAAATGCAAATAAAGAAAACAAACAAATTATAGGGAGGGGTCAATCGCCCTCAGTGGCATAGCTCAGCCGGTAGATGGACAAGTTTGAGGCTTGAACAATTGACTCCCAAGTCAACCCACAGTCTATATAAGTGGACAGATAGTGTCAAAAAAAAAAAATAAATAAATAAAATAGGGAAGGGTCAATCTTCTAAAACTTGAATGAAAAATAAAAATTAATGTTGATATAAATAATATAATATATTCGAATTTAAAAGAAGTTTAATTTATAATAAATATAAATAAAATAAGAAATAGATTCTATAAATTTTAATAAAAATAAAATATTCAGTAATTAATTAATTTAAATTACTATTATAAAAGAAAATATATTATGAAATTGTAGAAAAAGAAGGAAAGTTGTACATTGTAGATGAGGGGTAATTTGGACATTCGACAGAGAAAGGATGTGGATAAATTAGCGTTCACGTGGCATGCACTTGCTGGGATCCGTTATGCCACAGGTGTAAAGGGATAAAGCACGCGTCAATGCCGAATTCCACATGTCTTAATTACATTTCGTTTTTCTTGTCGTGTTTGTACTTTGTACTTTGTTGGGCTTTTTTCTGACCTGTTAACCTATTGGAGTTTGGACATCAAATCTCCAGTGATTTAAAATCTTTTACATCTATAATTTATAATTGATAATGATCAATTTCCTTTGTATATATATATATATATATATATTTTAAAGTCTAACAGAGATTAATCACTAATTCGCTATAAACATGTTCCCAAAAACATCTTACACTACAGTAGTGGGGTCTCTTCACAAAATTATCGTGCAACATTTAAACCCCAAATCACGGAGAAAGACTTGTGTTCAAGCCTTTTAGGTCCATCCATAACTTTTTTTTTTTTTCTTTTTTTTTTTTTTAAGAATCTGGATGTGCACAGTACACAGAATTGAACAATTAACAATCAACAATCATTAAATCTTCCTTCAAAAAAAAAAAAAAAAAAAAAAACAATCATTAAATCCTAATCAAAAATCAAAGTTATTAAAATAAAAAATTGAAATTTTATTTATTTATTTATTTTTTTTTTTATTTTTTTTTTATTTTTTTTTATGAATTTCGATTTGCTCTAATATCCACAGAGTTTTAAAAAGCGGTTTGTGGCAGCCTCCTCTCATGCCTCTCGACGAAAACACACTGGGGCAACCGCACTAGTTGGTTTGCATCAAAATCCCGCCTCTGCTGATCGAGGCGGCTACCCCTTAGCCGAATAGCCTCAACTCGCCCGTCTCTTGGCTTATTCGTTTTGTTAAACTACAAAACGTTGTGTTTAACATTAAGTTAAGCATGGTGTTTTGTAAAAAAACCCTAACTCCTCTTCTTCAACGCGCAATCGTGTCTCTTTTTTTCTTTTTCAACGCAACTTCGCTTGTCTTCTTCAATGCATGAACAAAAGGTTGCAACATCTTTGGCGGTATCTTCCTTTTTTTTCGGCGAATACTTCTTCTCTATCCGACAACGTGATCTCGTCTCTTCAGCGACATCTTCAGCAGTAAATACATCTTCGACATCTCTTTGATCTATTGTTTTGTTTTTTGGTTTGCTTTGCATTTAGTTATTTCACATGATTTGTGTTATTTAATGCTTAAATTAGTTGCTAGAGCCTTCTTACGTGGCTATATTTTATTCAACTGAGAAAAAATAAATTCATAATATCACACTTTTATGAGGGCCAGATTTTGTATTGGACTAATTTTTTATAACTGTATAATTGTATACAGTACTATTAATTTTATAACTTTTGTACATTGAATATTGTAGGGGGTTGTTCTACAATAGTTGTAGACTGACCTCTTGCAACTTGTAGTTATAGTCTAGTCGAACCAAACTTGTTGACTGCGCTAAGAACCTGAAAAAGACAAAAAAAGAAACTATAGAGGGGGTATCCCTTGGGGGACTCTCTGATGCTCAAGTCAGGCTCTTAATCGACAAGTAAGATAATTCTAATTAATAACCAAAATGAACAAAATCTAATGCAAACCGTGAACAAGGTTGGTTGAGCCCTAGATTATGCCGTCTTTGACCTTATTTTGCTTAGGCTGAGCGTGGAGAAAGATTGAAAATAAAAGACTTCAAAGATGAAGTTGATTCATAGATGATTGAATTATATGGGTTTAGTAGTGATCTTCCGATGATTAGAGAAAATATTTTTACAGAGTTTTGGCATCCAATTGAGAAAAATCAGAATCCCTCTCCAATGAAAGGGCGGTCGTATTAAGGGTGGTCTAAAATGTAAGTGAAATTAACCCTAACAAAAAATAATGGGCGCGTGGGGTTAACCTTTTTGTACACACTTGGTGCGTTCTTGCTTTTCTTTTCTCCACCGCCTCCCTTCGTTTTCTTCTTCCGCTTGCTTTTCTCTTTTAATCTTCTATGGGCATGGATAATTTGTTGGAGACCTTCATGTTTTCTGCTCAACAACTTCCCACTAATCGCTTGAATTTTGATTTAAGTAAGAGTATGGAGATGAATGGCTCAGCCAAATGGGCTAGGGCAGAATCTGATATTTTGGACGAAACAATGTTGTTGTTGAAAACATGTTGGGAAGTTTCAAATCCAAGCTCCTGAATATGTCTAACCCCAACTCTTGATCGAGACTTGGTACAAACAAAGAGAAACTTATTATTGATCAGGATGATATTTAGGCCTCTTAAGGCCCTGATGGTCCAAGGATGAAACTCTCTCTCAATTTGAAGGAATAGTTACACTAACCATGGGCAAAATGCTTTGATTTTGAAAAACATGGGACGCGCCCATACTCTAAACTTTATGCTTACGAAATTATCTCAAAAATGGTCTCTCATTGGGCAATGGCAACTTATGGATCTTGGGGAGGGATATTTCGTTGCTCGTTTCCAAATGAAAGACGAACTTGATTATGTTCTCACCAACGGTCCTTGTGTTATCGCAAGCCAATACTTGGTGGTACAGAGATGGAAACCGAACTTTGTTCCAGGTGAAGACCTAATCCACAGTATACACATCTGGGTAAGATGGCCAAACTCCCTATGGAATGGTTGGACTCCGATTTGCTATGGAACATTGGAGGAATGCTAGAAAGGATGTACAAAGTGGACCCAATCACTGTGAATCAAGCCAAATGTAGGTTTGCTCAAATATGTGTGGAAATTGACATTTACAAGCCTCTTCTAGGTGCTCTCCACATTGAGGATAGAACTATTAAGGTGGAATACGAAAGTTTGGGGCTTATATGTTTTAAATGTGGAAGATATGGTCATAGTAGAGAGACCTGTATAGAGGGGGTGATTAAACCAATGCATGTTGATACGGCTAATGTAAGAAATAATGAGGTCAGTGTAGACAAGGATACTTCTCCCTATTAATCGTGGCTTCAAGTATCTTATGGTAGGCAAGGTAGCAAGAATTTCAAAGGGATGAATGGTAAAAATGGGAATGGTATTTCTAACGCAGCTGAGAATATGGGGGTGTTGGGAAATCTGTAGGCAATAGTAGTGTGAAGAAGCCTGTTGGTGGTTCCACTGAGGTTACTCTAGACAAGACAGCTCAATTGAAGAATGGTGCCAAAAGTACTCCTGTTAATATGTGCAATACTACTAACACAAATAAAGGTAGTGGTTCCAGGTTTGATATTTTAAGTGATGGATCTGATACTACAATGACAGAAGGGGACTTGCAAGGTATAATCAAGGCTAACAGAGATGTGTCAATCACAAAGGCAAAGATGTGCTCATGGAGATTACCAATGATTCTAGCTATCCCGGTGATAAAAAATTTCAAAATTCTTCTCAGAACCGTAAGAAGAGAGAGATGCTGACTACAAACAGGGGTGCTACGTCCAAATTGGCTGACTACCGATATGTTAATGCTACCGCTAGGAATAAAAGTCAGTCCACACCAACTGATTCCATAGTCATAGAGGATGAGAATATTGACATTGCAAGTGTTCTTAGACATCTTCATAAAAAAGTTATAAATTTTATAGCTCAGCCTGTTGTTCATATGGAGACCGTTAAGGGGTTAAACCAGAAGAATTTGAACAATTCTACTTCTCATATGGATAAAAGCTTTAATATGGTGGCCTCTGATTTAGAAGAGGCTCTGGCTATGATCTCCGAGTAGAGTGTCTCTTCTTTATCTCCTTCATGATTTGTGTTTGGAATGTAAGGGGTGCTAATAAAAAGGTTTTCTCTAGGTACATTAAGGATTTACGTATGGGGTATCATTTTGAGATTTTGGCGATTCTTGAACCTCAGATAAGTGGTTCTAAAGCTAGAAATGTTGTTAATAAACTAGAATTTTCTAGTTGTTTTATAGTTGATGCTAAGGGTTTTTCAAGTGCCATCTGGCTTCTTTGGAATGAGGAAAAAGTCAAGCTTCATGTGGTTGCCAGCATTAAACATAGTGTAACTGCTCTGGTTGAGGATAATAGCACCTTATGGGTTCTTACGGTTGTGTATGCTAACCTTTGTACTACAACTAGAAGGCTCATTTGGGATTACCTTGATTCTATTAGAAATTGTTTTAGCTTGCCATGGCTCATTGCGGGTGACTTTAATGAAATCACTAGTAGTGCCAAGAAGAGAGGAGGAAGATTCAAGCATTCTAATAGTGGTTTTGCTGATTGGATTGATCGGAATCAGTTAGTTGATATGGGCTTCTTTAGTCCAAAATTTACTTGGATGACGAAAAGGGGAATTGGAAAGGAAATTTGGAAGAGACTTGATAGAGCTCTTTGCTCGATGGATTGGAGAATCCATTTTGAGGAGGGTTTTGTGAAGCACCTTCCTAGAGTCATGTCTGATCATTGTCACATGCTCATCCAATTACACAGCGATCACACTCCTAGTAAAAGAAACAATGCTTTCAAATTTAAAGTTATGTGGCTGAAGCACAAGGAATTTGAAGATTTTATTCGAAATAACTGGTACTCTCCATGTATTTCAGTTGCTAATAAAATTCTTAATCTCACTGGTATTCTTAAGAGCTAGAACATAAATACGTTTGGAAACATCTTTAACAATAAGAGAAGAATTCTTGCAAGAATTCATGGGATTCAAAAGTGCCTAAGTGAGAGACCCTTTCAGTACCTATCTACACTTAAGGAGACTCTTATTAAAGAATATCAAGATATTCTTGAACAAAAAGAAATTTTGTGGCAACAAAAATTAAGAAACTGTTGGCTCAAAGAAGGGGATAGAAATACAAAATTTTTCCACCTTTCTCCTATCATCATCATCATCAAAAGAAACAAGATTGAAGGCTTTAAGAAAGAGGATGGCAGTTGGATTGAAGATATAGGGGAGATAAAGAAAGAAGTCGTGAGCTATTTCCGTGACCTCTTTAAGGTGAAGCAATGCCATGGTAGGTATTCTCAGCTGTCGTTGTTAGTTCCCAACTTGACTAAAAGAGATATCTCTCTTATATCTTCCTCTATCTGTGAAGATGAAATCAAGCTCATCTTGTTTAATATTGGTGGGATTAAAGCTCTTGGCCCTGATGGCTTCCCTACTATTTTTTTTCTAAAAATTCTGGAGATCCTGCAAAGCTGACTTGATTAATATGGTTTCAGATTGCTTCATGAAGGGTAGTGTGCCTAGTGATATTAATCAAACTCTCATTTCCCTGATACCTAAAGTCTCTAATCCTACTAATATGATGCAGTTTAGACCTATCGGCTTATGTAACACTACCTACAAGATTATGAGTAAAGTTCTAGTGCAAAGGCTTAGAGTGTTGTTACTTGAGCTTGTCAGTCCTAATCAAGTTGCCTTTGTCTCTGGCAGGCAAATACAAGACAATATTGTTATTGCCTAAGAAGTTCTCCATAAGGTTAAGAATGTGAAAGGCAAATTAAGATGCATTGCTTGGAAAATTGATTTTATCAAGCAAGTTCTAGAGGAAGTTGGCATTGTAGGGAAAGTGAACAATCTTATTATGAGTTGTATCACTAATGTACACTATAAAGTGATATTGAATGGTGAGCTGACTAAAAACTTTATTCCTCAATGTGGAATTAGACAAGGTGACCCCCTCTCTCCATATATTTTTGTGCTATGTATGGAGAAACTTTCTCATATTATTAAACAAAAACTCCTTGAGAAATCTTGGAGACCGGTAAAGATCTCTAGAGGAGAGCCTGAAATTTCCCATCTATTTTTTGCTGATGACCTTATTCTTTTTGGTCAAGCTTCTCCTCAACAAGCTCAAATCATGAGAAATTGTCTTGATACTTTTTGTGATCTTTCGGGGCAACAGGTTAGTTTCCCTAAATCTAGAGTCTACTGTTCTAGTAACATCAGTAATCACTGCTTCTACTCTAGTAGATATATGTGGGTCTCCTATTACAAGAATCTTGGTTCTTATCTTGGTATCCCTCTCATTCACAGTCGTATCAAGAAAGAAACCTATACAAAGATACTTGAGAAGACTCAAAAGAGACTGGCAAACTAGAAGAGTGCCTCTATGTCGCTTGCTGGTAGATGCACCCTTATTAAATATGTTACCTTTGCCATCCCTGTTTATGCTATGCAATCGATCAAGCTTCCTTCGGAAATATCCAAAAGCCTTGAAAAAATCAATAGAGATTTTATGGGGTAATTCTGTTGACAGGAAGAAAATTCACCTTGTGAATTGGGACACTATGTGTTTGCTGAAAGATTTGGGGGGTTTATGCCAAAAAGATGAAATTGATGAATCAAGCTTTGCTTGCCAAAGTCGGGTGTCGTATGGCGCAAAAGGATACATGTTTATGGGGTAGGTTACTCAAGGACAAATGCCTTAAAGAAGGTAATATGTTTGACTATGAGAACCTGAACTGCTCTAGTACGTGGAGAGTGGTTCTTTTTGGGGCTAATCTCTTGTTGGATGGTATGAAATGGAGAGTTGGAAATGGTAATAGAATCAACTTCTGGTTTGATGATTGGGTTCCTACTTTTGGCAAGCTTCATTGCTACGCTTATTGTCCTCTCTTTGATGATCTAGTGAAAGAAAAGGTGTGTGACTATTTTATTGATAATAACTGGGATGTGCGGAAACTTTCTTCTGTTCTTCCCTGGCATATTGTGTCTCGCATTGTCAGTATTCATATTCATAGCAATCATAATGCCGTGGATTCTGCAATGTGGGGATTGTCTAATATTGGTGATTTTACTGTGAAGAGTGCTTATGTTGGACATTTTAGGTATGATGACCTAGGGCCATGGAGGTGGAATTTTATTTGGAAACTTAAGCTTCCGCCTAGAGTCACTTATTTCCTTTGGACTCTGCTACATGGGAAATTATTGACCAATTGCAATTGAGCAACCAAGGGTGTTACCTCTGACATCGGTTGTATGAGGTGTAATATGGGTTGTGAAGATATTGAGCATGTTTTTAGAGGGTGCTCTGTTTCTCTTGGCATATGGGAGAATATCAGACTAGAAATTGCAAGTTCATGGCTGATTGGAATGAATGGATGTGCGGCTATCTCAAATACTCTACTTTGATCATGGGTAAAATTCCAAATTATCTCCTCTTTGTTGTGTCCATCTGGTTTATCTAGAAGTGGAGGTGGAGGTGTAGTAATGTGTTCAACCCCTCTGTCAAGCCTCTTTTTTGCCCCGGTAGGTTCATTTGGAAGTTTGTGGTGGATTGGTTGAAGGCTAATGCTGATTTTGATAAAGATGTTGTTCTGAAGAACTGCCTTGTTTCTTGGAATCCCCCAGGTCTTGACTGGCTTCAGCTTAATGTTGATGGTAGTATGTTCCCTAATTTAGGTACCATTTCTGCTGGAGGTGTGGTTAGGGACCATAGGAAGTTTTGGATGGTTGGGTTTGCTATGAATAAAGGGACAGGAAGTGTCCTTGAAGCCGAATTATGGGGGATTTTGGAGGGGCTAAAACTAGTGTGGAAGAATAGGTTTAAAAAGGTGATTGTTGAATCTGATCTCAATCTGCTATGGTTCTCCTTAACAATAATACTCTTCAATGCCACCCTCTTTTTAATATCATTCATGCTTGCAAGTCTCTGATGGACAAGGATTGGAGCTGCAATGTCCAACATATTTACAAGGAAAGTAACAGAGTGGCGGATAACCTTGTGAATCTTGGCCACTCTCTTGATTTGGGGATTACTGTTTTTGAAGACCCCCCTCCGCAAGTTTCTGATAGCTTAGAGGATGATTTCGAGTACGTTTGGGAGAGCTTCTTAAGTAGATCTTTTTGCAGTAGATCTTTTAGAAGTAGATCTTTTAGAGGTAGAGCTTTTAAATGAAAATCATTGGTCGTTTGGTTGTCAATTAAAAAAGAGCTTTTTTAATAAGAGAATTACCAAAATACTCTAGCAAATATTAAATTATAGGGTTATATTGGAGATTTTAATGTTTTTTTAAAAAGCTCAAAAAGTCTACTTGGAAAAACCTAAAATTTGAGCTTCTCCAAGTAAACGTAAAACAGCTTCTTTAATCGTTGAAAGCTCTACTTGAATGTCAACCAAACGACAAAAAAAAAAAAATTTAAAGAGAGCCGGTAAACAAGCTCTCCCAAACGGACACTTCAAGGGTGTCGCTTTTTCTAGGATGGTTCCTAGCTTTTAGTTAAGGTGGTCGTATTTATAGGCCTCCCTTAGAGGTAGCTTCGTGGTTCGTGGGATCTCAAATCCCTTAGATCAAGGCCAGTTCAATCAAATTCTGTTTTTGTTGCTATGTGATAGTAGTGGAGTGACCAAGTCAAAGTAGGTTATTGTTAACACCAATTGTTCTTCGAGTCGACCTGCGGTACATGGGCTTGATCAGGTAGCTTTGCCAAAAAAACCCTATGGGCTTAAGGACTAGGCCTAAAGCCCATTCTGACTGCCACAAATATCACACTTTTAAGCATGAAATTGATGTTTTCACTCTCTTTTCGACAATTGAATTAAACTAAATATGATTATAGTTTTCTTATAGACAACTAAATTAAACTAAATACGATTATAGTTTTATAGTTTGTGGACTATGCAAATAAATCAATTTTATAGTGTGTTTTTGGTTGGTTATTTTGTTGTAAAATTGGAGATGTCGAACCGAAAAGATCGGTTTGGAAGTTGGAACTTCAATTTATGCTGATGGAGAGGATGACACTATTGATCCAAGTCACTTGACACAGATGATGGCTTATTCAACACATTGGATATATGTGGTCATTTATTGTGAGAAAGAACGTTTTATTTTATAAGTAATTTTTCATTTGTTTAAGATATTTATATTTATATAGTTAAATATAAATTATTTATTCAATATTCTGGAATATTTTCTACATTATTATTTTTTTTTATTTCCATTTTTCGGCCACCTCAATCGCCTAAAGGAAGGCAGTGCGGCTTCCGAGTTTCAAAACTTTGGATATCCATCAATAGTCTAGTAGCAAAAATCCAAAGTTTCTAATTTCTATCCACCTGAATTAATAAGTTTTACATTTAAAATCCCTGCCCTTTTTACAGACCTTTTTTTTTTTTTTTTTTTTTTTTTTTTGTTACAAATCAAAATCAGATTCGATTGCTTCTAAAAAATAATAAGAAAAAAAAAATCTATCATTATCATTGAACTATTTTCACATCTGTTTTTTATCCAATGAAAACTAATCCTGAAAAGCGTAATAAAACACATTTCTGGACCTTAAGAATACAAAATGTAATTTCTCCTTTTTTTTTTACAAAACGGTACTGATGAATCTCTAACCCTATCAGTGGCAGAGACCTCTTCTGTAAGTTCATTTTATATGAGTCTGCGTCTTCCCAAAGAACATGACTTGTACAACCTCATTAACCCTCTAACAGGAAGACGGAGATCAAAGAGAGAAAGTATGGCATCTCAATGAAAGTAGGCAATGTTGTATGTGCACCTTAAGCATGAAGAGCAGATCAACTAGTCCACCTCCAGAAGAAATACAAGATGACTATTGTCAAAAACATCCCAACATATTTGATACGTTGATCTACACGGTTCCTCCTCTCGATGAGCCTTAATACTGTGTTCGAAAGCCCCACTGTGTTGAGCACATCCAGAGCCTTTCTTTGCGCATTCTGAACCAAAGATAGAAGTTAAGTATAAAACTTTTTATCAACATCAGTGGCAACAGTCGTGTGGATGCATCAACAAGTATCAATATTTTAAAAAGCTGATTTGAGTGATCACTAATAATCTAAACCATCATTTAACATTTCAACTAAATTCATAAATGAGTTTCATAAAAATAAACAACCCCCGTATGACACTTAACGCGTGTATTGTGTCTCACCGTTTGAAAGCTCATCTATGATCTATCTCCAGTCCAGTATCAATAAGCCAAAATCAGAAACTTCTATTTTTTTCAAGAACTACCTAGGAGGGCCATTTTTGAGCAATCTCCTAACTTCAAGAAAGGTATACACATAAATATCACAGTATCACCAATTCACCATAATGGGATTTGTTCAATAGTAATGGTTTTAAAGCTGAATCTACTTGTACTGTACTTTCTTTTATATATAATAGCTTGCTAAAAACGTGAGTAACCTTTAAAAGCAATTCTGGTTAATTTCATTAACTCATTCTACATCTTTTCTGTTTGTTCACCACACCCCTCCTGCACTATACTCTATCCATGCACAAACACAAATGAAATCGAATCTCCTTAAGGTTGATGTCATGGAGATTGATCCTTAGATTCACTACATGAGGAAGAGACCTAACTCATACTACACTATATAACTTCTACAAAAGTCACAATAAGCTGACTAAAGTTCTACACAATCATCACACAGTTATAAGGTTGGTACAAAGGAAAGCTAAGGTGAATTTTCTAGCAGACTTATACGGTCCTCACTTGTTAAAGTGAGAAGATAAAAACCAAAACAAGATTCAAGAACGTGAAATTATTTGGAATTGGCGCACTTTTCGAATGCGCATCAGCGCATGTGATGTGCGATTCAATAAGCAGGGGATTGACTGTAAATACCTTGAGGCGATCCCTTTGTTCAGCATATTTAGCAAGGATAGCTGTTCCAGTTGCAAAAGATTCTTGCAACATCCTCGAAGAATTTCTGACAGACTGCATCGCTTGTGCTTCCTCATCAAAAATTCTCAAAACATGGGCCGACTCTCCATTCTGGAAAACAAAATAATAAAAATTCATTAGGTTATAGAGAGAATTATCTTCTATACCTAAAATAATAAAAAATTAAAAAATGACATACAGCTCTTCCAAGCAACTCGGTTCTCTCTCTGGCTTCATTCATCCGCCTCTGATTTCTTACAAGGTACTTGTCCAGACTTCCTTTCAATGATTCGGCCTCTTCTGCTATTTGTTCAACTTTTCTGCAAGACAAAACATAGAAAAAGGTATGTTTCTGTTACGATACAGGCAATCAAATAGCAACATTGACTACAATATGAAGTAATTTCGTTTAACACCAACAGCCAATATCTCATCTCACGATCAAACACAATAAAACAAACAAAAATGAACAAACCTAACCAAACAATACAAAAATGATTAATTAAAAATGCACATTCCATAAAATCAACTATCTACTAAAGCATTTCACAGCGATCTCAAGCAATCGACCGGACTCCGCATACAAGAAAGTTACAATTACAGGTACATAATATGGAAATGAATCACATCAGACTCAATTGTACAATGTGATTACAGATTTTAAACTGAAAATTAGTTAATTAGGTATATGAATGTTGATATGATTTGTAAAAAAAAGAAAGAGATACCTTTTCCAGAGATCGCGCTGAGACTTGGCGGCGACGGAGCGCCAGAGGCGGTCCATCTCGACGCAGAGGGATTGGATCTGAGAGATGTCTTTCTTGACGGCGAAAGAAAGCTCGGGCGAATCGAATCCTCCATTTGATGTGGAGCTCTCCAATCTCTCTAGTTTCTCGACTCCATCTCTAGCTTTGAGCAGCAGCTTTCTGGCGCTCTGGTGAATCTCTGACAGCGTCCCTCCTTCAACAGGCTTCGCCATTTTTTTGATCGAGTTGGGATAGATGATGTACCTTGTTTTTGGTTTGTTTAAATTTGTAATGGATGCTTGTGGCTTTTGAATTCGGGTCGACCTTTTTCAACTTAACAGGTTTTCTAATGAGGTGGCGTCGTTAACACATCACTTGTCCAATGGTTGATCGACAACTCATCATCTTGTAATTTATTTTTTATATATATAAAACCATATCTATTAATTCAGAATCAGTTATTTTTTTGAAAACTTTCGTCATTGACAGGATTTAAGCCATCGACCTGAGAGTCATTTTCCCAAACTCGTCCATCTACCGACTAAACTACACCCCTATTGGTATATATACCACTGTTCTTGGCAGCCCAACTTGAGATATTTTCATCGGGTTTAAAATGTAAATTCATATAAATTTTTCGTAAGATTTAACTACTTTATACACGACTTGCATAGTTGCAGAGATTAGTTGTGAAGTGGAATTGTTTTCTTAATTTTAGTTTTTTTTTTTTTTTAATTTTTTTAATTTTTAATATTTGTTAGATTAAAATTCAATTACTAATAACTAATTTAGTATATACAATAATTGATCCACACTACACATAATGGATAAGAAATTGGAACATGAAATCTTATGGCCTTCCCCTCCACGTCAACAATGGAAGTTCGAGTTAAGAGTTCAAGTTTCATTATACACATTGTAACAAACACACATGGTCAATGTTGGTCGTGCATATAGTGTTCCCTGCCCTGTTCCAATCGCTTGACCAGTTCTGTGCTAGAATTCTATTTACTAGATTTTGGATTCATAGTAACAGTTCTACTAAGGTTTGGACTAATTGGGTAATTAAAAATTCAATTTGGCTAACGTGGTCAAAACTCATAAAATGATCAATTTTTTTATCAGCTGATAATCATTTTCCGGCGCCCACTAAAGTAATTGATTTTCAAAACCCAAAAACCTCCCTATTATTTTTAAATAAAACCTATATTATACTTTCGTTTAAGAAAACAAATTAATAGATTACTCCACATCTGAAATGTATAATAGTAATAGACCAACCTAGCCATTTTCAAGACTTCCAAAGTTTCAACCAAAACCCTCACTTGATTTTAAACTATCTGGCCCGATATCAGAAATTTCTCAACCAATCTGTGATTCATTTCTCTCTTTTTTTTTTTTTTTTTAGTTTTGCTTTTCATTTTTATTTTTATTTTTATTTTTATTTTTTAGTTTTGCTTTTCATTTTCATTTTCATTTCTTCAATTTCTTTTTCCCTTGACAACTTGATTTAGAAATCCAAAACTTCATTTCATTTTCTGTTACACGGAATAGCATAATCTGACACAAGAAACTTAGCGAAATGTACCACTTCTATTCCCAGTTGCCGGAAAAGCATGACGCCGTTTACCTTGTGGAAGTTCGTTTGTCCCATCGTCTTTCTGGGCTCGACCAACAGCTGAACCCTTTTTCTTATCCCCTGAGACAAGTGGGTTCTTCTTCTTTCCTTCATCACCCACCGGTTCTTCCTTGTGAGCTTTTCCAAATCTAATATGTTTCCTAGCTGCTTCAAAGTCGAACGGTTTCAACTGCAAAAGCCCACTAGCTTCTTCAGATTTCTCAACCTTTTTGGCTTTTCTGTTTTTGTTTTTGTTACTCGAATTCAAGCAATTCTGGAAACTTGTAGATAAATCAGATAGAGACATAGGCTCATCTTCTTCATCCACTTCCAAAGCAGAACTCGCTGAATTGTCCTCTCTGGGAGGATCAGTGGTTTCCAAGTTCCCGTGGTCTGATTCCTCTTCATTTGTATCATCATCATCCAACATTATAAGATCTTCTGCACTGGACCTAGCAGCTGGCAGAGCAGGCGGTTCTTCAGATTGGGGAACTTCTACAACTCGACTGTGCTCTTCTATAACTTGTTTTGGCTGTTCATCCCTCACCGCAAATGAGTGGAAGGGAAGGTTCACAGAAGATCTAATCTGCTCCAACTTGCTCTCTTCCTTGTCCTATAAATATAATAAACAGCTAAAGTTAATGAAGATAGAAATCAGATGCAATGAATTATCCAAATACAAAATGCAGCCATAATAAATAAATTCTGACAACAGCAATTCAGTCAAGGGTGCTCAAATTGTGTGCTTTAGCAGTGCCCTAATTTTCCCCATCAATCGTATAAGTATCAACAGGACATCATAATAAGTGATGAGAATGTCTAAAAGAGAAAGTAGAGATTCCAAGAAAATCTACTTTCTTTTTCTTTGCCTTCTTCCACTAACGATTAGAAATTGCAGTAAAGCAGGTTCACCAATCAACTTCCCCAGGAAGAAGTATTTGGTAAAGAAAATTCAACAATCAACTTCCCCAGAAAGCACGGGAAAAAAGAAAGACTAGAAGGCTAAACAAATGCTCCCTTTGCCATGACAGAATACTCAGAAGCAAATTAACAACTCTTATAAGAAGAGAATGATTCCAGATGAAGCAAAACCCAAAATCAGCACACTGAACTCACCTTTTTTTCAGTATCAAGCTTTTTCTTTGGGGGACCCAACAGCGCTCCAAAACCACGGCTAGGCTTCTTTAGGGCCTGAACAGTTGCTCCAGTAACCTACAGAGGGAATAAACATGTATTAATATACAGCTTGTCATTAGGGAAAAATAATCAACACAAGGCATCAACATTTCACAACCTTTGTTGAAGAATTCATATCTCTGCTTTGACCAGAGATGGTGAGTCTTTCCTTGGAAAGCTCCAAAATATGACTACCAGATTCTTTCTTTTCTTCACCATTTGCTTCAGGATGCTCCACAGATGGCATTCCAGCAGTATTAAGTTTTGCAACATTGCTTCCAGGCTTCAAAGACTCTTCTTTATCCAGAGGATAAGCTGGTAGTGGCCGAATCATATTACCCCCTAATGCATTGCAGCCATCAATGCTTTCCCTCCTAACATTTGCAATTTTCAAGTCCGAGGAAGTACCAGGGCTTAAAACTTCAGTTTCATCATTAACTGCCAAATTTTCCTGTGAGGCCTGTACAATTGAAAAATTAAATAAAAACTTACTATGATATAAATAATGAAAATTTTGTTTCAAAAAAAAATTTAATGAAAAATCATAACATTTCATTTAACAGCGACAAGAGATGAAAAATATGTATCGCATCCTCGGCAACTCACCAAACCTAAGCAAATATGGATTGCTAATTAATACAAAGACTACCTAATTAGACTGTAATTACAGAACAAGCCCATTTGAACAAAACATTGCATTTAAAGCGACAAGAGATGAAAAATATGTATCTCATCCTCGGTAACTCACCAAACCTAAGCAAATATGGATTGCTAATTAATACAAAGACTACCTAATTAGACCGTAATTACAGAACAAGCCCATTTGAACATAGCATTGCAATTAACAGCAACAAGAGATGAAAAATATGTATCTCATCCTCAGCAACTCATCAAACCTAAGCAAATATGGATTTCTAATTAATACAAAGACTACCTAATTAGACCGTAATTATAGAACAAGCTCATTTGAACATGTTGCAGACCTTTCGTACCAACCTAATTCACATGATTTCCCAGCAAGATTCTTTAAAGGCTCATTTACTAATCGGGAATGAAAATCAAAGAGAACGCCCGGGAGCTTTTATTAGAAATGGAATAAGGAAAGGGAACTTAATTCCCTAGGTGGGAGGGGGGAATTAAGTTCCCATTCCAACGTTCTCGATTTGTATACGGGTCCACATAGCTCAATTCCCAACAATTTTTAGTACACAGTATAATGACTCACCGGAATTTCTGATTAGTAAACCGTAAACACACCCTAAGAATTATTAAAAGGAAAAGATTAAAGTGTTTTGACTTTTGCTAGCCCTGGCTCATGACCTCACAATTTTGGCAGTTATGAAAAACAAGAAATCAATTCACTATACCTAGTTAGTTACTTAATATGACAATTGACACAAGAAACAAATCAAACAAGAAAAAAATATATGACCATTGTGACATTTATAATTCAAAAACTATCAGGAACAAAGGCATTACCAATATTTACTTAAAATTCATAAATCCCTTTATTTGACTGCAATACTAATACAAGTCTCATCAGATTCCACAGGGAGCAATTTAGGCATAGAAGGAACTGATACAATCAAATTGATTTTATTTCCACACTATATTAAAAGATCATCAAACAGTCTTACAATTTCCGTGCGTCCCTCTTTTAATTGTTGAGCAGTGGCTTCAAATGCAGCAGCATTTTGCATAGAATCCCTAATAATGCTAACCACCGAGCCAAGATTGCGCTCAATATAAGGATGCTTTGATTTCAATAATCGACGTAACTTGTTAGGAGTAAGAGGCATCTGTTTGGCTTTGACCACAAAAAGACAAGAAGAAAAGGAAAACAAACTTACCAAATTAATAACATAAATACAAAAGATTTAGATAAAGTTAAAAGAAACTGAACAGGTTTCTACCAATTTCAAGAAGAGTTTTGTTTGGCAATATATAGCCAGTACTTTCATCCTCTGCACGGGCAACAACATCACGCCATTCACAAAGTCCCTGCAAGCCATTTAAGTGGGATCTATAAGGAAATGTAGTAGACAGGAACGAAAGGTATATTGCTAGTACATTTAAACCCTATAAGCAGTCTATAATGATGTGTCAACCAGCTTGTTCTACTTTACTGTTATCCACTCCGTTTCATTTCTGGAAGTAATTCCTCAGTAAATTCCTATAGATGGCATGGTAGCATTTGAGGCTAATCAATGTCAACCAAAACATCAGATTAGCAGATAGAACATCTTATATGGCTTATGAATTTCATGCACATATTATTTCGATATACAAAAAGATGCAATTCCTCAGTGAATTCCTATAAATGACATGGTAGCATTAGAGGCTAATCAATGTCAACCAAAGCATCAGATCTGCAGATAGAACATCTCATATGACTTATGAATTTCATGCATATATTATTTAGATAGTAAATAGTTGGGGATATAGAATTATAGATACAAAAAGAAGCAACAACTTACTGAGACAATAGCAAGCTGGTGAGCATTTAAACCAGCCCCTTGCAACCTATATCAACATAGGAAAATAAGAAACTACTAATTAATATCCGTTTGAGTCAAGTAGGTATATCATATATGACAGCTTAGCTGAGAATATAAGCAACAAACCCATATATGTAGAGATATGAATTTTCTGTTAAAAGCTCTTTCTCATACAGCTGCATACATACATCATAACTGCGCTTATACACCTGTTTCGAACAAACAAAATTTACTCAACATAATAAAATTGTAGTCCATAACTAAAAATATAAAGCAAGAAAGATTACAAATCTTTTGTCAAAAAAGAAAAGAAAGAAAGATTACAAATCCACACCATACTCATACTTCCCTATAATTGAAAAGGAAAGCAATCAAACTTGAAAGTTTTCACTAGTCTGGTAGTCCCTAACGGCCTAACCCAACAAATAGAAAAGCCCATGAACATGGTTTTCTAATTGCAACAAGTTTGAACAATTAGGAATTTAGGATTTAAGCAATCTTTTCTCGAAGTCGAAGGATACTAGGCATAACATCGAAACAACTTTATTAAAGAAGAACAGTTCAAAACAATTGATGGCAGGTTGGGAATAACTACATTCCAATTTCTAGACATGATGTCTCTTAATATGTGGCACAAAGGAGGGCAAAAAAGACCAACCAGTTAAGAATAGGTGTCTTCATTGTCAGAGAAATGCATAAAATTGTAAAAAATAAAAAAAATAAAAATAAATAAAAATAAATAAATAAAAATAAAAAAAACAGGCACAATTTAAAATCATACCTCTATCAAAGGAGCATCAGAGTTTTCAGACTCCTTAGGCATCGAGAACAGTTTGATTTTCATCATATCATATATATACAACAAATAGTGTGTATCTTCTCTGCCATATCTGTCATCGCAAATACACCAATTAGATTACATGATGGCATACAACTAAACAACCCATCAAACCTGTGAAAATCTTAACATAGAAATGTGCAATGAGTCCACAATTTGAGTCTTTGACTACATATGGACAACAGAGGTACATAAGTTAATAGATAACTAACAGAAAATAATACACTTAGAATAGACAAGCTAAATATACCTGACCATCTCATCAGGAAGAGGTCGTAATCTCCAATCTGCATTCTGGTACCTGAAATGAGTTGAATGCTCAACCTTAGAGAAAATGAAGGGTTGGAAACTAAAACGAACTAATAGAAGGGGAAAAAAGAAAGAAAGAAAAAACTATAAAGAGAATCAGATCAATAAGTTTACAAAAGGAACCCACTCTTTGTTGGCAGCAACTCCACAAAAGTGCTGCAGAAGATGCTCCAAACTGTTTCTTTCCAATTTCAAAACCCTCGAGGACTGAGGATGGAAGACAAAAAAAAAAAAAAAAAAAAAAAAATCCACCATCACTTTGAAACTCAAACCATATAAATTTTACAGTAATACTTACAATAAACCAAAAACCTCATTAAGAAAATTAGGGAACATGATGAACATCCAAGTATCCAGCAGAACCTCATTACAAGGAAAAAAATATCCACACCGCCCATTGCAGATAAATCAATATAAAGAGTTCTCATGAAAATCTACTTTAACCAAATCAAGCAAGAGATGCTACAAAATTCATTCTAAATGGGTTCAGAAGCTAATAAATGTTGCTTCCTAAAGCCAAATATTTAAACAATATATAAATTTAATAAATTTTAAATTATCATACGAAAGAAGATACCAGCCTAACTGACGTACTAGCACAAAAGTTTAGGTCCAAAGACTTGCAAATTAGACCACATAAGTATTATCTAACAGCCAAATTCTCAGATCAAAGCTAGCTAGATTTCTCAAATCAAATCCCAAATTTCAAAGTAGTGGTTGCAAAGTATAAAACCTGTCCGGTGTCAAACATATTGCAAATATATATGCCAAAGTCCCTTTGAAGCCAAATAATATCCCGATCTGCTCCATGCATGACCTAATTAATTAAATTGGATATTATAATAAATGAAGTAAATAAGTCATAAAGCCAAAAGAAGAGCATGGTGAAGAGACCAACCTTTTTCTTGGTAGGGTCTTTAAAGACTTCCCTAAGATATGGGCCAACATGAATGCGAAGCTTTAAAGTGTCTACCACAAAATCCTCGGTTCTAGTAGAAATTTGCATTAGGCAAGTCAATCCTTGAAAAGATCGATACTGATTATGTTCTAAGTCAACCTACCAAAAGGTTAGACAAAAATTATAAGGTTGGCAAGGAATATTTCACGATGAAAAGGTTAGTATACAGGGTTCAAAATTTTATGCTGAAAGAATAAATTCAATCAAGAGTAGAGCCTCCATTCAAAATAATATATTATTTTCTTAAACATCCACAACTAATAACAAAAGGAAATCAACAAGTAAATTATCAAGGTTTAGATCTTCTTTGAAAATTTTGATTTAACTCTTATAATATTCAGAAAGTAAATCTTAAAATCCTCATTCTGCACCATAACACTTTCCAATTAGAGAACCTGGCACCTCAATTACATTGAATCCTCTAAATTCTTTACTTGTATCATCTTTATAAAAATTAAGAAAATAATTACATAAAATCAAAATTCAAAACCAGATGAAGTAGAAAAGATGATATATTTTGACCGTGTACATGAATGTATCAATAAATCATAGACCAGAGTAGTCAGACTTTACCGCAAATTCATTTACACTCTGCAATTTAGCAGCTAACTCCTTCAAATCTTTAACTTCTTCAACCATCTTAAATGGTGTCTCCTCAATTGGTGGGGGTTTTACAGGCTCAACATCCCCTATATCTTTATCAACAAAATCCAGAACGGAGAGCTTCTCCTATAAAATTGTGCAACAACAATAAACAAAACCTTATAAGTCATGTTTTGGCAAGAAAATGAACCAAATGAAAGAATAGATCGAGTAAGCAAAACAATTGAACATGGTTATGGTTGAATGAGACTGAAAAGCTAACACCAAAACAAAACCAAAGCTAAGATAAGCATAAAATATTCATCAAACAGCCACAGTAAAATAAAGCTGGAGATAAAAAAAAAAAAAAAAAAAAAAAAAAAAAAGTAAAAAGTAGAAGTCCCTTCGAAACAAACATATCCAAGCAGCTCAAACCAAATGAATAGATCAAATGCTGAATATCATTTTCTTTAGTTAAAGTGTGAGTTATCTCAATAAACAAATATATAGACTATGAACCAAAAAATGTGAAGTAAAAGGATAAAGCAAATCAAACCACATCTTAAAGGATCTTAGAATAGGTCCAGGAGTATCACGGGCACATAATTCCTATAGTTTCTAAGATTTGAAAATTATATTCCTGAGTGGGAGTATCTATATGCAAGAAACATCATCACATGACCACAAATCAAGATTAGCCGCACCTCCATCAAATCCTCACTTCCCAACAATTTGTTGAATGACAACAAGCAATAGAATTAAACACTACAGTTCTATTCAATGGTAAAGATAATCATTTAAGTGTCATACAAATAATTATTTATCCTTGCAATGTTAACATCCCTTGGTTTGAGAACAAAAGCAGCATATGCCTCAGTAGTACAAAAATGCTTCTTGAATAAAAACACTAATAGGTATTTTTTAATGAAATAAAATAAACAACCAACAGTCACCACCAAGTCACCGAAGAATATACAGAGCAACAAAAACCCAATAGACTCAGCAAAACCAATAAACCAAATTTTACAACCAACAAATAAAATCACCAAAAGCCAATAATAAACCATTACAAGAATGCAAGAAACTAACCAAAGGATGAATCAAACGCTCGCCATCTTCATTCCTCTGCAACCAAACATGTTGAAAAGGCTGGTTCGAATTGTTCACCAATATGTTATACTCTTCTTGAGGCTTCCTTATCGTCGGTATATGAAACGGAACCCTCGCTTTCTTTTCCTTCACTTTCACACTCACCGAGTCACCGGCAGCATTCTTGGTGATCATCCTCTGACTCGACGACTCAGCTCTGCTGCCGAACGACTCGGCCTTTTTCTTCTTGCTGCAAACCAACTGAAACCCATTTTCATTCTTCCCATCTACTTTCTCTTTACCTCTGCTTTTGTTGAAATCGTCCAAGGACATGTCGACACTCTCAAGAGCCTCGTCGTTCACGTTGCCGAGCCAATCATAGGAGTCGTCGATGTCGGTCTGGCTGGGGAACACGATGGGGCGGTTCCAAATATGAGAGGAGCCGATGGATTCGAGAGCGGACTGCGACTGGGCAACAATTGATCGGATCGGGTCGTTGAATTCGGGGAAGTTGCAGTAGAAATGGAAGTCTCTGTCGTTAGGGATTGTTCTTGATGAAGAAGAAAGATTGGAGAGAGAGGTGGTCAGGCTCTGAAGCGACTGTGCCGGCATATGAGGTCGCGATTGATCCTCCTGCTGCTGGCTCATGATTTTTTTTTTTTTCAAATTTTTTTTCTTTTTAGGGTTTTGAAGGTTAGGGTTTTAAGAAGGTTAGGCCGTTAGGGTTTTTGAAGAAACATGATACATGAAAATGAAAATGAAAGGAAACTGACTAAAATGTTTTATTTTGTTATTAGTTTTTTGTTTTTTGTTTTTATTTTTTGAGAGCACGAGAAAATGGCAGTGGTTGGCTTGTTACTTATAACTAACTGTATAAGTTGATAGTTTTCTGTTTTTTTGTCACGTGACTGGTATGCTAAGGCACGCGGGGTATAGCTGTATTTTGTTAATTCTTCGAGAATAATATATACATGAATATGGCAAATTGCTGTTTTCATGCACAATCAATTAATTATTTTGTTTGATCTTTCAAAAAATACAAAAATAATTCTTTTGTTTTAAATCAATTAATTTTGTTTCAACTAAATAATTAGTCTAAAATTTACTAATAATTAAGACGTTAAATTTGTGATATAGTCATATAAGTCGCCTTTTATGTAATTTACAAAGTGTGTATTGAATTTAGATTTTGTTCGAAGAGTTATTTATTTATTTATTTATTTATTTATCCAAGAATATTTTAAATTTCGTAAAAATATTTTGTTCATTTGTTCATTTGACCACTAAAATTTTGTGAAGTAGAAGAATTATTACTTATCGTTTGGGGTTTTTTCTTATCGATTGAAGTCCAGATTAATTTGTTGTATAAATGAACAAAGGTTAACCTTAACCCTACAAATATCTTTTAAGGAAAAAAATGTCATGTAAGAAGAAATTAAACAGACATTGATTTAGTCTCAATCATTAAACAGACATTGATTAAGTTAATGATTAACGATTTATGTCATGTAAGAAGAAATTCAGATGATTTTGAGAGATGGAAATATTGTTAATTTTGAATGAATGTTAGTTCTACTTGTTTTAATGTCAACCTAATCATAGAAAATCTGTTTAGAACTGATCATTTGCTGCTAACTTTTATCAAGTTGCATAAAGCAAGAGCATTGGCAACAAACTTGATCCAAATCATGTAACTTAAAGATTAATTTGTCCGTAAAATCACGAAGTATGACTGTATGAGTATCCCATCTTGTGGTGGTTGCTTTTAAAACCTTACTTGTGGTGGTTGCTTTTGTTGGAATCATGCCACAACCCACAACTAAGTTTCAACGGACCTAACCCTCCCTTAGGGTTTGCTTTGAGATTTCGGGGGTCCGGGATGAAATATAAAAATAAGACCCTTGACCCTTTATGTATGTTTACTTTAATTTTTGGGTAGTGTTAAGGGCACAAGATAATAACCACTTTGTTGCTATAAAGAGAAAATATTCATTGCATTTATTGTAACAAGACAATAAATACATGCACCTATCCGTCTGTCCTCCCCCAACTGCATAACTCGCCGTGGCCTATATGTTGGAAGCAGACCCCTAACTGTGTGACCTGCTGTGGCCTATATGTTGGCTTCGCATAATATGATAGATAAGAAACATCGGCTCATGCCCCTGGCCCCACAAGGATGCAAGTGGGTAAATCAGAACTCATCCCCATCTGAGTAGGATTCGAACCGCTAACATTAACCCCATGTCTGTCCTTCTACCAGCAGAGCTAACCGCTGACGTTTTTATTTCTCTTTATAGAAATAAAGTGGTTGTTAACTTGTGCCCTAACTTAGGGCATAGGTTGACATTACCTTTATTTTTGTTTTCTTTAATAAATACTTATAAAAACAACATGAGGGAAAATCATTTTTCTTTCTTTCCCTTATGTTTTCTATCTTTCCAAA
Organism: Acer campestre; assembly: GCA_954870605.1. Lineage (NCBI taxonomy): Eukaryota > Viridiplantae > Streptophyta > Magnoliopsida > Sapindales > Sapindaceae > Acer > Acer campestre. Next base: position 21,837,807 of record OX940801.1, on the reverse strand, counting down.
TCTTTCCATCCTTCCTATTTTCTTTCCTCCCTACCAAACGGAGCCTTATGGTGTGCTTGGTAGGGATGAAAAGGGAGAGGAAAGAAAAGGGTGGAGGGAAAAGGGAAAAGTGAAAAATGTGTTTGGAATACAGAAAACAATGGAAGGAAGGGAAAAATGGGAGGAAAAATTTATGGGTGGAACCCATAAATTTTAATCCTCCCAAAAGTTGAAGGAAAATGGAGGGAAAGAGAAGACTTTTTGGGTTGATTTGAAACTATAAATTTGTCCCTTTTTTTTAATATATAAAATATAATGTAATGGTAAAATAGAAAAATTGATAAAAAGATTTTTTCTTTCCTTCCTACTTACCAAACATCTCAAGGGGAAATTATTTTATTTTCCTTCTCTCATGTTTTCTTTTTCTCTAAATTTTTCTATCCTTCATATTTTCTTTCCTCTCTACCAAACACACCTTTAAAGACTACTAATTGTGTTTTCATACGTGGGACTTTAAAAAAGAAAAAAAAAGGAAAATTATATATGGACGGTGGACTTTTTAAGAAAATCACACTTAAAAAATAATAAATAAATAAATAAATCACATGTGGATAGTGGTGGACCTTTTTTTGTCTAATCACGTCGAACTTCTTCTTTTTTTTTTTTTTTGGGGGAATTACAGTTTAATCCTTGTGTTTTGACGAAAAGTCATTTTTTTACTCAACTTATGTGTATTAGGGTTTTTGGTCCTCATCTTTTCAGAAATACATCAAAATGGTCCATCCGTTAGTCAAAGTTAACAGGAGTAAGGGTATTTACGTCTCTGCATATATAATTTTGCAAAAGTGACATGTGTACCAATAACAATTTAAAAAAAAATTCAATTTTTCGGAAATAAATATATTTTAAGAAATAAAAATAAAAAAAATAAAAAAAATAAAAACCATTTTCAGTGTAAATGGAAACCCAGAAACAAAAAATCTGGTTTTTTGTTCATAAATCAGTAATTTTTTTTTTTTCATCTCCATTCAAATCGCATCAAAGAAAAATCAAATACATATATCTTCATCAATCCAAATCCAAATTCACCTCTACTTGACTATTTCATCTTTGATTTTTTTTTTTTTTTTTTTTTTTGGAGCAGATGGAGCAGATCTGCTCCAATGGCGGTTCCATATGCGATGGAGAAGATCCATCGTAGAGTCCTCTCGTTTCTAATATAACACCGAATTCTCTCTCTCCTTTGTCATATTGCTTCATTCTTCACCCAAGCCCCTCTCTCTTTCGAATCTATGTTTTCTGATTGTAACCAACTCTCTCTCTCTCTCTCTCTAGATTTTGCTTATCTCTATTTCTCTCTCATCTACCAGCCCTCTCTTATTCTCAGTTTTCTCTATTTTCTAGTTTTATTTTTCTGATATGCTATGGTTTCTTATATCTCTATTTTCTCATTCTTCTCTCGATTATGTGTCTCTGCTATACTATATACTTTCTCTCTTCCTCTCTTTGATCATCTCTATCTCTTTTGTTTTTTTATGTGCCTCTGCTATGTATTTGGAGGAGATCTGGAAATATTTCCAAATCTCCTTACAACTTAAAAAAGAAAAAATTATTTTTTAATAAATCCCCAGTAATGGTCAATTGATGGAGATTAATTTTATATTAAAAAAATATATTTTTCCAAATTCCAAACAAAAAATTTAATTTCCAAATGTGGAGATTGATTGATAGATGGAGGAGATCAATTTGTTTCATCCATTCTTTTGTTTTAAGATAATTAATTAATTAAATATTAAATATTAAATATTAAATATATATTAATATGCGGTGATGGAGATTGGAGATGTCTCCATTTAATTATTATTATTTAATTATTAAATAGTTTGTAATTAAATTTCGAAAATGTATATATAATATTTTAATTTTTGTTTGAAAATGTAATAATTTTAAACTGAGGGTAAAATAGCACTTTCTCAAGTTATGTTAAGTTTGACTGTTAGTTTTTTTGTCAAAGGACCATTTTGATGTATTTCTGAAAAGATGAGGATCAAAGACCCTAATATACATAAGTCGAGTAAAAATGTAATGTTTTGTTAAAACATAGGGACCAAACTGTAATTCCCCCTTTTTTTTTTTTTTCCTTCCTTTAATCATATGTTGAACTTTTTTTAAAATCATACAGTCTTTTTTGAAATCTTTATTAAACATCACTGTACTACCCTCAGATAAATTTAGGGACCGGCCCTAGATGGTTACATCACTGTACTACCCTCAGAGCCGACGACTGTTTATAGCAATAGATCTCGTCAAAACCAAATTTGACCCGATTGGTATCAACCTTCAGAAAAACAAAAAAAGTTGATCAATAATAAACCATACATTAATTGCCAATGTATATATATATATATATAGACTTTGATTTGAATTTCGTTTTGAATCCACATGAAAAGAACTTGTACTCAGAAGCACTTTATTCAACTTTGTTCATTACAAATTGAAAGAAATTACTGAACATATACTGGTAAGTAACTATTAAAAAGTATTCTGTGAAGTAGATTACACTTTATCTGTCTAGGAAGAGCTGCAAAGAAACTCGAAAACTGTTTTTGTACTAAGTAATAAGCTACCAAAACCATACGATAATATTCTGCAGTTGCCTACAAAATCTATTTGGGGGTGGTGTCCGGAACCTGAACCTGGTCGACCATTCGAACTGGGATGATTGGGATCGAATCCCACCACTCTTTTAATCGTCTGTTCCCTTGGTCATTTTCCATCAGCTTCCCTATCTTCGAGTTCATAATGAAGACATAGAACACACCAGCCATGAGAATGAACTTGAATGGAATCACAGCTAATAAAATCGCTGCCACACTCATCGCCAGCATTGCTATATCTGCATGCTGCAATTGATTTTAACTAGAGTAATTAAAAGGAAGAATTCAGAAAATAAATCTTTGATTTATCGGTTATCGCAATGAGTACCTTACGAGCCTTTGAAACCAATATTGACCATACTTTCAAAATTGCAATGTTTGTTGCCTGCAGTATCTCATGAACGGTCATCAACCCATATTGAGCCGACACTATGCTCTCCATTGTAGTTTTGTCGGAAGCAGTGGATATTACAATTTCATTGTATTTGTCTTGTAACCTTTCTCGCCTTGCCCGAAGCATCCGTAATACTCCCCAAAGCAAACAAGTGGCTATAGCCTTCCCAACCCACTCACTACATTGCCAAAGATACCATTTTTGTTTCAAGATGTTATTATGTAGTTTATATTACTAAAGATAACTAATATCAATCTTCTAATTACTTTCGCTATGTTACGTATGTAAGAAAAGTAAAACAGGTTACACTTACTTGTAGACAATCTGTAGAGCTGCAGCAATAACCGCGATGGTTGTTATCGGTTTCTTCCATGAAATGATTTCTTGAAACCAAGGCACAACACCTTTAAGTGGCTTTAGTAGCTCCTATATGATTAAATCATGTAAAACATCCATATTAGAAAGTAAAAATAAAAAATAAAATAAAAATCTGCTAAAAAATTCTGAAATCTCTGAGGACTATTTGTACAGGACTATCTGGCTATACTAATAAAATTGAGCAGAATTTAGAAGAAGAAACTTACCATAAAAACGAGGGCACTGTCACCGATCCCTTCGTCTTTCAACCCTTCAGTGGTGGATTTTGCAATGTCGATTTCCTTTGCTTCTTCTCTAGTTTGATTAATAGCAGTCTCCAGTGAGGTAGGACTGTCATCAGTCATGGGACTGTCATCGGTCATAGGGTTGAGTTTGTCGCCCACCGCCTCTTTTGTCTCTACACCTGAGATGATTGACTGTGACAGATTCATACTTCTCAGAATTGAGCTGCCGCTACAAGAGTGCCCTGGTTTAACTTTCTTGAGACTATCGGCAAGCTCGCTTAGTACATAGTCTCCCTTAGGTAACTCGTCAAACAAGGCAAAGATCAAGAACTTCGTGGGATCCGGTGGTGATATTCTTAGCATTTCTCTTACTGCATGAAGCCTTATGATGCTCAAAATTGTCCTTGCATGCATCTCCCATGCTTGTATTGGACATTCAACCTCGTATTTCGATAAAAATTGGTGCATTAACATAATCTCCTTCGTGAGAGCCAGCCAATGGCCCCGTCTTGTGGAGCTTGTTAACTCAGGAAACTCCAGAACAATTCCCTCTGATCTAGAAAATCGGTGAGCAAGAATCACATAACCACACAATTAACATGTATGCATTTCAAATAAATCATAACCAATCTATGTGGCATGTATCCCTAAAATTCCATCAGCTTAAAGAAATCAGGTCTACTAAAAAAAGAAACTGTGAAGCTCTTGTTGCAGTTATATAATAATAACGATGTTAATGAAAATAATACTAGTAATTCCCATAAGTGAAATGAAATTATCCTTACAATTCAGGGGACTCATAGACTATCGCTTTGTCGAAAAGTGGAGCGCCCCATGGACCTGTGGCAGTTGGTTTAAAACTGTGTTCAATATCCTTCGAAAGGTCAATCTTTATCGCATCTTCATACGTTATGGCTCCCGAAGCCTCAAAGTAGAGAGCATAGTTTGTCAATGTGAGCCTACCTGGAAAAAAAAAACAACAATTATGTAGTCAGAATAATCTAAGTAACAAATTTAATAGATAAACAATATTTAAGACATGAGAAGTTGTTACAAAGAATTTTAAAACAAACCAGGCCAACTTGTTTTTCCAATATGCCGCACTACTCTCTGTGAGCTAGCGGTTCCCTCCACGTGCAGTATATATTCATCATCAGCTAGTTCCACACCCTTCGGAGTTGCTTGATTTTGTAAATGCTTAATGCACCTATAAAATCAAGAAATGAACAGAAGTGGAATAGGAGTTGGATTCAAGTTGCATATATAGAAATGCACTCTGATCATTAATGATCAGGCTAATTGCAAATAAAATTGAGCATGCAAATTATAGAAATGCTTTCAAGAAGTCACATTTCGGTGGAAAATTGATGCATTTGAGAGTCAGAAGCATTACTTGTCAATCTCTTTTAAGAAAATGTCATATGCTGGAAAATGGAGCTGATTTCCTGTTGGCGCAGTCAGAGTTTCAAATGTAAATCTCCCATTAACAACATCTGCAACTAATGGAACTAACGTTGCTAACCACACAAATGCATCTTCTCCAACGCTATGCTCATGATCCGCCTACCATCACAGTACAGAAGGATTACGAGTTGAACAAACATCAAGAAAAAGAGTCATGAGATTTACAACAGAAGCAACTAGGTTCAATATATTGTGTCATTCCAACTTTTGAACATGGCACGATCCACATTTCATTAACAAAGGTAGATTATCAGCATAGCACATAGGCATGTTTGATTTGTATAATAGTTTTGAATGATCAGAGAAAAGAAAAATCTTACAAGCAGTGGCATGAGGTCTGTATAAAAGAGAGAAACCTCATCTTGTTCTGAATCTGAACTGACTTTTAATGGTCTTCGGCCATCCTCTTTCTCCTTTCCCACGCACTCCTGCAAAAAACCATAATTATACTAAATACAAGGATGACTAAATAGACTTCAGTCCCATTACATAAAGCACGCTTAGAAGAGATAAACCCCGTGTTTTAATAGAAAAGAAAACGGGTTCATTAATTCCTAAACTATCTGTCATTAGATTCACCTATTTCAACTTAATTAAAGCCTTCTTCTGCTTATAAAATTGCAAACTAAACTATCAGCCATTATATATATATATATATATACACTTGACAACATTTTCTATGATACATTGTCGTCCACAAAATGGTATCTTAATTCATTCAAATAACAAGAAGCCGATTGCTCACCGTATGAGCCTCCTCATGCTCGCAGCTAGGCATCTCCCAAGCTACCATCATATCAAATGTGACTCGACTAAATGAACCATCACTCATCTTTTCTTCTATGTTTCGACACATGTCAGTGAGAGCCTTTGTACTGCAATATTCAACAAATTTCCTCGAGTAGCCACCAATTTCAGGCTTCCATTCTGCTTCAAACTCTTCAACCAAACTATCCACTGAAGTGTCTAGTGTCCTGGAAGGATCAATTGTATGTAACGAATAATTATATGTTCTGCTTAGTATTATTATATGCTTCGATTAATTAAAGAAATCATTATATCCAAAATGAAACCAATTACTAATAGTTTTGGCCTTGCAATAACATCCTAACATTTTGTGCATGCATATACATATATGTACAATTCTTCTCAACTATTACAAACTGTCAGTCCATTTCACAATAAGAAACATAAGATTGTTTAGGCAAGGAACATTTTATAATCCTCATCGTAGCTAGATGTGAGGTTCGGATATCAGAAAATATCTACTCCCACAACATTAGACAAAAAACCACGCTTGTCCCCAACCAGTAATGTCGAAAAGATTATGCACACCAACTATTTGCTAAGAGAGATATCTTCAAATTAAATATGTATATTCCATAAAATTGACTGACATATAACTAACGATTTGCCTTAGAAGGCTAGAAACCTATTGAACAAGATAGGTATTCCAGCAGATAGATTAATTAGTAAATTTAACATAAACCTCTCAATCGATACACGATTAACATCAATAAATTGTGGCTTATCACTCAATCTCCAATGGAGCAAATTAAAAAATCCATTTTGTAATTTTTCTTACATGGACAAAAATGATTAATTCCTGAGATCAGAAAATTAGTGGACCAATCTCATAAGTACTTGTACAAAAGCACTTAGCAGTACTGCTTATTCCGATCGAAGAAGTGATTCCAATAATAAAATCATCCCCACCCCACTAACCATTAACAATAATTATATATGGTTTGTATAATGAGTGTCCCTGTACATGTACACATGTATATATACGAAGATATATTTACATTAAATAATTAAAGGAGCCAGAGAAGAGATAAAAGTACCGGGCGCAGGTGAGAACGACGTCGTTGGCAATGGAGGACAAATGCTTCTTCTTCTGCATCATCGTATTCGTGTCTTCTTGTCTCTGATTGATCCAAAGAGAAGAGGAATGTTAAAAACTTGATTTTAAAAAAGGGAGAGAGTGAGACGTGTTTGTTTCTGAGACTGCCACGTTAGGGTGCCCATGCATGCAAACACCTGGTGGTAACAATTATATGTCCAAAGCTAAACTTAATCTGTAGAATGCAATTTCTATATCTCTTTCTGAAATGAAATCTAAAACTATCCAGAAACATAAGCTGAGAATTAATTAAATATCTTCTCTTTAAAACACATTTTTTCTGAAAATACTATATAATATAATAAAAACATTTTCTGATTTTAATTTAAAATCTTTTCTCTACCGATCATAATCAGTGATACATATAATTTGTAAACTCTTTATCAAATTAGTACCCAAGGGAATATCTCACGTACGTAGCAAAGCATCTCAATGCACACGTAGAGTAGGGAAAAAACTTCTCACATACACGGTGATATCTGATCACCTATGCAGAGCGATTATCTAACATACATGTTGATATCTAATCAGACGTGCAGAGTAATCTCATATAATCTTACATACACGTCGATATTTGGTTGAACGTGCAGAGTAATCTCACATACAGGGACGTAACCGGGATTCATCGCTAGGGGGGCTAGAATAAATCTTCTTAGTAAGCCTCTACGGAATTAAAAAAAAATTAATAATTGAAAAATAAAGATACACCTAATAGTTAACAAGGAAAAATTGAAATAATAATGTATACATTTTCGGTGGAAGGTTACTAATAATGTACCAAAGAACTTTTTGAAAAGTTTTAACTCAACTTTAACAAAGTAAAATTTAAATAAATTTAGGAGATGAGGTTAATCCGGTGGTATATCCATCACACCTATGCAGCTACACCACGAGATTATGGATTCGAGTCTCCTCTCCAAAAAAAAAAAAAAAAAAAAACCCCGAAATTATGTAATATTTCAAAAAAAAATTGAAATAAATTCCTTATTTGTTAGCTCATGCCACACCAAAACAACATCAACAAGATTTTTACTAAATAATGTATTATATACTTGTATTTTCATTTGATGTTGCACTCAATTTTTATATCAATACTTTGTAATTTTGAAAGTTTAATCTAAAATTTTATAACCAAAAAAAATATAATAACCCTAAAATTTCAAAACAAAAAAAATATATATATAATTCAAAAAACTATAAATTAGATAAGCACTAAAATTTCAATTATAATAATAATAATAATAATAATAATAATATATAATTCATTAAAATATACCTACTTTGAAAACCAAAGTTTTTTAGATAAGTAGGCCAAATTTAGAGAATGGGAGAGAGTAGTTAATAAAAAAGTATTTATTTATTTGAAGTGGTGAGAGTGAGTAAAAATTGAAAAAATGTAAAAAATAAAATAAAATAAAGAAACAAGTGAAAGGACATGTATGGTATTTTCTTATATAACTGATCTAAATAGATAATTAAACATATTATAAGGACTATTCTATAATTTTTCAATTTTAATTTTTTTTTTTTTTTTTAAGATGGGTCAGGGTGGGCTTGAGCCCACCCTAGCCCCTGTTGTGTTTCGTCCCTGCTCACATACACATGCAAAACAACCCCAAAGGCTAATAATATGTATATAATCTAACATACACGTCGATATCTGATCGAACGTATTAAGTAATCTCACATACATGTGCAGAGCAGCCCTAAAGGCTAATAATCTGAATATAATACTGATGGGGAGGGTACATATCTTTTATCTTAAAATCTGATCAATCTTTAGAAACTCTGTTCTGAAAACATGAATAAATATTCTTTTCTTTTATTTCTTTCTGAAAATCTTATAAAACACTCAAATAAAAACTTTATGAAAATCTTGTAATCTTTTTGAAAATCTAGAAATCCATCTGGATTTTTGAAAATCTATAAATCTGACAGGGAATATGACAATCTAGAAATCTATCTGAAAATCTGTTCGAACATACGTGAACTATTCTTCTTTCTAAATCTTAATTTTTAATCTATTTCTGGATTCTGGAAATCTACATATTTCTTAAAAACATATATCATTTGGAAATATGTTTTCTAAATGAATAAATCATTTATTTCTAATAATTCTCTAAATAATTAAAACTAACATATAATTCTAAAATAAATAACTTTTATTAAAAAGTATCCACTCACATAATTCTTGTGTTCAAATCTGGTTTGAAACTGGGTTCCCTCCTATTCCCTCCTGAATTCATCACTTTCTGGATCCACCCTGTATATCCAGTGCATATCTCTACAAGTTTACTGCTGCACTCTAATAATTCTTCCTTCAAAATCTCAACCTTTTATCTCTCTCACACACACACACCACATGTCTGATTCTCCTTTTTATTTTTGGAAAAATTGCACAAACTTACCCTAATGATTCTCATTGTAGCATAATATTCAACTAATGCATTTAATTGCACAAACAACCCCTCCTGTTAGTCAACTACGGTTAAAGATAACCATTGACCATTATTTTATTTTTTTGAAAGCCCAAAATTGCCCTTGCACTTTATTACAAAAAAATCTTAATTGCCCTTTATTTAAAACATTATTTACTTTAAATTATTAGAATATAAAAAATAAATAATAAACATAATCTTTTTTAAATCAAAAAAATTCAAAAATAATATATTAAAAACAAAACAATTTAGGAAAAAGTTATTTTGAGAAAATACAATTTAATAATATTTTGAAAACAAAACAAAAAAAAAAACGTTATTTTGAGAAAATATAATTTAAAATTATGCAAGTCCAATATGAATAGTGGTAATGTGCTATATATTTTTTAAATTAAAATTTTTTTTTAATTTAAAAAGGATTATGTTTAGTATTTATTTTTTTATTTTTGAATCAAAATATAATGCGTAGTTTATATGAGTCAAATTATTTTGTCTTATAGAGATGAACATTGAACAAATTTTCGGTGTTACTGTATTTTATTATGACAAATGATTATATTTTTATTTCAAACTTTTGATGATTTTATTTATATTTGTGTTTAGAATACTAAACATAATCCTTTTTAAATAAAAAAAAATTCAAAAATAATATAATAAAAACAAAAAAAATTCAAAAATATGTAACACGTTACCACTATTCATATTGGACTTGCATAATTTTAAATTATATTTTCTCAAAATAACATTTTTTTTTGTTTTGTTTTTAATATATTATTAAATTGTATTTTCTCAAAATAACGTTTTCTTAAATTGTTTTGTTTTTAATATATTATGTTGAATTTTTTTTATTTAAAAAGGATTATGCTTAGTGTTTATTTTTTATATTCTAATAATTTAAAGTAGATAATGTTTTAAACAAAGGGCTTAAGATTTTTTTTTTTTTTTTTTTTTTTTGTAATAAAGTGCAGGGGCAATTTTGGGCTTTCAAAAAAAAATCATGGTCAATGGTCATCTTTAACCGAAGTTGACTAACAGGAGGGGTTGTTTGTGCAATTAAAGGTATTAGTTAAATATTATGCCATAATGAGAAACGTTAGGGTAAGTTTGTGCAACTTTCCCTTTATTTTTCTATAATCTCACGTAGGGGTGGGCATGGTTCGATTTGGTTCGGTTTTGTCTAAAACCGTATTGAACCGACATATATTTGGTTTTTGAAAATATGAATCGGTTTGAACCGCTTTGAACTTGAAAACCAAATTGAACCGAACACCTTTATCTCGGTTCGGTTCAATTTGGTTTTGGGCCTATTGGGCTTTGCAGGTTTTTTATATGTTTTTTAATTTTTTGAGCCTTTAAGTTGCATTTTTTTGCATTTAGGCTTAAACTTTTTTAAGAAAACATAATATGTAAAAAATAATTTAAACAAAAATACAACTCAATTTTCAATCCAAATCTAAAATAGCATCATAGTCAATCTACATTCTCAATCAAAATATAAATCTTCATAACTTCTATAAAATAGAAGTAAAAAAATATAGTACATAATGTAGTCCAAAATAAAACATCATCAACAAATAGTCCATAGTAAAATTGAACTTTACAAAATAATTAATTAAGATAATTCGGGTTATTCGGTTCGGTTCGGTTTTATATGTCCAAAACTGAAACCGAACCGAATTCAATTCGGTTTTTAAATTTTAAATAGTTTGAACCGAATAGAAGCTATGAACCGAACCAAACCGAATCAAACCAAACACCCTTTTTCGATTTGATTCGGTTTGGTTCAATTCGGTTTTGGTTTTTGTGCCCACCCCTAATCTCACGGCCTGCTTCCCTCTTTTCTTCCTCTTCTTTTCTTTTCTTCTATTTTCTCTTGGCACACGTCTGATATCCTACGCCGATCCTCTCTCTTGAGTAGGGATGGCCAATGGGGAAATGGGGATGGATATAGGTCCCCCCATCCCCATCCCCAATTTCCAAACCCTCCCCCATCCCCCCCCCCCCCCCCCCATTTCCCCATTTGGGGAAAATGGGGATGGGGTAGATTTGGGGGGAGGTCTCCCCACCCCCATCCCCATTTCCCCGTTTTCCCCGTTTTTCCCCGATTCCCCATTTCCCCCGGATCCCCCATTTCCCCATTCTCCCATTCCCCCATTTTGCCTATATGAGTTAGGTTTTAAGTTATAAATATGTATTTATAGTTAGTAAAATAGAAATAATAGAAATAATAAAAATAATAAAAATATAAAAATAACTATATATTAATATATTATATTATATTATATTATATTATATAGTTGGGGGAAATGGGGAAATGGGGATGGGGGAAGCTTCCCCCATCCCCATCCCCATTTACATAACTTTTTGGGGAAAATGGGGAGATGGGGGGGTCCCCATTTCAATTTGGGGATAAAATTCATCCCCATCCCCCCCCATTTCCCCATTTTTCCCCAAAAAAAAATCCCCAAATGGGGATGGGGGAGCGGGGATTTAGGGCCCCGGGGGAAAATGGCCATCCCTACTCTTGAGTCAATTCTCACTTATATATTAATATATTATTATCTATATACACATGCATTTTTACACTTGCCACCAACATACATACTTCACCTCTTGCTTTTGACCAAACCTTGGCACCTGTCAACGAAATCATGGCATGCACCGCTTCAAACATTTAACTTTTATTAATTTTTTATTTTATTTTTTATTTTTATTTTTTTAAATCTCTAAACTAATATAGTTAGAATTCTCATATAAGTCATGCAAGATTGCCGCTGTTATTTAACTGTGACCATTACCATGCACATGTGGCCAACATCACAAGTGGAACGTCGGCCTTACAAACCTATGCCCGTGCAGGAGAATTGTCACATAAAGACTTAGTCAGTTTGTTAGTTTAGTCATGTTTGTTAGTTTGTTTTGAATAAGTGTAGTTGTTAGTGGAGCTGATCTCTAGCGTAGTGGTTACGGTTCCTTTTCTTTTGGCATTGTTTCCTATTTGTTTGGCTAATAGTTTAGCTATTTGTATCAGACTATCAGTTAATTGAAGGTATCGAATATTTGAGTAAAATTGCCTCCCCTCTCTACACTTCTCTTGTATCTTCCTGCCTCTTTCTTGTTTTCTTGAAATTCTCTTATCATAAACTTATCTGCTACGAGGTCAATGTCTATCTCGAGCTTGGATTCAGACTCAGGTCTGAGTCATGTGTTTGGGCTTAGATGGACCTTACATAAACGCTCTAATTGAGTGACCAATTTGACTCAATCGGATTTAAAACATTTTAGTAAATCGCTTCTAGTGGTATTTCTAGACACAACTGTAAATTGGTGGTTGTATGCTTTTTTGATAAAATTTTCAAAAAAAGGATTGTAACCAAAACTAATTGGTTGATTGGTTTATTCAATATAACGTGTCATGCTTTCCCTCGTATTGGCATCGTCATATCTCCACGTCGTAACAGACCCATATGGAAATCTTTATGCCTTCTCAAATGTCCCGTTCCTTTCTTAGAACCGGTCAATAAATTCTTACAAAATTTACAACGAGCCATAGATACTACATGACCGTCCGAGCAGATTACGTCTTCCAAGTCAAAACATTCCCATACCATAGATTTTATCTTTCTGGTTGGTCTTGATGTTGTTGACCCTGGTGTGGAGGCGTAAGGACCGGTTTGTCCTTGAGAATCTTGCCCGACCTCCACTTCCAATGACAAAAATATTAAATATACTAAACACAAAATCATAAATATTAAAATACTAAGCTATAAATATTAAATATAGTAAACATAAAATCATAAATATTAAAACACTTCCAATTACAAAAACTGAAAGTCATCATTGTCCATGTTTAATTTGTCTTCAAAATAAATAGGAATTCTAGTAGGATCCATTTCCTACAATGCATAAATATAAAAATATTAAATTAAAAACTAAGCCATAAATATTAAATATACTAAACACAAAATCATAAATATTAAAATACTAAGCTATAAATATTAAATATACTAAATATAAAATCATAAATATTAAAAATAAAAACTAAACCATATATATTAAATATACTAAACATAAAATCATAAATATTTAAATTAAAAACTAAGTCATAAATATTAAAAATATTACGCCATAAATATTAAATATATTATATAAAATCATAAATATTAAAATTAAAAACTAAATGATAAATATTAAATATACTAAACATAGCACGATCATAAATATTTGAACATATATGGCACGATCCACATTTCATTAACAAATGAAAAAAATTACATGTTAATGGAAAGGTAGATTATCAGCATAGCGCATAGGCATGTTTGATCTGTATAATAGTTTTGAATGATCAGAGAAAAGAGAAATCTTACAAGCAGTGGCATGAGGTCTGTATAAAAGAGAGAAACTTCATCTTGTTCTGAACTGGCTTTTAATTGCAGAAAACCGTAAGGCTGCGTTTGGTGCGCGGGATTGGATTGGATAGGATTGGACTATTTTTATGGGATTGGATTGGATTGGATTAGATTAGTACTGAGATGTGTTTGGTGTCATACGGATTGGATTAAAATAATACCGTCTCTTGTTTGGTATAACATGGGATTGGATAAAAAATAAAATAAAATAAAATAAAATAAAATAACAAAACAAAAAGCAAAAAAGAACAAAATAACAAAACTGGTGGACCTCCATCAGTTTAACAACATCAGTGATTCAACAAAACAAAAACAAAACGACAAAAAGCAAAAATGCAAAAATGCAAAAATTGGTGGATCTTCGATATAGATGAACAATTTTTTTTTCCTCTTCAATTCTCTCTTCACATCTCTCAGCTATCTCCTGTATCTCTCTGACTCTCTCTTCTTCCACGTCGTCGGTCTCCTTAGCGGCGTCGATCTCATCGTCGACGGTCTCCTCGTCGATGGTCTCCTCAACAGCTCTTCTTTGGCAACGTCGGCGACGCGAACGGCTCCATGGGTTTCAGTGAACGATCGCGTGACCTTGAGCAGTGATGAACTGATGAAGAAAAAAATTAATGGTGGGAGGGTTCTGGATTTATGGGTTTTGGACTTTTGGATGATTATGTTTTGGGTTTTTTATTTGGGAGGATTTTGGATTCTGATTATGGTTGTGTTAGGTATAGATAATTGAATGATTTTTCAATTTTGTTCTTCATTTTTCTGGGTTTGATGATTGAAAACCATCTCCCCTTAAATTATTTTTCTGGTTTGATTATTGGTGGATCTCAGACAACAATTTTTATTTTTTTTTCAAAAAAAAAAATAGAAGGTTGGGACAAAAATAATCCCACCATTCGTGTCTGGACTTTTTAGTCCTGCTGCAATGGGATATGAGGTGGGGCCCCCGGATTAGTTGTCCAATGCTGTGTGCTCACCAAACATGGGATTGGACTAAAAATAGTCCAATCCCAGTCCAATCCTGTCAAACAAACACAGCCTAATAGTACTAAATACAAGGATGACTATACTGACGTTAGTCCCATTACATAAAGCACGATTAGAAGAGATAAACCCCGTGTTTTAATAGAAAAGAAAACGGGTTCATTAATTCCTAAACTGTCTGTCATTAAATTCACCTACTTCAACTTAATTAAAGCCTTCTTCTGCTTATAATTGCAAACTATACTATCTGCCATTATATTTATATACTCGACAACATTTTCTATGATACATTGTCGTCCGCAAAATGGTATCTTAACTTAATTAATTCAAATAACAAGAAGCCGATTGCTCACCGTATGAGCCTCCTCATGCTCGCAGCTAGGCATCTCCCAAGCTACCATCATATCAAATGTGAAATGAACCATCACTCATCTTTTCTTCTATGTTCCGACACATGTCAGTGAGAGCCTTTTTGTACTGCAATATTCGACAAATTTCCTCGAGTAACCACCGATTTCAGGCTTCCATTCTGCTTCAAACTCTTCAACCAAACTATCCACCGAAGTGTCTAGTGTCCTGGCAGGATCAATTGTATGTAACGAATAATTATATGTTCTACTTAGTATTATTATATGCTTCGATTAATTAAAGTAAAATGAAACCAATAGTTTTGGCCTTGCAATAACATCCTAGCATTTTGTGCATGCATATACATATATGTACAATTCTTCTCAACTATTACAAACTTTTAGTCCATTTCACAGTAAGAAACAAATGATTGTTTAGGCAAGGAACATTCTATAATCCTCATCGTAGCTAAATGTGAGGTCCAGATATCAAGAAAGAGGAAATAGAGAGAAATAGCACCAAATTGGATTGGTTTTGTGGTAATATCACCAACTTAATAAGTTTTGTAGAAGAGTGGTGCTATTGACACACCCCCTACTGAACTATTTATGCCCCACTTTTTTAATTAATTAGCATTATTATTTTTCCTTTAACAAAATTACTAAAAGAGACATTCAATTTAAGAAAAAAAAAAAAGATTCTATAAAGTAAATCTAATAAAACCCCCACGTTAAAAAAAAAATAAAATAAAAAATAAAAAAAATAAAAGTACTAATATTCATTGAAAATATGCAAATTTTCAATTTTGCTCTAAGGAATCTGATAGGTTTAGATTCCTGTAATGGATTCTTGAGACTGAAAACTATACACATGAATAAGAAAAAAAAATACAAGACAAAATAGTACTGTGCTTTCTGCTGTTATTTATGTTTCCTTGTGGGTTTTGTTTTTCCCTCTTGATGTCGTTTGGTGGTTTTGAATAAAGTTTTAACTTACAAAAAAAAATAAATATATTCATTGGTGTTTGCTGTTGCAAAAGTAATACATAACAAAAATAAGTAACCGGTGTTATTGCAGATCTTGAGAGAGATTAGAGATGGGGTTTATTAAGTTTGAAAAATAAGTAAAAGGGGTAGTTTTGGAAATTAATAAAGTAAATTAATAAAACCATTAAACTTTATTTAATTAAATCAAAATTTTAAAAAATGGGGCATAAATAGATTAGTAGGGGGTGTGCCAATAGCACCACTCTTTGTAGAAATAGCATCAAAGTATGTGATCTGCCCAAATTGCCCCTCACTTATTCTTTCTTCCTCTCTCTCCCTCTCTTTCTTTCTTCCTCTCTCCTTTGTTTTTTTTTTTTTTTTTCAAAGAACTCCATTGATCCATCAATGGAGGTCGGACAGACCTTAAATGGAGGTCGAATGGAGGGCGAAAGACCTCCATTGGAGTCGAAATAACCTCAACCTCCATTGGTGGTCGATGAAGAAGAAGATTAAAAAAAAAAAATCTGGAAATAAGTCTCGAGTAGGTCTCAGTCTCCCTTTCTCCTGAAAGAGCATCCCTCAGTGAGTCTAGCACGACCACCAGTAGGCTGGCACAGGACTGTCTGGCAGTTTCCGCAAACCACAACGGTTTGAGAGTCGCTAAAAACAGTGGTTATGTTGAAGCAACCCTGACATTTCACATCCATGAAGAAGGAATTGGGTGACTGAACAAGACGTTTGAGCTTGTGCTTTTTCTTCTCAAGCTCCGCCGGTGGATTCAACAAATCAACATTGTTCTGGAGAACCATTTTTGCAATGCTATAGGAGAACCAGGAAACCCAAGAAAACCCTAGCAGTAGTAGCAGAATGTATATCTCAGCGGACGGAGAGATATTGAACAAGATAGGTATTCCAGCAGATAGATTAATTAGCAAATTTAACATAAACCTCTCAATCGATACACGATTAAAATCAATAAATTGTGGCTTATCATTCAATCTCCAATGGATCAAATTAAAAAATCCATTTTGTAATTTTTCTTACCCGGACAAAAATGATTAATTCCTGAGATCAGAAAATTAGCAGACCAATCTCATAAATACTTGTACAAAAGCACTTAACAGTACCGCTTATTGTGATCGAAGAAGTGATTCCAATAATAAAATCATCCCCACCCCAATAACCATTAACAATAATTATATATGGTTTATATTATGAGTGTCCCTCTACATGTACACATGTATATATACGTAGATATATTTACATTAAATAATTAAAAGAGACAGATAAAACTACTGGGCGCAGGTGAGAACGACGTCGTTGGTAATGGAGGACAAATGCTTCCTCTTCTGCATCATCGTCTTCTTGTCTCTGATTGATCCAAAGAGAAGAGGAATGTTAAAAACCTGCTTTAAAAAAAGGGAGAGAGTGAGACGTGTTTGTTTCTGAGACTGCCACGTTAGGGTGCCCATGCATGCAAACACCTGGTGGTGACAATTATATCCTATATCTATTATCTATTATCTATTTCTATTTCTATTTCTACTTCTATTTCTATATTAGAAGGGGGAGTTGGTCGGCTGAATTAGAGCCCCCTTGTTTTTGTTTGAATTTGTTTGGTTTTTTTTTTTTTTTTTTTTTTAATATATATATTTTTTAATTTCTTTAAACGTATAATTACAAGTACGACCCTTAAAGTTTATATAATTACTTAATAGATAGGTTTTTATAAGATTTTAATTGTAGCATCCCTTAGATTTTCTTTGAAAGTCTATCTTAATAATAGTAACAAAACAGAAATTGTTTAGTAATTTGCTTTCCACGAAAGGGCTTCATCCCAGGAAAAGTTTAAGGTATTTGGATTGATTATTATTTTATATTGTAAAATGAGATGGGGGATGAAAATATAATTTTCTATGCATTTAATGACTTCAAAAGGAATAAGAAATAATATATGGGTATAAGTGTAATTTGTCATGCCACTTTATGACTTTAAATATAAAATATATACGGTGGAAGTTTGTAAAGTGAAATAAAAAAAATAAATAAATAAAAGAGGGATTTAACAGGCGGTTACCTTATCTGATAAGGAAGAAGAATGAACAAAAAAAAAAAAAGATTTAATTTAGGGGGAGTTTAGCGGTGGAATTCCACCTGTCACCATGCATGCATCACAATTCACAACAGATGTAAATGGCTTCTTATCTGGGTTTTAGGAGAGAGAGTGATGCATTGCAATAATGGCCAATGCTGATCACCAGGCCTATTATTGTATTTCCTTATTTCCAGCATTATAGTTCCTTATTTCCAGCAAATAACCACCCACTCGTCCATGTTTGGGTCCTATTTTTTCAGCTAATAACCACCCACTCACCCATGTTTGTTGGTTGTAATGGGTCCTTGTTTAGTGCTTAGTTGTGCATGATTTTTACTTAGTTGCTTAATTCTCTCATTTGAGTTGTTGTAAATAAACTATTTAATGTTTTAATCTGAATAAAGAAGGTAGATTAGTTTATAAACTCTTGTTCTTTACTTGGAGAGATTCCAAAACAGCTTTTCAGATATTGGTGAGATTCTAATTTCTGAGAGTTAGTTTTTTTTAGTTTATAGTGTCATCAAATTGGTATCAAAGCCTGGTTCTGATCAACAAAACTTCCTTATGCCAGAAACTAGAAGTGGTCATTCATACAACGTTATGGACCAACCTTCAACCAGCCCCAGTCCATCAAATCCCCCTCCAAACCCAAACACCGCACAAACTTCAAACAGTTTTCTGCAACAAATTGATCAGTTATCTCAGACCATGAACGTTGTTTTGCATCGGTTAGATATGATGGATGAACGCAGCAACCGTGAAACGGGGCGAGTGTCTAGATCGGGACGTCGCAATCTCAGGAGAAGAGAGGGAATTGGGGACAGTGATGAGGATGAAGAGGAAGTGCAAATGGGCGGGGTTAGGCCAAGGGAAGCCAGATTTACTCAACGACAACCACGCGGAGCTGATGTTCGAGGAAATGTCCTGGATGAAATTACCAAAAGAATGAAGGTAGAAGTTTCTGACTTTGTGGGAAAACTTGATCCTGATGCGTTCTATGATTGGATCACAGCACTCGAAGACTACTTTGATTGGTTCTCAGTGCCTGAGGAACGCAGAGTTCGGTTTGTCAAGCTCAAGTTAAAAGGATCAGCTCGTGCTTGGTGGAGTAGCGTGGAAGAGCGGCTCAAGCGAACTCGTCAGGCCCCTATTACCGAATGGGAAGAGATGAAAGAAAAATTAGAAATGAAATACCTACCCATCAACTATGAGCAACTCATTTATGAAGACTTGCTGCAGTGGAATCAAGGTACCAAGCTTTCGGTTGACCAATATACTGAACGGTTTCATGAACTGACGGTCCGGAGTAAGGTGAGTGAATCAGAGGTGCAATTGTTGGCTCGTTATCTAAAGGGGTTGAAACCTGATATCCGAAAAGAAATGTTGACAGCCCGACTTTACAATGTTGAAGAAGCTTATCAGATGGCATTACAAGCGGAGCGGCAATCTTCAGGTAATTCACGCCGCTTGTACTCAACTGACTCTGGAAGTTTTCGTTTTCCATCAGCTGCTAGTTCGAAAATTTCTGAGGACACAGCCAAAGCAAACGCCGGTAGTGATTGGAAAGGCAAGGCTAAAGCTCACGGTGAAAGGCCCCAATGTTACAAGTGCAAGGGCTTTGGTCACTTCGCGGTGGTTTGCCCTACTCGCGATCAAAGGATAGCGTATGCTTGTGAAAAAGACTTGATGTTTGATGATGAGCAGAGTGTTGCCCAGGAAAACAATGATCAAGAGCAGACAGAACCTGAAGAGGAGCGGTTGCAAGCCACAGATTTGCCTTTGTGTGTGATTCAACATGTTTTGACAGGTCATAAAAAGAAGGCAGATCACTTGGCACATGATTGGAAGCGAACAAACATTTTTCACACTCGAGTGGTACATGGAAACAAAGCCTTAAATGTCATCATTGACAATGGGAGCAGTATGAATGTGGTGGCGAAAGAGGTGGTCGATCGGCTTGGATTACCATTGGAAGCGCATCCAACCCCATACAGAGTCAGTTGGATCAATGACAAGAATTCGATTCCTGTACAAAACCGTTGCTTAATAAAGTTTTCGTTGGGAAAAAGTTATGTGGATCAAGTGTGGTGTGATGTGCTGCCAATGACAGTGTGTCATCTCCTGTTAGGCAGACCTTGGATGTATGATATGGGTGTTAGTTATGATGGTAAGGAGAACATTTATTCCTTTAAATTCCAGGATCGAAAAATTGTGTTGGAGCCACTTCCAATCACCGAATTTGAGTCACCAAAGGAACCCAACACCATGCTAACTGTACGCCAAGTCAAAGAAGTTGTTCAAAATGGAAATACCATTCTTTTCCTAGTTGGACGAGAACTGAAACAAGTGGATGGGGCCATACCTGAACGTGTTAAATTCTTACTCCAAGAATTTCAAGAATTGATGCCGGAAGAACTCCCACAACAACTTCCTCCTTTACGTGACATTCAGCATGCCATCGATTTGGTACCAGGTTCGTCTTTACCAAATCTTCCTCACTATCGAATGAGTCCTACTGAGCATGTTGAACTCCAAAGGCAGGTGCAAGAACTACTTAGCAAAGGCTTCATCCGTGAGAGCCTTAGCCCTTGCGCGGTACCAGCATTACTTACCCCAAAAAAAGACGGAACCTGGAGAATGTGTATTGATAGCCGAGCGATGAACAAAATCACCGTTAGGTACCGGTTCCCAATTCCACGCCTTGATGACATGCTAGATCAATTAAATGGCGCAAAGATTTTCACTAAACTTGACTTGAGAAGTGGGTATCATCAAATTCGAATGAGACCTGGGGATGAATGGAAAACCGCTTTCAAGACTAAAGAGGGGTTATATGAATGGCTTGTCATGCCTTTTGGCCTCACCAATGCCCCAAGCACATTTATGCGGGTGATGACACAAGCACTTCGGCCATTTATGGGTAAATTTATTGTGGTATATTTTGATGATATACTCATTTTTAGTGAGTCTTTCGCAGCCCATTTAGAACATTTACAGAAGGTTTTGGAGACACTCAAGAAAGAGCAGCTGTACGTCAACAAAAGTAAGTGTTCTTTTCTCAAGGAGAAAACTAACTTCTTGGGTTTTATAGTGTCTCATAAAGGGGTGGAAGTTGATCCATCTAAAGTTCAAGCAATCCGTGATTGGCCCGAGCCACGGTCTTTCTTTGATATTCGAAGTTTCCTTGGGTTAGCATCATTTTATCGCAGGTTCATACAAGGATTCAGCTCGATCACATCACCTATGACTGAATGCCTAAAATCCAAGACCTTCAGTTGGTCGCCAGCAGCTACCAAAGCTTTTGAACAAATAAAACACAAAATGTCAACCACCCATGTACTAAAACTTCCAGACTTCTCTCAGGTTTTCGAGATTGCTTGTGATGCCTCTAATATTGGCATTGGTGGAGTGTTGAGTCAAGAAGGACATCCAGTGGCATATTTCAGTGAAAAATTAAATGAAGCCAGACGTAAATACTCAGCCTATGATGTGGAATTCTATGCTCTGGTTCAGACTCTAAAACATTGGCGTCATTATTTAATACATCGGGAATTTGTTTTGTTCACTGACCATGATTCTTTGAAGCACCTCCACTCTCAACACAGGTTAAATGCAAAACACGCTAGGTGGTTCGATTATCTTCAACAATTCTCCTTCACAATCCGACATACAGCGGGGCGTGAGAACAAAGTTGCTGATGCACTCAGTCGTAAACCACTCATCCTTGCTGCACTCACTATTAATGCAGCTGGTTTCAAATCAATGAAGGATCATTATGCAGCAGACAAGGATTTCCAAGATATCTGGACAATCCTGCAGACTGGTACACCAACTGTCCATACTGACTTCACTATTTCAGACGGGTTCCTCACCAAAAATGGTAGGATTTGTGTACCAGTGGGCTCGTTGAGGGAGTTCATTATTTTAGAACTACATGGAGGTGGGTTAGCAGGACACTTTGGTTTTGATAAAACTTATTCCCTGGTAGCTGACAGATTTTTTTGGCCACACTTGAGACGTGATGTACACACTGTTGTTGCTCGATGTCGTACTTGTCAAGTTAACAAGGGTACGAAGCAAAATACAGGGCTCTACACTCCTTTGCCGATCCCTCACCAGCCTTGGGTCGATATTAGTATGGACTTCGTTCTTGGATTGCCTCGCACTCAACATAATCACGATTCGATAATGGTTGTCGCAGACCGTTTTTCTAAGATGGCGCACTTTATACCGTGTCGCAAAACGTTTGATGCTTCTAACATTGCCACCATTTTTTTGAAAGAGATTGTCAGGTTACATGGCCTCCCTACTTCCATTGTTTCCGATCGTGATGTTAAATTCATCAGCTATTTCTGGAAGACACTTTGGGCGAAGCTTGGTACCAAACTGTCTTTCTCAAGTGCGTTCCATCCCCAAACTGATGGACAGACTGAGGTGATTAATCGTAGCCTGGGTAACTTATTGCGTTGTTTAATTCAGGATCATACCACCAGTTGGGATTTGCTTCTACCTCATGCCGAATTTGCTTATAATAATTCTGTGAACCGCACTACTGGAAGCACACCTTTTCAGCTTGTGTACGGCATAAGTCCTCGCAACCCTTTGGATACCATGGCCTTGCCTCTGCCACAGCGTGCAAGTGAAGCTGGTTTGGATTTTGCTGCTCATATGAAATTAATTCATGAGGAGGTTCGACAACACATTGCTCTTCAAACAGAAACATATGCCCAACAAGCCAACCTCCACCGCCGAGACAAGCAATTTGCAATTGATGACCTGGTTATGGTTCGTCTACGACCTGAACGGTTTCCTCCTGGAAGCTTTAACAAACTTCACGCGCGACGCGCTGGTCCATTCCGAATCATGAAGAAAGTCGGTCCTAATGCCTATGTTATCGACTTACCTTCTAAGTATGCAATCAGTCCAATTTTTAATGTTCAAGATTTAACAGAATTCAACAGTGAATGTGATCTTTCAGCTACTGAATCTACTACCACCACCAGAATTCCTGACGTTCCTACTCGGTCTGACACCGTGTTGGCAATTCGAGACCACCAGTTTGTGTCTACTCGGAGAGGGGGTTATTATAAGTTTTTGGTTCAATGGGCTCACAAACCAATTTCAGAATCGGTTTGGCTGCAAGGAGATGAAGTGTCTCGCCTTAGTCCTTCGTTGTTTCAAGCCTATCTACAACAAAACTTGCCAGAGGCAAGTTCTTTGGGAGGGAGGCAAACTGATGCATTGCAATAATGGCCAATGCTGATCACCAGGCCTATTATTGTATTTCCTTATTTCCAGCATTATAGTTCCTTATTTCCAGCAAATAACCACCCACTCGTCCATGTTTGGGTCCTATTTTTTCAGCTAATAACCACCCACTCACCCATGTTTGTTGGTTGTAATGGGTCCTTGTTTAGTGCTTAGTTGTGCATGATTTTTACTTAGTTGCTTAATTCTCTCATTTGAGTTGTTGTAAATAAACTATTTAATGTTTTAATCTGAATAAAGAAGGTAGATTAGTTTATAAACTCTTGTTCTTTACTTGGAGAGATTCCAAAACAGCTTTTCAGATATTGGTGAGATTCTAATTTCTGAGAGTTAGTTTTTTTTAGTTTATAGTGTCATCAGAGAGACAGAGGATTGAGACGAGGAAAAGAGAGAAAAAGAGAGAAAAAGATCGGCGTTCTTATCTTCAATTTTTTTAAAAAAAATGATTGTAGTGGCTGAATTTGGGAGCCCAAGCGCTTCTCAGTTAGACCAGACAAGATTTTCGAAGCTTCAAGAACGAAGAGGTAAGGCTACTACCATGTTTCTTCGTCTCATTCTCAATTTGATTCTCTCCTTCTTCCCTAATTTTTTTTCTGTGTAGAGTTTTAGTGTATAGAATTTAATTCAAAAATAGGTACAGAGTACGTCTTTAAACCCTATGTTTTAGCAAAAACTTTTAATTTTATTTTTGATGGGTGGTTTGAGATGCTGATACTGATTTTTTATTTTTTATGCTTATAAAGATCAAAACTTTATTGCAAAAAGTGAACTCATTTAACTCTTATTCGATGTTGCAATCTCGGTCTCTAACACAAGTCTCTGGTTTTGTTTTTGCTGTTTCAGGTATTTTTGTGTTTTTGTTGCAGTTGCTACAATTCTATAAACAGGTACACTGCTTAAATTTCTGTTACTGAAAAATTGTTTGATTTGCTTGTAAAGGTTGGTCTTTTAGTCATTTTTTGTGCTTATTAAATGTGTCTGGAATCTTAATTGGTGTGAATTTTGATCGATGTTCATTTTCATGTCTATCTATATTTTTCCTTGTGTTACTTTGCATGTGTATAGATGTAAAATGAATTGCTTTATTGTGTTGATTTATTGTTAAAATTATTTTCTTTTTAAAGAGTTTGTTTTGCAATTTTAGGATTTTGGTTGGGTGAGATATTGTTTACCTTTTAATAGATCTCTGTAAATGCTATCTAATTAGTGTCTTTATCAGTCTTCTAGGCAAAAAGTTGCGTTTTAGGATCGTTTTGTTGAACTGGAAGCTATCAGCTCAGGTGGGGTTCATCTCTCCCTTTTCTTTTGTTGATTTATCATTTTAGGGTTTCTTATTAATTTTTATTTGAATCTGACACCATTGACTTAACTTCTTCTTCATCTGAATTGATTGTAATACAACTTTGATTCATTGTAAGCTTTGATAGTAGTCAAACAAGAGAGGAACTTTGATAGTTGTTTGAGATGGGTGGGTTTGGGTTTTGATTTATGCAAACAACTACTAGATATTGTTGGATTTTGATACAATTGAAATTCTCTTACAAGTGAACTACATCTACCAAGTGGTTTGTTATTATAAAACTTAAATTTTAGCAATTGAAATTCTTTTACATGTGAACTACATCTACCAGGTGGTTTGTTATTATAAAACTTAAATTTCAGCACTGTTGTTGTAGATTGATTGTGTTTCTATATTGGTTGATCTTTGTGAAGCTATTACAATCTTTGTGTGTATGTGTATTTTATTGATGTATGTTGATTGTTGCCAAATATTAATTGTGGGAACCAGATGTAGATGCATTTAGTGTTAGGTTGACATAATCTTGGATCCAAACTGGTTTCGAACTAATCGAGGAAAGAGCCGAATGCTTATGAGCTTGATTTCAGGAGCTTGTTATGGATATTTTTAAATGGTACTCTCTGTCAAAGTGGTAAAGGAAGTTTAGAGGTAATAGTTTGAATACCACTCGGTTAGACTATCTTAACTGACCTCCTCTTGTCTGTTCTTAATCATAGTGGTGGATGAGAAGGTCGACCAATTGGAGCTTATGAACTTGCAAAGGTAGTTGAAGAATTGGAAGCCGGAGAAATACAACTTTATGACGAGGACCACCACATTAGGCATATGACGAGGAAAAAATGAGGTATATTGCTTGTGTATGGTAGGGAATTGTTAAAGTTTATGTATGATTTATTTTTAAAGAGTAGCATTAGGTATATTGTTGGATTTGAGAATTATTCCAGATTTGGCTTTACAGCTCTTAGGATGATGACTTACATTCTCTTTCAATTTCATCTGATTTGGTAATGTTAGGTTTTAATTGTTTTTCCCAAATAAAATATTGTTGAATGTCCTGAAATCCTTGCCATGGTTTTTTTATTTAGTCAGCTTGCAGATTTGTACCCAAAAGATGGGATCACATGTGGTCATGTTATCATGCTTGGAGCGGACCCTTAAAACCAATCTGCTGCTATTAAAGCACTACATGCGTCTTGGTAGGCCTTCTAATCTTTTTTTTTTTTTTTTTTTTTTGGTGTAGTTAATTTTCTAATCTACCTTCTAATGTATTATGTCAGATAGTTATGTCATATTTGGTGGGTTTTTTATTATTATTATTATTTTTTTATCTAGAACTACAGGTATAAAATATAAATTGATTGCTTAAATCGTAATGGTTTCAAATCTGCTAAAGGTTAGATTATTCAAGTTTCTATTTGAATGCATGTCATTTAATCAAGTTCCAAAATATATTTAATTTGATTGTATCGTTGCTACGTTTTTTCAATCAACAATGCTGCTTCTCTTTCTATAGACTAGATGCAGTTTGTTAACTTATTCGGAGTTTGCTGAAGGTACAGGGTATTTGTGTTGATAGTTACTAAGCATTCATTTATGGCAATAAAATTGGGGATTATTATAGAAACACAGGTATATGGATTTTTGTGAATCAAAACTCGCTACGATTGAAATGTAAAACTCCTTTTGAAAGTTTAAAAAGCTTTCAAACAATAGCTTACAATTCTATACATTTGATGATGTAAAACTCTACTTCGATATGAACTGAAATTGTACTTTATGTTGTATTAACATAATTAGATTTTAATTGCTTTTTTGTTTTGCAAGAATATATATATATTTCCAAATATATAAAACTCAAATATTGATATAAGCACATGTCTTACACGTGCCTCCAAACCTAGTATATATAAAAGAGGCTAAATTTTTCAAAAGGGTAGATTTTTGTTTGCACATTTGCCTTATTTCCCTCTGTGTCCTTTTCCAATTCAGGTGTGACCAATTGATTCATTTCCCCTTCTACCTTTTTTTTTCTTCCCCTTTTAACATGTCTCGCATCACCAACATCAAACCCAGACCCAGCAAGGCAGCAAATATCACAAACCACAAGACAAAACTCGGTTCATCAACACAACCCAGATTCAATTAAAGTTTAAAAAAAAAAATTAAATGAATAAATAAATAAATAAATAAAAACTTAAAAATCAACTACATACACAGCAAAATCTAACACAACACACATTGAAAACCCCATAAAAATCCCACAATCATCAAATATCATCCAAGTATCCAACCATCATCAATTTTTTTTTATTAAAAAAATTCTGATGGAGAGATGAAGAACAGTGGAAAGGATTCGATGCAGATGGGGCATTGATGGCGAGGCAGATGAAGGTGTATGAGATGGAACGTTGATGGGGATATTCTCTGTGGAGGAGGTGTGCAAGGTGTGGAATAGGGTGATATTCTCTACGCCGACGACGGTGATGGTGAGGCAGAGGAAAGGATCTGGTGGAGCGACACGGTCCATCAATGGAGGACTAGATGCATCAACCCGGTCCATCAATTAAGTGGGTTTGAGTCGTTTGACGAAGAAGATGATTTTTTTTTTCAAATGGAAGAAAAAAAACAACATTAAATGTTTCTGAGATCTGATTTTCTAGGTGTTTGTGGATGGAGAGATCCCAAAGTTTGCTTGAGATCTATGTAGTCCAAAGATGGCGAAAGCTCAAGACCCATCTCTATTGTAAAAATGGAGATGGAGGAAGGGAGAGTTTGGAGAGAAAAGGTGAGTGAGTGAGATAAAAGGAGGAGAGAGAGAGAGAAATTGGGCAGTATGTACTTTTTTGGACAATGTGTGTGGTATTTTTAATATAAATTTTTTTTTTTGTCTTTGCCATTGGATTCTAGAAAACTTGGTAGATTGTGTTGGAATAAATAGTTGAATTTTTATTTATTTATTTATTATTATTATTAATATTATTATTATTATTATAGTAAATTACCCTGGTGGCCATCAGTTTTAGGCATAAATACCAGCATAGTAACCACCTTTTACCCAATGCACCCAAATGGCCACTATTGGCAAACATGTCGTTAACGGTGGCCATTCCATCCATTTTTTAACGGAATTGCTGATGTATTGCTGACGTATTCCGTCAATTTTCACTATTTACCACATGAAAAACCATTTTTACCTTTACCATTTAATATAACAATATCTGATATATTTTTTTTAACAAAACAAGATCTCAGCCATCCATTTGAGATGATGGACGGTGGAGATCACCAGATCCAAAGAAAAAATAAATAAATAAAAATTTAACCTTTAAGAAGATAAATAGTGGCCTTTCACAGATAAAATTATTTTTGAACAAAACCTGGAAAAAAAACCTAAATTCATCTCTACCCAATCAACATCAACACTCCACCATCAGTATCTCTCCAAACCCTAACTCACAAACCCATAACCCCAAAATCAACACCCACCCGACACCCATCTACACCACCAACACCACCACCACCATCATCTCGTCACCATCTCATCTGGGCTGTTCTTCATCTCTCATCCCCATCCTTTTTTTTTTTTTTTTGCTTTGAATGGATCCTTTCGATTTCTTTCTTCTTCCCCAGTCCGATTTCTTTTGGGCTGTTCTTCATCGCTGTTCTTCATCTCTCATCCCCATTCTTTTTTTTTTTTTTTGCTTTGAATGGATCCTTTCGATTTGTTTCTTCTTCCCCAGTCCGATTTCTCTCATTCCCAGTCCAATTTGTTTCTTCTTCCTAGTCCAATTTGTTTGCTGATGTATCATCATCAGCAAATAAATTTTGCCCCTACCCAATTCTTCCCACCCGATTGAGAGAGGAAGGGACGAATCGAAGGTTTAGGTTTGGCTGGGAATTGCTAAGAAGAGCAGAAAGTCTCCAACAATTTACCATTTGTGATGGATCGATGAATGTGGTGTAGATTCTTACTCCGAAGACGAGAAGAAGGCCATTAGTGAGTTGGGCAAAACCTCTTGTTGTTGTTGTCGGAACCGGTTGAGATTGACAGCAAGAAAAAATATCAACAAAAAAAAAAAAAAAACACAGAAGGAGTGGGAAAGATGAGGTTGTTGTTGAATTGTAGATGGGTGATTTTTGAGATCTGAAAATTGTTGTTGAATTGTTTGGTGAATTTGTGATGGATCGATGAATGTGGTGAATTTGTGATGGATCGATGAATTTGAGATTCAATCAATTTGTTTTTGAAAGAAAAAAAAAAATCTGGAAATATTTGATATTGAAGTATGGTGATGATGGTGGAGAGATGAGGTTGATGATGGTGGTAGAGAGATGATGAAGATGATGATGTTATTGAGAGATGGGGATCTTTGCCTTTTTTTATAAAAAAATCTGGAGATCTAAAATTTTAATGATCTTTTAATTTACTTTTTTGTATTATTATTTTTGACATTTTTTTTGTTAATATTAAATGGTAAAATGAGAGAAAATGGTAAATTGTTGTTTGGGATATGAGAAAATGAGAGAAAATTTTGGGTATTCATTTTGAAACCATGAATTCTGATGGCTTTTATTCAAAAAATGGTAAGGTAAGGGCAAAAATGGTTTTTTACGTACAAATTCTGATTTCTGTTTGCCACGTCATCAATTCCGTTAGAAAATGGACGGAAAGTTGGAAAAATGGCCACCGTCAACGACATGTCTACCAATAGTGGCCATTTGGGTGCATTGGGTAAAAGGTGGTTACTATGCTGGTATTTATGCCTAAAACTGATGGCCACCAGGGTAATTTACTCTTATTATTATTTATAAACAAACCCCATAGGAGAGGAACACTAAAATATATGAGATTAAAATGGAAATTTGTAAATAACATCTTCTAAATCGAAGCATATTTTATTTAGTTTAATAATTTCTAAGTGAGATTAACCGGTTAGGTCACGATCATGGAATTGTTATGTGGGGGATGAAGAAGACAAAGATTATGTTAACTCTTTTAATTCAAAATTCAAGATGGGTATGAGTTAATTAATTATAGATTAAACGGTTTTTATTTAATTTTTATTTTTTTTAAATAAAAATTATTAACTTTAAATATCGTGCTATTATATATATGGAGAAAATCTTTAATGGGATGGTCTCATTGTCATTGTCACTTGGTGAGACCTTCCAATGAGATTGCTCTATTTATCTTGCGAACAAAAGAATATATATTATTAAACTATAATTTGGTGCAATCTCATTGGACGAGTCTCACCAAGTAGCATTAAGACCATCCAAATCAGACCAATGTGATTTGTCAAACTGATTCAAACCAAACAAAAAAAAGTCGGGTTAGTTTGAATAGATCTAGGTTTGAACCCATAAATCATTTTTTGTATTATTGTAAAAAAATTATTTAAATATAAAAATATAAAATATAGGTGTTATTTAATTATTTATAAAATTAAAAAATATTATATAATTAACAAATTAAAAATAACAAATATCATAACAGGAAAAAAAAAAACATAATAAAACTCATATTTTAAAATGCACCAGAAGAGAGGAGTAATTATACTTTATTTCTTAAAAAATATATAATATATAAATGAAAGAGGAGTGGTACAATACCAAATAGTTGATGGAAATGAATGAGAAGAATTAATAAAATAATAATAATAATAATAATAATAATAATAAAAACTCCTCTTACTTATATGAGAAACAAATAAGTATAAATAAAAGTTACAAAAACCCGGGAAATATGGATTTGACTTTTATTGAATATATGGGTTGGAAAGAAAAAGGAAAGGGCATTATATATAATATATGAAAATAAAATAACTTTAATAGACAGATCTATAGAAGAACTCCTAGTTCAATTGCAACATTAGAAGTATTGATAATTTTTTTATTGTAAATATATCATAAATAAGTTTATATTCGTATATAAAAAATATATATATATATTATATTTAAGGTTTAATACTACAAATTTAACAAGTGCATTGCACGTGCCTCTTCACTAGTCCTATATATATAAAAGAGGTTAAAACTTTCAAAATGGTAGATTTTCATTTCTGTGTCCCTTTTTTGGTTTTTTTCAATTTATTTCCCCTTTTATCCCATCTCCTTTTAGACCCCATTTGGTGCGTGGGATAAGATAGCTAGGATTATTTTTATGGGATATGATTGGATTAATTTTAATGTTATCCCGTGTTTGATGCAACATAAGATAGGATTAAAAATAGAGTAATCCTATGTTTTGTGCAACATAGGATAGGATTAAAAAAAACAGCACAAGAATTACCTGCTTTAATGCTTCAATGATTAGAGAGCTAAGATGGCAGATTATTTAACATTTGTGGTATTATTGACTTTCTCAATATCACTAGTGTCATTCCAGGCTTGCAAATTTGCATTCATAGTTTTTATTTTTGGTCAGCGACCACATTTGATAGGGTATGGTTCATTATATGGTCTTCACCACACAACAACTCAAGTTCAGATCTAAAATAACGTTGGCTATTCTAGGTTTTCACAAAGATAACATTGATAACAAATCCAGTCAAAATCATCATTTCCACAACTTGTATTGACAGACACATCTACAAAGCCATCTTCTCCAGGCTTTCATTATTAGTTTCTACTACCCATATGACTATATCTCTTTTTGAAATATCTATTACAAAAGGTTTAATTAAACTACAATTTGGCATATGCTGCAGGAAGCAATTGGGAGCAAAAATAACAAAAAAAATTCAATATATATAAGATTGCTCTGTTTTCTTGTCTGTTAACAGAGCAATCTTTGTTCCTTCCCTTCTCTTTATCTTCTTATTCTTTCTCCGTGAATTTATCACCAAACTTCATCTCTCTTAAACAATACTTAATGCTTACCTAAAAAATTATAGCAGCTTTTTGTTTGTTGAAATACCTCCGAAGAGAGATTTGGGAGACAAGTGTAGAAACCCTTGTCTCAAAAGCTCAAAAGAAAACCCTAGAACAAAGGGAGAGCAGTCAGATGAAAGAAAACCAACAAATAAAAAAGTGATACAAACCCTAAAAATTATAGCTATTTTCTTTGTCAAAACACCTGCAGTTAGTAAATCAAAGAAAAGGATTTTGAGAGAAACATAAAGCAAAAATTATAGCTTTTTTCTTCGTCAAAACACTTGCAGTTTGTAAATCAAAGAAAAGGATTTTGAGAGAATCATTAAGCTTAGTTTAGAAGCTCAAAACAGAGATACATTGATGATGAAAGAAGATGAGATTCGTTTGAAAGAGAGAGACGACGTTGATGATAACAAA
The DNA here is from genome assembly GCA_954870605.1 of Acer campestre. Taxonomy (NCBI): domain Eukaryota; kingdom Viridiplantae; phylum Streptophyta; class Magnoliopsida; order Sapindales; family Sapindaceae; genus Acer; species Acer campestre. The sequence continues at coordinate 21,805,684 of OX940801.1, read as the reverse complement.
AGATGGAAGACGTTGATGATAACAGAAGATAGGATTCATTTGAATCCCATCATTTTAGATGGGATTGTTTTATCCCATTAGGCTAGGATTCATTTTACTGTTGGGATTAATTTAACCCATCCCATTTGTGCAGCCAAACATGAGATTCAGACTAAAATTAAGCCAATTCCTATCATACCTCGTCTGGCAAACATGCCCTTTAAGTCTTATCTTTTTTCCCCTTTAACGTGTCTCTCTCTTATGTCTTCTCTCTCATGACTCTTCATTTCTTTCCATTTATTTCTTTCTTCTTTCCATTCCTATGTTTCTTGTGATTGCCGGAACGAAGAAATTAGAGATTTCGCACACACAAAGTCATCTCTTTCTCGGTTTTCTTCTGTTTCTTTCCTATTTCTATTCTTTTTTTAGAAGTACTAGAATACAGGCATCTCGTACATATGGGTTTGTTGAATTTGATTTTGATTTTATTGCTTTAAAGATCATTGATATTGTTGTATAAAGCTTGTACTTGTGATGATGATGGTTGGATATGATTGATTTTTATTTTACTGGGTTTGTTGAATTTAAAATCATAATGATTAACATGGAAAATTCCTAAAAAAACAAAGATAATTTAAAAACAAAAAAGTTAAGGAGAAAAATAGATTTAACCTTAAATCCAGCAAAACATGGATCTAAACAAAAAAAAAAAAGAAGTCAAATAATAACATCGATCTCAACAAAATAAGAGGCAAATTAAATAACAACATGCATCAGAACAAACAAAAGAGAAAATAATGAAGTGCTAAAAAAAGAAAAAAAAAATACAGTCTTTCATATCTAAAATCTGATAAAAAAGATTAAACTTCCGAAATCCAGAAAAAAAAAAATTTTAAAACATAAAACACCAATCTTTGAAATCAAATTTCTAACAAGAGATGAAAACTAAGATAGAAATCTTTTTTTTTTTTTTTTTTGGAATTCCATTTAAAAGATATAAATCTGAGATATAGAAGAAACGAAATAAAATCAATAACTCTAAAAGGTGAGATGAGATCTAAAGAAGAGAAGAGGAGTTAAAAAAATAATTTTTGAAGTTACTTAGTATATATCTAAAATCAGAGAAAAAAAATTAAACTTTCGAAATGCGGACATAATTTAAAAATAAAAATAAAAACCCAATCTTTGAAATGAAATCTCTGAAAAAGAGATAAAACAAGAGAAGAAAATTGAAATAAAAATCTGTAAATGAGAAATCTGAAAATCAAAACTAGATGAAATATGATGAGAAGAGAGAGGAATAGTGTTTGGAGATAGAGAAGAAAAGAGATTGAATTTTGGGGTCTGGAGACGTGTGAGGTAAAAGGAGGAGAGAGAGTGGAATTGGAAAGAGCGAATTTTTGGGTAGTGTATTGCCTTTTTTTATTTTTGAAAAACAAAATTGTCTGTCATGATTTTATTTTTTTTAGAATTATACTTGCCAAAATATTGATCCGATCCCACCGACCCCTCTAAAAATCTTCACCAACCTGTTATCAAGACAACCAAGCTTTGTCTCTCGCAGAAAAAAATCGCCGGTTTATGGTGCTTCACAAACCTACGAACCATTCTCCTCTTCTACCCTTCGCCTAAACCTCTAATATTCCATGAAAGAACTATCATTAACATAACTAGAACCCTTGTATCCACACAGCACCAGCTGCAGCTACTTATCAACATCATTAACAAATCTGGCCTCATCTTCTAATTCCCTCCTAGCCAACTCCTTCTCTATCTTATTCTCCTTACCGTTAAAGTTGAACCTAGACTCTAAAGCCACCCCTGTCTCAATAACTTAAGAAAAATATTAACATATTATATATAAGGTTTATGAGAAATGGGGAAAGAGAGACGGGGACACCTACCCCTATCCCCATCCCTATTTCCATAAATTTATGGGGAAAATAGGGATGGGAAGGGAGAGGGGTAATTTGATGATGAATATATACAATTGAATTGGAGATACATACATATATTCACATACTGTCATTTATCCTCTATGTATTTCCTTTTTTTTTTTTCTCTTTTTTTTTAGAAGTCACCTCTTACATCGAAATACTATTATAATTGAAATTATTTTATTTATTTATTTATTTATTTATTTATTTTTATCAATGCATTGTGGTATGTGGACCATTATATTCACATACTTTGACTTGGTCTGCATGCGCTTGTTAATTCTTCTCCATAATTTATGACCCAGATGCAATGCACTGATGTATTTTATATCAGTGCACACTGAGAAGAAAGGGATTGCAAGTTTCGATTTTATATTTTATAAAGGTGAATTCTACTCGGTTGAATTTTATGGTAAATTATTTCGTGTATGTTGTCGCCGTAAAGAAGTAGAATCGTTGTTAATATAAAAGTGTTTATTTAAGAAGATATGCCATTAAAACCAACTTTGTCTCTCTTATTATCCCATTAAAATAAATGTAAGCAACCATACCAACCTGAAGATTTTCAGGGCCTGAGGCGTACTATAGAAAATGAGGCCCTCGATCAATACTTACTTGGTTATTATTATTATCTTTTACTCTAGTAATACTTGAAAAAATCAATATCATAACTTAAACTCAAGATTATAACACAACGAAATAGCAAATAAAAAGTTTACCAAAATAAAATTTTTATAATTACATCAAAGAATATATCATTTAAACATTACTCGTATCACATTTTTAGCAGTAAAAGTACTTAATAAGTTTATATAAAATAAATTCGTACCAAGAGAGTTTTGAGTTTTTTTTAGAGATATATAAGATGATTATTTGTGACAAACACGAGTGTTGCTAGGATTCAACTCATCACCACCTTTGAACCAATATTGTTGTTGTAAGAATAATAAATGGGTTTCCATTGATGGGCTTTAAAAAAATATAAAAATTATGTGTATGGTGGCCCATTTTTACAGTCATTTATTAGTTAAGATTCCATTGGTGAGTCTTTTTTTTTTTTTTTTTTTTTTGATAATAGAACAAAGATTACACAGGAGCGCAAACGGAAACAGGGCTGACATCCAGCCAAAGAAACTCCCGCACAGAGGAGCCCATTGGTGAGTCTTTACAAAAAAATTATATGTGTACGATTGGTAGGCCATTTTTAAAGTCATTACTTATTGGCCAGTTTTATTTAAAATCTTATATTGATTATATTTTAAAGAGTGGTGATATTGACACCATTAAAAAATTGTTTGTACACCTCTTTCGTAAGCACACCCCTAAAATATTTTTTTAAATCTGCAGTTCGTAAATAAACCCTATATAATACCAAAAATACCCTTTTTTTAATTTTATTAAATTATCTAATCACTTTTATTATTATTTAATATAATTTTTTTAGAAAGTTTATTTTATATCTTTTTATTCCAATAAATAATTTATCGTTTAAAAAAAAATCCAACTCCTGCGATAACATTTGGGATCACTTAAAACATTTCTGAACAAAATTTCTTTTCATTGCATTAATTTTTTTTTTCTTTAATTCTTTCATTTTTCATAAGCTCAAAATTCTCTCAATTTTATACAGGTGTATGGAAATTTTTTAAAATTTAAAGAAATATTTGTAAGCCAAAATTTAGGTTTAGCCACAACGCCCACAAATCTTCTTACAGAAAGTAAATTCGAACTCTAGGAACCTACGAAATTCATTAGCAAAACTGACCCCCCATTATATTACATAAATAAATAAATTGCTATAGATAACACTTAAATTCATGGAAAATCGATTCTACAAACATTTGGATCCCAATAGACATGAAGATTTCTTAGTCATTATAATAAACTAATTGTATATGCTTCCATTATTCTTTCACACGGGCAAGCACAAGATTAATTTTTTGAAAAAAAAAAAAAAAAGAAGAAGAAGAAATTTTAAAGAATTTTTTTTAAGCAGTGCTATTGACACACCCCCAACCAGTCTATTTATTCCCCACTTTTTTTAATTATGTAGTATATTTTTTTTCTTTATCAAAATTACTTAAAGAGACATATAATTTAAGGGAAAAAAAAATCTTCTACTCTATTAAAACCCCACATTTCTTTTCCAAGAAATTAAAAAATACTCACGTTCTTGTGATCTGATTTTTGAAAGAAAAAAAAAAATCTTAACTTTTAAACCCTAAAATTTGCTTCTTAGACACATAAAAATATTATGAAAGGGTATGAGAAAGATGTTAAGCATATGGAAGATTTTTCAAGCATCTGGAAACAATCGTTGCATTGAAGCAACCCTGTTATTTTTTCTTTTTTCTTTTCCACCATGAAATAAGAAGAACAAGAAAAAACTCAAAATAATAATAATAAGAAGAAGAAGAAGAAGAAATAAATCGTTCATTGGAGGTGAGAGACAGATGTATACAGAGATAGATCAAAGATGGGGTGTTTTAAACAGGATAGTTTTGGAAATAAATCAAAAAATTAATTAAAATATTTAATTTTATTTAATTAAAACAAAATTTTAAAACGTAGGGCATAAAAATGCCAGTAGGGGTGTGCCAATAGCATCATTTTTTTTTAATTTCCACCATATCTTTTAAAAATTATTTCTTTTTTTTTTTTTTTTTTTGATAAAAAAGAACTTTTTATTAAAAAAAATTTGTTTAATCTTCAACCATCCATCACAGTGATAGATGGTTGGAGATAAAAAAAAAGTTTTTTAAAAAAAGTTTTTTTTTTTTAAATGTTTATTTATTGATTAATTATATTTACAAAATTAAAATGGGTGGCCACTAGACCAACTATACCAAATGAGTGGCCACTAGGGTAATTTTTTCCACCAATAGCCATTTCTATCACACTATTTGTCTATAATGGCCATTTTGAATGCATTTTGAATAGAATTTCTCATCTAATGACCGTTTTGATAGTGCATGACTAAATGAGTGGTCACCGGGGTAATTATTCCTAATTATAAATAAATATTAAAACCTATTGTTAGATTAATCATCCTTTAATGCTTGCTGTGAAGTGAAATATTTTGGGTGTGTTTGGTATGGCTTTTCAACTATATATTCTAGAGTAGTTCTGAAAATATATACTCGTGTGTCTAGTAACCTGGGGGTGGGGGGGTGAATGGATAGTTACCAATTTTTCAGATTAGTCAATATTAAAAATTAACCCAATAAAAAGAAATACAATCAACGTAATTAAAGTACAGAAAACAATAAATAACACGTTGATTGATTTATGTGAGAAACCCGAAACTGGGAAAAACTCACAGGCTATCCTTCTAGTCACACACGGTCCTTAAATCCACTATTTGTAATGATGTTTACAACCTATGTTGACCTCTAGTTACACCATTCTCAGTCACTAACCCACCACTACCACCCTGCAAGCTTTTTATAGTGATTTTAGACCAATGCTTGTGCATTACACCACCGTAGTCACAAAACTTGATTTTCAATGAAGAGATTAAACAACCTATGTGAATATGTGAAAATATTCTAAGTGCAATTAATGCTAGGCAACACTAATTGTTTATCTAGAGATTAAATGATAGCAATAAAAACAATCCTAGATATCAAAATGTCTATATGAATGCTCATAAAGACATAACTAGATATAGATATGAGAATCTAAAATCTAGTCATCAAACAAAAGCCAATCAACATAAGTTGTCATTAAACATGGCAAGGAACAATAAATGCAATCAACGAGTCATAATCAACAATGTCTAAATGCAAAGCATAGAGACTTAGCTAGAGGGTAAAATGGTCATAAATGCTAGCTATCACAATACCAAACCCAATAATACAAGGAAACTCATAAAGATGTGCAATAAAAAGAATCCTACCATTTAATCAACTAATAAATGCAATAAAAACACAATCTTAGAAGGTTTGAACAAATAACAAAGATGAGGTTTTTGTTCAACTTACCAAGTCAACTCAAAGATGAAGACCCATGCCTAAAGATACTCAATGATGCATAAAGATGATGGGTTTTGAGTTTGGAGAGTTAAAGAACAACTCTTGAAGCTTCTCTCTCTAAGGGGATTCTTCCTCTCTCTTAAAATGGGTTCTTGAAGCTCTAAATTGGCCAAGAGAAGAAAAAGAACTATATATATGAAGCCCTAGACGAAATGATGCCGTTTTGGAAATTTAGGCTGAAAAACTAGTCACTGCGTGGGTAGGTACCGGCACATTACCAGAGCACTACCGGCAAACTTACCAGCGAACTGGGACCTGGAAAAATCAACCCAAGGCCACTGCACTAGTAGGACCAGTGCACTACCAGCGAACTTACCAGCGCATCGAGACCTGGAAAAACCATCCAAGGCCATTGCGCGGGTAGCACCAGCGCACTGGGGCCTAGGTCACTCATCACACTAAATCAAGCATACCATTGTGCAACGCAAACGTTTCCAATAAAGCATCGGGAAACAAATTACAATAAACAATACCACACTTAGATTTAATAATAAGGTGCACGTGTGGAAAGTGAAGAACACACATAGATATGAGATTTGAACTACACATGCAAGATGAATAAAACATGTATGAAAGGTGTGTGTGTGTGTGTGTGTGTGTGTGTGCGTGTGCGTGTGCGTGCAACTAGTCTCTAGTTTTTAGCCAGATTTGTTAGGTAATGGAGGTTGTCGATGATTTCAAGGTGCTTAGGAATGAAGAACATGACTTTTGCGATGACGTACTTGATATTTGGAATCATTTTCTACACAATTAAAAAAAATAATGTGATAAACATTAACTTACGTTGTTGAGGTTAAGAACATTCGGTGATTGATCGTGAATTCCAGGTTGAAGGTCACTAAAGACTAAAGCATCGATCTGATTCTTAGGATCAATATCAATTTCATACAATAAAGCACCAAAACCATCCACATACGGGTCGTTAATGCAATCAAATGGATGGATTTCACAATCCTTATCCTTCAGATCCAATAAAGCTAAGCCAGTCTTTAAGGGGGTATAATCAATCCCTAATAACCTAAGATTCCTATATTCTTTGCCGACGACTGTTGTAAGATATTGATAAATGTTCTAGGGACATATGTATCTCATCTGCAACAAATTTCGACAATAAGAAAGAAAGAGCTAAAGATATCCAAAAAATGAGAGAGAAAGTGACTAAGTGAGCAACTGAGCAACGCTTCGAGGCTTCGACGGTGTGGCGGCATTGTATTAAGCCATTAGGGTTTAAATTTAGGGTTAATAGCACTAGTACCCCCTGAACATATAACGAAATTGCATAGTGCCCTCTGAATTTTTTTTCCTAGCATTAAACCCCTCGAACTCCCATAAATAGGCAAAAGTGGAAGGAAGGGGGATGGACTTCAAAGGCAAATTACATTTACATACCCTGATTATATGTATAATTGCATTAAAATTGGAAAAATATAATAATATCACTCAAACACCCTTTGACTTGTTTGACTAATATCTAAAAAAATATATTAATATTAATAATTTTTTTTTAAATAATAATAATAATAATAATAATAATAATAATAACAATAATAATAATAAACTTTAAGAAATAATAATATATAATAATAATATTAATAATAAATTTTAAATAAAAAATAATAATAATAATAATAAACTTTATATATATATAATAACACAAACACACCCTTTTAATTTTTTTTCAATAAATAGAATTTTTTTTAAAAGAAAGATTGATCTCCACCGTCCATCACAATGATGGACGTTGGAGATCAAATTAATTTTAAAAAATGATTTATAAAAAATAAAAAAATAATAAACAAAAAAGATAATTAAATATATATATATATAATTAAAATTTTAAGAAAATAAAAAATTTCAGAAAAATGGTGGAGATCTATCATCTCATGTGATGAACGGTGGAGATCCAATCTGGATCTCCACCTAATCAAACAAAAAATTTCCTAGTTGATTATTTTTGAATTATTAATATTATTAATCAAAAAATCTACGTAAAAAAATAATATTTTTGGATTATTTTTAATTATTTCAAAGTTGATAAATTAAAAATATACTAAATATATAAAATACACTCCCTTAGTTGTTATTATTATTGTTAATTAAATTTATTAATTTAAATGCATTTAATATATATAAATTTTTTTATTTTTTTATTTCTATTTTTTAAAGTATAATTAATTTTTTTCACGTTATAAAATTCCTGAATTCTAGAATTACCAAAAGTTTAAATTTTTTTGTTGAAGAAGATGATGGATCTCTACCATTTTTCTGGAATTTTTGATTTTCTTAAATTTTTAATTATATATACATATATATATAAAATTATCTTTTTTGTTGATTTTTTTATTATTTTTTATAAATTATTATTGTTTTAAATTAATTTGATCTCCAATGTCCATCATGGTGATGGACGGTGGAGATCAATGTTTCTTTAAAAAAAAAAAAATCTATTTATTGAAAACAAATTAAAAGGGTGTGTTTGTGTTATTATTATTATTATATATATATATATATATTTAAAGTTTATTATTATTATTATTTAAATTTTATTATTAATATTATTATTTCTTAAAGTTTATTATTATTATGGCTAATTGGCACGGATACCCCCTGAACTATACCCGAATTTGCACCTTACCCCCTGAACTTTTTTTTTCGCCATTAAACCCCCTGAACTCTTGTAATTTGGCAATCGCTGAAGGAATTTGCCCCCTCACCAGGGGGTAGATTCCTTCAGCGATTGCAAATTTATGAGAGTTCAAGGGGTTTAGTGCCGAAAAAAAAAGTTTAGGGGGCACAGTGTAACTTTTTGAAGAGTTCAGGGGGTATTTGTGCCAATTAGCCTATTATTATTATTATTATTTTAAATTATTAATATTAATATTTTTTTATTTTTTTAGACATTAGTCAAACAAGTCAAAGGGTGTTTATGTGATATTATTATATTTTTCTAGTTTTAATGCAATTATACATATAATCAAGGTGTGTAAATGTAATTTGCCTTTGACGCCCGTCCCCCCTTCCATCCATTTTTGCCTATTTATCGGAGTTCGAGGGGTTTAATGCTAGGAAAAAAAATTCAAACGGCACTTTGCAATTTCGCTATATGTTCAGGGGATACTAGTGCTATTAACCCTTAAATTTATGTGTTCATATATATTTCTTTGGGATATTCCTACTTTACCTTCTATACTTCATAGTATTATGATGTTCAGATTTCTAAAAATTTAATAGCAATAACTTTTTTAATAAATTAATCACATTTAAAATCTTTTAATGCAACTTCTCAATGTGAGGACGTATTCTGTATTTGGAATCATTTTCTTCAGCTTGTACTGCTATTTCACAATCGAAACGTGAAGAAGATGAAAACAGCAACCATCAGATAAGCACCATATTTTTTGGCTAGAGTTGTTAGGTAATAGAGGTCGTCGACGATTTCAAGGTGCTCGAGAATGGAGAACATGACTTTTGCGATGACGTACTCAATATTTGGAATCATTTTCTTCAGCTTTGCAATGCAATGTTTGAGCTTTGGATTGACGTCAATCAAAGCTCTTACTGCTAGCATTGCTTTTACAATAGAGTTCGGTGGAATCGGTGACGGAGAATTGAGCGAGATATTCGCGTAGAGTGGATGAGTTATAGGGAGGTTTTCCACATGTATGTCAACAAACTACAAAATTACAAATACATGTATAGTTTAAAATTTTAAATTAAGTCTTCAGTCATGTTGGTTACTACTGGAACCAGAAGCCTCCTCGAAGTATATGTTGGAAAAACTTTGAATTAGTTTTTCATTCATCGATTGATGTTGCATCCTCATCTCTACATGCTCCCAATCATTAAGGCATGTTAATACATCCACCATCTTAAGGGTCAAACAAGATCTTCTAGGTTCAATTATACGTCTACTGGTGCTGAATGGCTTTTCTAAATAAATAGTGAACACAAGGATGACGAGTACGTCCCATGCTAGTTGGGACAATACTAGATAACTTTCAGAATGGTTCTTCCACCATAACAGCAGATCAAATTCTTAGAAGTCCCCTTGATGGGCTGTTTCGAACTTAGTTTCAAAGAAAGTGTTCAATTCACAATGTTAAGATGACGAAGATGAAGGTGAAGACTCTTAGTTGCCGGTTAGGATTCTCCAACTTCTCTTCATCGGTCGGGTGTCTGGTTGTTCTGATCGTTGCATATTTCTACTGCTAAACCTGCGCTCATAAAGACGATAAACTTCAAACACCTTGAATTGCAGGTTAGTAAAATGTTGAGTAAGATCTAAATCCAAGTAACCACCAATAAAGTCAATAAAAGTTTTTAAACTATTTAATTTAGTCCTCAGATCTACTAAACAACCTAAGGCATAGAGCAAAGGATTTTCATACCAGTATTTTTGAAATTGTTTCACCATCGCCGCAACTGTAGTGCTTAAGATGAGATCATCTCTATAAGAGTACAAAATTTTAGACATTTCTAAAATTTGATGCAATGCAAGATCAGATGTGGGGTAATAGACTCCGGAAAGAAGTACAGTTGAATCATAAAAAATCTTCAAAAATTTAATAAAATTTTCTGCTACATACCAATCGTCCTCACTTAGGGTTGGACCGCCCACTAGGGCCATTTCCATATTATAATAACCTGTAATTTCAGTAGAATAATCAATAGCACTTTGCAACATTAAATAAATGGAGTTCCACCTTACCGACATATCTTTTAGAACCACTTGGGCAGTTTGTCATTAGTTTTACAGTATTTGGAAAAAAAAAAAAAATTCACTCTTTAATTAGGGCTGCTAATATAAGAAACGGAATCTCTTATGTGATCTATATGACTACTTAAAACCTTCAAACCTGATTTCAAAACTAAATATATGATGTGACATCCACACCATTGGTGGAAGAAATGACCCCCAACTTGAGGGACATTGTTTGCTAAAAACAAGTTAATTGATGCTGTGTTTGATGATGCATTATCTAATGTGAGGGAAAGGATGCATATGATGCATTATCTAATGTGAGGGAAAGGATGCATCCAGTTAGTCTAAAATCATTTAAAACTTCAAAAATAACGTCGTAAATATTTTGAGCGGTACGTTGGAAATCCATGGGACGAAAACCAAGAATTCTTTTTTGGATCTTCCGATCAGAATCTAAATAGTGTCATGTGACACATAAATAGTCTTGTTTGGAACGTGCATTCCAAATATCGAAAGTTAGTGCAATAGAAACACTTAAATGCCTTAATTGAGTGACCAATTTGACTCGATCAAATTTTAAACATTTTAGTAAATCGCTTCTAGTGGTATTTCTAGACACAGTTGTAAATTGGTGGTTGTATGCTTTTTTGATAAATTTTTTTAAAAAAGGACTATCACTGAAACTAATTGGTTGATTGGTTTGTGCAATATAACATGTCATGCATTCCTTAGCATTGGCATCGTTATATCTCCACGTCGTAATGGACCCATATGGGTTATATTGTAGTTGTGTCTGTCTAGTAGTATTTACTTGATCATGTTTAAGCATGCATGAATCATTATGCCTTCTCAAATGTCCCGTTCCTTTCTTAGAACCGGTCAATAAATTTTTACATAATTTACAACGAGCCATAGATACTAGATGACCGTCCGAGCCGGTTACGTCTTTCAGGTCAAAACATTCTCATACCATAGATTTTGTCTTTCTAGTTCTGGGTCTTGATGTGATTGACCTCGGTGTGGAGGCGGAAGGACTGGTTTGTCCTTGAGAATGATGACAAATTTTGAAAGTCATCATTGTCCATGTTCAATTTGTCTTCAAAATAAATAAGAATTCTATTAGGATCCATTTCCTACAATGCATAAATACAAAAATATTAAATTAAAAACTAAGCCATAAATATTAAATATACTAAACACAAAATCATAAATATTAAAGGGTTAATAGCACTAGTACCCCATGAACATATAGCGAAATTGCATAGTGCCCCCTGAATTTTTTTTCCTGGCATTAAACCCCTCGAACTCCCATAAATAGGTAAAAATGGACGGAAGGGGGACGGACGTCAAAGGCAAATTACATTTACATACCTGATTATATGTATAATTGCATTAAAACTGGAAAAATATAATAATATCACACAAACACCCTTTGACTTGTTTGACTAATTTCTAAAATATATATATTAATATTAATAATTTAAAATAATAATAATAATAATAATAATAATAATAAACTTTAAGAAATAATAATATATAATAATAATAAAATTTAAATTTAAATATAAATAATAATAATAATAATAATAATAAACTTTAAATATATATAATATAATAATAACACAAACACACCCTTTCAATTTGTTTTCAACAAATAGATTTTTTTTTTAAAGAAAGATTGATCTCCACCGTCCATCACCATGATGGACGTTGGAGATCAAATTAATTTTAAAAAATATGATTTATAAAAAATAAAAATAAAAATCAACATAAAAGATAATTAAATATATATATAATTAAAAATTTTAAGAAGATAAAAAATTCCAGAAAAATGGTGGAGATCCATCATCTCATGTGAGATTGGATCTCCACCTAATCAAACAAAAATTTTCCTAGTTGATTATTTTTGGATTATTAATAAAATATTAATATTATTAATCAAAAAATCTACATCTTTAATTAGTAAAAATTAATATTTTTGGATTATTTTTAATTATTTCAAAGTTGATAAATTAAAAATATACTAAATATATAAAAATACACTCCCTTAATTGTTATTATTATTGTTAATTAAATTTATTTATTTAAATGCATTTAATATATATAATTTTTTATTTTTTTTATTTCTATTTTTTAAAGTATAATTAATTTTTTTTCACATTATAAAATTCCTGAATTCTAGAATTACCAAAAGTTGAAATTTTTTTGATGAAGAAGATGATGGATCTCCACCATTTTTCTGGAATTTTTGATTTTCTTAAATTTTTAATTATATATACATAAATATATATATATATAATTATCTTTTTTTTTGTTGATTTTTTTTTATTTTTTATAAATCATTTTTATTTTTAAATTAATTTGATCTCCAACGTCCATCATGGTGATGGATGGTGGAGATCAATCTTTCTTTTAAAAAAAATCTATTTATTGAAAACAAATTAAAAGGGTGTGTTTGTGTTATTATTATATTTTATATTAATATTATTATTTCTTAAAGTTTATTATTATTATTATTATTATTATTATTTTAAATTATTAATATTAATATATTTTTTATTTTTTTAGACATTAGTTAAACAAGTCAAAGGGTGTTTATGTGATATTATTATATTTTTCCAGTTTTAATGCAATTATACATATAATCAGGGTATATAAATATAATTTGCCTTTGACGTCCGTCCCCCTTTCGTCCATTTTTGCCTGTTTATAGGATTTCGAGGGGTTTAATGCTAGGAAAAAAAATTAAGGGGGCACTATACAATTTCACTATATGTTCAGGGGATACTAGTGCTATTAACCCTTAAAATTAAAAACTAAGTCATCATATATCATATCATATATATATATATAATAATAGAGTTTCAAAGTGTCACGTGTCAGCGTAAAAGAGCTTTTGAATTAAATGCTTTTTTTCATTTCTTCAAAATAATAAAGAAATAAATGCTACAATTAAACCATTTATTTCTTTAATCAATTTAGTAAATAATAATAATAATAATAACAAATAAACAATAAGCCTTTCCTATTCAACATTAATGTGGAATATCTTGGATTCTTAAACTGCCAAGCTAAATTCAAGAAATTAAAACAATGATTTTTATTTGATTAATGACAATTGTAGTTTTGTAGACTCCATTATTTAAACCATCCTCTCTCTCTCAACCATTTATACCCTCTCATCTCTCTCAATTTTCTCTATAAAAACCATCCAAAATCTCATATTTTTTTCTATCTCATTCCAGACTTTCTCAGCAAACTCAAAACAAACGGTGGAGAATTGGATGTCATTGGGTGGTAAGAGGAATTTTTATAAATTTTTTTTTTTAAAAAAATATTTGGTTGAATAATTTTAATCCTTTAGTTTTAGTTTTAGTTTTTTTTTTTTTTTTTTTAATCTCATATTTTTTTCCATCTCAACCTATTAACTCTTCCTCACGAGCAAACTCAAAACAAGCGGTGGGGAATTTGATAGCGTTGGGTGGTGAGAGTAATTTCTACGTATTTTGTTTTAATATTTGATTGAATAATTTTTTTAAAAAAATTGTAGGAAACGCTTTAGTAGTTAAAAAGGTAATTTTGGATTGATTATGGAATTTTAACTTTGGCGGTCTTGGATTTTCAATTAGCAGTCAACTAAGGTGTTTGTTATGGAACCATCCAGTAAGGCTAGCATCATGTTCATAACCACCAATGCAGAAAATCAATAAACTGGTCGAGACTTATGATGTGTTTTGTACTTATGAACGATGAATTCGATAGACATATTATTACTATAGATAAATATTATTATTGGTTCTAACTGTAATATTACATAGTCTCTTACAAAAAAAAAAAAATAAAAAAAAAAAAATACCGTATCTACTCCTGTTTTTGGGAATTAAATACCCGATTTTCCCCCGGATTTTTTAAAGGTAATTTATACATTTTTTTGGCAGTTTTTTTCTTTATATATATATTTTTTAACCTTTTTGTTCTCTTTTGTTCTCTTTTCTTTTTGGTTTTTTAGAATGTATTAATTATGCATTGAATACAAGATTATTATTCCAAAAATAACTGTTAAAATTTTAATTATCCATATAAATGATAATAAATAAATACTTTTCAAACATCAATTGTTAGTACCAAATTAATAGTAATCCGTTTTTTTTTTAAGAATTAATGATAAATTCTAAAAACTTATTAATTGTAAGATATTAATGATATTATGATAACATAACAAATAATTAAAATAATGGTTTCAAAAAAAATTAAAATAATAGTTTTTGATCAATTATTAATGGTTACACATCATAAACATTAATTATTACATTCAATTAAATAGATTCATTTTCTAAATATATGAAATTCACTCTTAATTTTTTTTTTCATAAATATATGGTAATAAATAACAAATAACTCCTACTACTATTTGCATCTCCATAAAATTCTTCACCATTTTGTTTTATTGAATCATCTATGAGACAGATGCTTAAAAAAAATCTAATCAAGAATTTATGAAAAAATAGAATGTTTTTAGAAAAAAAGTGTGGAAAAATAAATTAATTTATCACTTGGTTTGATAATATCCTCCATGGAGTTTTTTTTTTTTTTTTTTTTTAAATTAATACTTTTACATCTATTTCTAGAATGAGCGTTTTTATAATATATATATATATATAATATTTTCGAGTAAATTGGGGTGTATTTAGAGGTTTCAAAATTTTAATTTATTAAAATAAAATGTCTTAAGAAAATAAACGTGAAAAAAAATGGATTGTAAATAGTTAATCTCAATAGTTATTTAACTCTATATAATTATAAATAGGCTAATTGGCACGAATACCCCCTGAACTATACCCGAATTTGCACCTTACCCCCTGAACTTTTTTTTTTCGCCATTAAACCCTCTGAACTCTTGTAATTTGGCGATCGCTGAAGGAATTTGCCCCCTCACCAGGGGGTAGATTCCTTCAGCGATTGCAAATTTATGAGAGTTCAGGGGGTTTAGTGCCGAAAAAAAAAGTTTAGGGGGCACAGTGCAACTTTGTGAAGAGTTCAGGGGGCATTTGTGCCAATTAGCCTTATAAATATTTATAATTCTTTTTCTATTTTTTTTATCTTTTTGTTTTCTTTTCTTTTAGATTGTTTAGAATGTATTAACTATGCATTAAATACAATATGATTATTTCTAAAAATAAAAGTTTTTGAATTTTAATTATTCTTATAAATGGCAATAAATAAATATTTTACAAAGAAAATTAAAATAGTAATTGTATTACCAAATCAAGCGTAATCTGTTTTTTTTTTTATTTTTTTTTTTTATATATATTTCTTTATTTTTTTATGGAATTAATGGTAAATTTTAAAAGCATATCAATAGAAATATATTAATGATAACATAACAAAAATTAATAATTTGTCATAATATATATATATATATATTGCTAAAGAGATAGAGAGCTTTTCAATTAATATAAAAAATAATTTTTAATTAACCTATATAATAAATTAAATAATCCTTAAGAAATTTGTTCATCTAAACTGGAATAATAGTGATAGAAATAGAGAGTCTCTATGCATTAATGATATTGGAGACCTAAGTGTCTCCTTAACGGATTATTATAATTGACAATGATTTAATTAAATCAGATTTATTAACTACTTAAAAATCAGTTCATCTTGCTTTGTTGTTTTATAATTAGTTTTTTTTTTTATAATAATATAATTAGTTATTTATTAATAATATCAATAATACAATCATTAATGAATTTAACATTACAATTCAATGAACATTATTTGTTGGGGAAGTCAACAGACATGTCAAATAATTTTATTTTATTTTAACATTTCTCCTTAATTTGAGGATCTATGTATATCATTAATGTTGGTGTGTTTTATTTTTTCCTGATGACTGATGCCTTATTGAAAGGAAAAACTACATATTCATTAAGTTTAAACATGTTTGCATCAAAAATATTGGTATAAACAATACATGTTTTACAAACAATTTTTTATACAAAGCCCGTGCAACGCTCGGGTTGGAAAACTAGTATATATATATATGATAGAGTTTCATAGCGTCACATGTCACCGTGAGAGAACTTCGATATTAAATTATATATGTACATATAATAATAGACTTTCACAACGCCACATGTTGCTGTGAGAGAGCTTTGGATTTAAATGCTATTAATTCTTTTATTTTTTTATTTTACTAATACACTAGTTCTCCAACCCGAGCGTTTTGTATTAAAAACTATTTACAAAACAATGTGTTGTTTATACCGAAATTTTGGATGCAAACATGTTTAAATATAATTAACATATAGTTTTACCTTTAGTTACCTAAGTCATATTAACCTAAGTCATGAATTTAATGGGAATTGTTTAAGTCAAAAGATCAAAAGCCATCAAGTTTAATCACTTAGTCAAATATCTAAAGAGGCCATATGATTTAAATTCAAGTATTTAAAAGTTGTAAACCAATGTTGTAAACCGGGAGAGCTAGAGAGGCCATATTATTTTTAAATTCCAAGTATTTAAAATTAATGTGGTAATAAAATTTTGGATTGTGGTCCTTTTACTATTCCCTATAACATAAGCTATTAATATGATGAGTTAATTAATGTTCAATATTCATTAATTATTGATATTATTACTAAATATTAAAACTTTCCATTTTCTTTTTAACAACCTTTATGCATTCCTCTCTTATAATCCTTTTAAAATGAAGTCACCAATCAAGGTTAACTAATAGAAGCCAAATCAATCAATTAATTCCATAGCTCCCTCACGACGATAGAGAACCATATTGGAATGAGTATTGTGCCCATGACGCCTTCGATTTCCTGGACAGAATATATGACAGATTGAACATTTGATCCATATTTATAAATTGTTACAAAAACAACATAACCCTTAAAACCTCAAAATCTCAAATGAACCTTTTATCTTCGTGTAATATACTGGTGGGTTCACTATGAAACAACAATCAAATGATTAAATACAAAAAACCTAATGACATTTGAAAGCAAAGAATTTAGAAAGTGTAAGGAAAAAAATTGAAATCACATGGTCTCTACACTCTTCAAATGAATTGTTTAGACCATTTAATATCATGGATTAAATTTCTTCTACTATCCAACAGACATTCCTACCGTATGATTCATATAATTTTTGTTTAATCTATATATCTATCTATGATTACCCTAGAATTTGTATGATTAACAAAATTTCCAGGTAGGTTCATTCACCAAGGTATTAGCTGGCCATATAGATATATAGCACAATGACCTGTTATGATCACATATCAGAAATTGATTTATTAAAGACTTGATTAATTATTGAATGATGAAAAACTCTATCATATCAGATAGTGGAGGAAATTGATCAATCCAATTTTTTGACTTAATACTCATGATGAATATATATATGCACCCATGAATATAACCGAACATTACCGAAGAAGAAAACATTGTCCACTGAATTAATACCCATTTCTTCATCTTCGTTCCTTCAGCAGCACTTCCTCTTTCAGATCGTTGAAATATCTGTCCCATCCAAAAAAAAAAAAAAAAAACTGAACTGCAATGAAAACATATAAAAAATAAATGGTATATATGTCAATATAATGACACAGTCTAACTAATATTTTAAGTTTCAGTATATGGAAATCTTACATTTACCTAGTCTCTTGGCATGTCCAAGTATAGTCTCTTATCAAACAACTAATATGCACCCAACACACCTCCCAAACATGAGGAGCAATGAGCCATGCAAGAGTGATAGTAAATAGCCTAGCTGTAAGAGAACATTCCGTGTTAAACTTAGATGAACGTCTAAGTTTATATAGAATTAGAGAGTACACACCTATTCTTTATAACTGATATAATTGAGGCTTTTGAAGTTCTCAATGTGTATCTTTCTATTTTACTTCAATTAAATAGATCATTTATAAAAATGCAAGGAGGAAAATAATGGGAAAATTTAATATCAAAGCTCTTTTATGGTGACATGTGGCACTTTGAAACTCTATTATTATTATTATTACTAGCTTACAGTCCGTACGATGTGCGGGCATTCTAAAATATAAATTGAAAACTGTGATACATGAATAGTATTATACTAACATTAATAGATTAGTGTGTAAAGATGAGAAATATATATATATATATATTAATTTATAGAAAATTGATTGGAAAATTAAAGGTTGAAAAATAAATTCTTATTAATCTATATAATATTCTTATTAATTAGTTATTAATTGTAATATATAAAAATATAATTTTATTTTTTCTAAAGAAATAGAGAGTCTCAACCTTCCATTAATTTATATAATTATAAATTGACTTAATTTATTATTAATTGTAATTCTAAAGAACAAATGAGGTACCCTCATATAGCACTCACCCAACATACTAATTACACTTTCATTTATATCCTAATTTCAATTTTATCATAATTACTATTGGAAAATTTTATTTAATATAACAATATATTTTTTTTCATAAAAAAGATGGAGAGTCTCAACCTTCAATTGATCTACATCATACGTATAAATTGCCTTAAATTCTTATTAATTGTATTTTATAGAAAAATTGAGATTCACTCACATAGCACTCACTCATATTCAATTGATCATAATTAATATTGGGAAAAAATATATTTAAATTTAAGGAAAAACTTCTCAATTATAATATATCATATTATAAATGTAGAGTTTAGTTAAGTTGCTGTTAAAGGTATAGATACGTGAATTAGCGAAATTATTAAGAAAATAACTGCAAGACTAATAATAATAATTAAACATCCAAATTCATAATATTTAAAATTAACTGGACGCATTAATCAATGATAACTAATGGAAGCCAAATCAATCAAAACTTCTCAATTATAATATATCATATTATATAGATATAATAGATATAGGAATCAACGAAATTATTGAGAAAATAAATGTTAGAATAATAATAATAATAAAACATCCAAGTTCATTATATGATAGCAGCCAAATCAAAAAATTAATGGCAAATAAAATAAATTTTACTAAATATTAAAATTCTCCATTTTCCTTTTAACATCCTATTTGCATTCCTCTCTTATAATCCTTTTAAAACAAATGGTAACTAATAGAAATCAAATCAATCAATTAATTCTAAAGCTTCATCGTACATGACACCTTGAAATGCTTTATCAATACATGTGAGCCTTAGGACATCTGCTTGTGTAATTCTTTATCAACTTGAAATTCTTTGTCCAGCCTCTAGCACTTTGTGTAGAAAATAAAAACACAACACAAAAATATATCTTGTTAACAACTAATATAAAACAAACTATATGGAAAGTAATTGACAGAAAAATATACCAAACTTTCAAAATAATAACTAATTTAATAACTGATACAATTGTATCTAAAGATCATTGAAAGAATTAGAATGATACAATATAAAATGATCATCTTCACTTGTGCTAACATGAGAAAATTATGTGCATGAAGTAGAGAGAGAGTGGCCGGATGTGGTGGCCGTCAACAAAGAGGCAAATGATCAGTTAAACTCCACACATTAGGTGCCTTTCTGAATCTGAATTAGAATTAGTCTCAGTTTATATAGTCAAATAAATAGGTAGTCAATTAATACTAATATTATAGTGTTCATTGTATTTACATGAGTATTTATACCGTACATGGGGCTGTTGAGATTCTTTTTCATTTAAACTTGAGTTTTATTTGTGATATAAATATTAATAAACCCTATGTTTTATAAATGTTTTTTAAAAAAACGTACACAAAGAAACAATAAGTGTATGAATTCAAAAGGTTTTAGCTTCTCAAAAAGTAATAAGTGTATGAATTTATTAAAACCAACTTGGTTTGGAATCATATATATATATATATTTATTTAGTCATGACTCTCTATCTCTTTAAAAAATATATATTAATAACTAATTAATTAATTAGAATATAAAGCCAAACCTATTCATCTTACTTTATTATTAATTATTATATAAGCATTTATCAATATTATTATTGAATATTATATTTTTTGATAAAAAAAGGCCTTTGTTATTAATATATTATATATTAACCATATTTAATGTCAAATTTTTCTCACGACGACATGTGGCGCTGGTGAAACTCTATTATTATATATATATATATGATTATTATTATTATTATTATTATTATTATGTATCTCAATATCTGTGCACATCTAAAAACATTTGAAGAGCCCCATATATAAACAGTTGTGGACTTCAGAACATCAACAAAGTGCAATCAACGTTAATTGTTGGCAAGATCAATAGGCATGGTTGAAAGTATGTAAACTTCAATTCTCAGGTAAACTAAAAGGTTTTAATAAATATTTAACAAAACTTTGAATAGATATCCAATGTATTTTAATAAAATTACCATGAATTATAATGATTGTTATTTTGTCTAAGAAACTTTTAGGTATCTAAGAGCATCTCCAAAAGGCTCTTCAAATGAGATATTTGTTAAAGGGCAAAATAGCCACATCAGCATATTTTACTCCAACAGACTCTTCAAATGAGATTCTTCAAATAAAATTTTACTTCTCACTCTTCAATATTGAAGAGCAACTCCCCCCTCTTCAATTATTATTATATTATTTTTTATATTATATTATCATTAATATTTGACATCTATATCTTTTTATCTTTGTAATTAAATTCAATTAATATATAATAAGTTTTAATTTATACATTTTATCATCATAAAAATTATACTATTAGAAAGATCTCATTTAGATCTTTAAAATGAGACTAATATTGAATATTTAATAATAACATATTATTATATCTAACTTGAAAAAGAATGAAGGGTAATTAGATTTGTTGGGAGAGGAATTTGAGTGTTTTCATTAAGATAATATAAACCTATTTCTAATTGAATAGTCTTTTGGAGGGGCTTCTCTTTTTTCACTCTTCAAATTGCCACATAAGTAAGCAAATAAACATTTGAAGAGTGAAAATAGAAAAGTCTTTTGAAAATGCTCTAATGCCATTAAAAATACACTCCTAGGTATCAAATACAATTAATAAATTAGACTTTTCATTTCCACCATGTTGCACATTATAAAACCTCTCAGGAGCTTCAAGAGATTATTTTTCAAAGTATTAATTCTTAATCACTGTTGGCAAAAATGACTACATAGTACCTTAATGACACCCTCATCGGTAAAATTATCCGAATGCGTATTTTTCCAACCAATTTTCTCAGCTTTTAATGGATTGACCATCTGACCAGCCATTTAACCGTAAAATTTAAATAATTTATTTATTGGTTCAGCAATGTAAACGTGTCAACAGGTTTATTCTAACTATATATCATATATATAGAGAGAGAGAGAGAGATTATATGATATGATTTGAGAGGTAGGAAGTTAGTGTTGTTCAAGCTTGGTCCAGTTGGATGCATCCCATTGATTACGAGGAAATAGAAACACAGCGGAAACTGTGTGGAAAAAGCGAACCAGGTGATATCCTTTTTCAACAACAAGCTGGAATGCTGAGAAATTTGACATCAACTCTGGAGGGTTCCAACTTTGTTCTTGGTCATGCTAATTGGCTATGCTATGATGCTGTCATAAACCCTTTTAAATATGGTAATTCATTTAAAACTACAGTCCCAGCTAGCTAAAGAGGAACTTCTAGTAACTACTGAATCCGAGGTCTACTCCACAACAGCGATAGCTCGCCGGTTTTCTTTGCTTTGAGGCCGATTTAAAGCACTCGTCTCAGTCTTTCCAGTAGAGACAATCCTTGCTCAGAAGCTGTTTTAGCGTGTTTAAAGGCCGGGTCCGCCCTGATAGCCAACCCAGTCAGCCAGTCCAGTAGCACGTTGAGAGAGTTCATCGAAAGTAGTTCTAATTGTTAATATTTAACTTGAATGATCTTCAAATAAATGTAACTTGAATCATATAATTATTTTATTTAAATGAATTAATGTTTTTGCAGGTCTGACAGATTTGAGCAACATGGTTTAATGGGACATCAGGGTGATTACCATTTTCAATTGCATGCATTAATCCAGATGAACACTACTTCTGGTATATTGGTTATCCTTTTACACAAACTATGCAATCCGACAATCACAATTCACCACCTATCTAATAATTAGTTAATTTATATATATATATATTATTATTATTTATCTTTGACATTCCTTTATTAAACTAATTTAATATATTATTCATTATATTCTTATTAACAAATATTTATCTATATGAAGAGTCCCTACAGCTAAAAATAGCAACATTTTCGAGAAAAGTTGTTAATCCATGTTAATGTGAAGAGTTCCTACTTAATGTTGTTAAATCAGTTACATAGTATGAAGAGTCTCTATTAATTATAATATGATAATATGTTTGAGTCATACCCCTCCCCTAATTTGAAATAGAGTCCATTTTTGCTAAGCATTACTCTCCTCCCATACACATGACATGTGTCTATGAAGGGTAAAATTATCACACATGTCATTCATTTAAGAGGGGGGTAATGGTTACCTCCCTTGAATGAGGGTGAGCAAAAGTATTCTCACCCCCATTCATCCCTTGAATGGTTAACTCCCTTGAAATAATTTTTTTTTTAAAAAAATGAGTTCAAAATATTAATTTATTTTATGAAAACATGGATTTTTTAGCCTTTCAAACAGTTTTAAGGAATTCTAAGAGACAACTCTTGAATGGGAGATTGAACATCAAATAACATTCGTTCATTTAAACAAATAAGAATCAATTCATTAAATAACTATATGTGCTCTTAACTTTTCGGGAGTTGTAATCTATCATCATTTTGATACGTAGAGAATGAGTGAATTAAAGCAATAATAGTTTTGGTAAACGGTATGTCAGCTAATAAATAGAAATTATAAACATATTATGGATAGATGCCGATCGATGGAGATGACAAATAATAAAATTTAGAGAAATACCATATGACTATTTTTGATCGCCAATACATCCAATATCTTAGACCAGTATGTTAAATATTATTATGTATAACTAATGTTATACCCCTTAACTCAGGGCCGGCCTTAGGGGGCAGCAAACCCAGCATTTTGCTGGGGCCCCCAACTGGCCTAATCTCCTTCTTTTAAAAAAAAAAATTCTTTGCTTCTTTTTTTATTTTTTATTTTTTTAGTTTTGCACAGGGTCCAATCTTTTCATAACTTTATTTTGGGCCCATGTTGAATTGAATTGTGATTTTTGAAAATGTGAAACTACCCATCATCTTTTGGACCCATTTTAGATTGAATTGAAAGTGTGAAACTAACCCCAATCTTTTAAGTCCATTTTTATGTCAATAATAATATTTTTTTTAGCACTAATGCTAGATAACCAAAAAATTTAATTTAAATTTCAACTCAAATGATATGGTAAGTGGTTTTTTTTTTTCATTAACCACATCATTTCATGTTGTGTGTGATGATGACAACTCATTTGCCACATCATTTGAGTTGAAATTTGGATTAATTATTTAGATCGTATAGTATTACTCTTTTTTAGGGGCCCCGATTTTTATTAATATCATTAAATCGATAGGGCCCCAAAATGTCTGGAGACGGCCCTGCCTGCCTTAACTGTAATAATAACTCTAATATTATTAACTCTAATAATATTTGTAATTTATATATTACAATGCCCCGCACATCGTTCTGGCTACACACCAGTAAATATTAAATAGGGAAAGTATCATTTTCCCCCCTATATTTTGACCTATTAGTAAATCTCCCCCCTGTATTTCTATTAATGGCCGTTTTCCCCCCTCAATCAAAAGTATTCGTCATATTCCCCCTTACCGTTAGATTTTCAGTTAAAAAAGTTAAATTTCAAGTTAAAAGACATTTTTGCCCTTGAGTATGTGATGTTAGTGAGAAAATACATTTATGACCTCAAACTTAAACTTAAACTTAAACTTAAATAAAAATAAAAAATTTAAATTAAATAACTCAAGTTCCAGTTCATCGATCATCATCATCAAAAAATTCACCAAATTCCATAATTTACAAACCAAACAATAATTCACCAGTTTATCAAGTTCAAAACCTAGAACTACACCACCAAACCCAACCACCACATATTCAAAACCAAACCCAACATCATCCACCATAGCCACCATCAGATTCAACAACCAAAACCACCAAAATCCAGAACCACCACCACCATCCCACGATCTCGTCGGCGGCCCACCCAAACCACCACCATCCCACAACCCAATAGCAGCCAAATCTCTGTCAAAGTAAAGAAGATGGTGACGAGAAGGAAAAAAGGAAAGAAGACGATTGGCGGCGAGAGGAGATCGATTGAGCACCGATCTGCTCATTTGGAAGGAGATCGAGTGCCAATCTTCGCGTCCAGAAGGAGATCGAGCACTGATCTTCGCGTCCGGGAGGAGATCGAGCGTCGATATTCTCGTTTGGATGACGACCGGCGCTTGTAGAGGTGGTGTTCAGAGTGATTTGGTGGGTTAGGGTGGCGACTAGGGTTTGGTGTATGAGTGGTGGTGGCTAGGGTTTGGCTAGGAGATGGTGGTGGAGAAGAAGAAAATGGTGATTGGTGGAGAAGGAAAGATCTGTTTTAATGAAAGAAAAAAAAAACGAAAGTTATTTTGTTTTTTAAAAATAATTCCAATAATTTCGTTTTTTAAAATAAAAAAATGTGGAAAGTTATTTTTTTTAAATCCCAAATCCCAATAATTTCGTTTTTTTTTAAAAATAAAAAATGTATCTATTAATGGAAACAAATTGGAAAGTTATTTTGTCAACCACACATTAATTTCTATTCTTTTTAAATCATAAATATTTATTATTGCTTTTACGTTTCTACCCTCTCATATTTATTTTCAATTTGTCATCCATTTTCCTTTGTTAATGTTCCCTTATTACCCCTTCGGTCAACACGAAGATAACAGTCAACTGGGGATTGTAACTGAAAATCTAACGGTAAGGGGAATATGGTGAATACTTTCAATTTTAGGGGTGAAAACGGATATTAATTAAAATACAGTGGGGAAATTTACTAATAAGTCAAAATATAGGGTAGAAATTGATACTTTACCTATTAAATATACAAAACATAAAATTATAAATATTAAATAGGCTAATTGGCAAGAATACCCCTGAACTATACCCGAATTTGCAACTTACCCCCTGAACTTTTTTTTTCGGCATTAAACCCCCTAAACTCAACGAAATTTGCAATTGTTAACGGAAATCCAACGAAACCCTAATTCCGTCCAGGAAAATTACACTAAGCTCCCCTGATTATATATATAATTGTATTAAACCCCAAAAAATATAATAATATTACCCGAATACCCCTCTGACCAAATTTTAAAAATAAAAATTTAAAATTTAAAATTTAAATAATGGTTAAATAATAATAAAATTTTGAATTTTATTATAAAGATAATTAAATAAATAGAGAATGAAAAAAATAAATTGATTTAAAAATTATTAAATTATCTTTTTTATTTAAATGTCACTAAATATAAAACCCATATAAATATTTAAATTATTTAAGAAAAATAAAAATAATGGTTAAATAATAATACAATCCCCTTTCAATAATAATAATAATAATAATAATAATAATAATAATAATAATAATAATAATAATAATAATAATACAATTCTTATTTTTTTTTATAAAGAAAATAAAATCTTTAAGAAATTAAAACATCTTTAAAATCTTTACCATCCATCTCATAGATGGACGGTGAAGAAATATTTATTAAAAAAAATTCAAATTAAAAAAAAAAACATTTTTTAAATAGATTGATTGATCTCAATTACAATAAAATAAAATAAAATAATAAGTTTCTCTATTAATGAAGATATGAAGATCCATCAATGTTCTTCTTCTTCTTCTTTTTATTTTTTTTTAATTTTTTTTTTATAATTAGATTTCATTTATTGGTTTGTGAAATGTGTTTTTTAAATTAATTTTTTAACTTAATAAACATAGAGAAGAGAAATCCTTAAAATAAAAAATTTCGAATAAATATTTTTAAATGAACTTCGATCCATCTAATTAAATGAACACCTATTTCTCCATCTAATCCTTAAAAATTTTCCTTCTCTAAAGAAAATAAAAATTTTAAATTTCCAACACCCATAAAATTTAAAATAAAAAATTTAATTTTTAATTCTTCTATATGTGCTTTTAATTGGATTGATGTTCAATTTTTTTAATTTTGTATTTGTATTATTATAATTATTTTGTAATTGAGATAAATCAATCTATTTCAAAAAATGTTTTTTTTTTATTTGAATTTGTTTTAATAAATATTTCTCCACCGTCTATCTATGAGATGGATGATTGAGATTTTAAAGATGTTTTAATTTTTTAAAATCTTCTTTATTCAAAAAATCAGATTTGTATTTTTTTTTTTTTTTTGAAAGAGAATTGTATTATTATTTAACCATTATTTTTATTTTTCTTAAATAATTTATATATTTATCTAGGTTTTTATATTTAGGGATATTTAAATAAAAAGATAATTTAAATAATTGTTAAATCAATTTATTTTTTTCATTCTCTATTTATTTAATTATCTTTATAATAAAATTCAGAATTTTATTATTATTTAACCATTATTTAAATTCTAAAATTTAAATAATAATAATAATAATAATAATTATTATTATTATTATTATTATTATTATTATTATTTTATTATTATTTTATAAAGACAATTAAATAAATAGAGATTTTTTTCATTTCTCTATTTATTTAATTGTCTTTATAAAAAAAAATAAGAATTTTATTATTATTATTATTATTATTGAAAGGGGATTGTATTATTATTTAACCATTATTTTATTTTTCATTAATAATTTAAATATTTATATGGGTTTTATATTTAGTGACATTTGAATAAAAAAGATAATTTAATAATTTTTAAATCAATTTATTTTTTTCATTCTCTATTTATTTAATTATCTTTATAATAAAATTCAGAATTTTATTATTATTTAACCATTATTTAAATTTTAAATTTTAAATTTTTATTTTTAAAATTTGGTTAGAGGGGTATTCGGGTAATATTATTATATTTTTTGGGGTTTAATACAATTATATATATAATCAGGGGAGCTTAGTGTAATTTTCCTGGACGGAATTAGGGTTCCGTTGGATTTCCGTTAACAATTGCAAATTTCGTTGAGTTTAGGGGGTTTAATGCCGAAAAAAAAGTTCAGGGGGTAAGTTGCAAATTCGGGTATAGTTCAGGGGGTATTCTTGCCAATTAGCCTATTAAATATTAACACGTGGACTCCAACAGTCAAATGTCACTTTACTTGTGAAGCTCCGGAAAACCCAACAAGCAGCAAAGCACATAGCAAGGTTTTCCTACAAATACCACTTCTTACCAGCAAACGACCTGCCGTTTTCAATCATCGTCCACAATGAGGTACTCCTCCTTTTCTCATTCATTCTCCTAACTTTCATTTCTCATATTTCAATTCGTAATCTTTTTTTTTTTTTTTTTTTGAATTTCAGTCGGCATCCGGAGGTTCTCTGGGCACAGCGCTCCGACAGGGTGTACTTGACCGTCGCATTGCCTGACGCCAAAGATATTTCTGTCAAATCCGATCCAGAGGGTTCCTTCAGTTTCTCCGCCACTGGACTCCACGGTGAAATCTTCCACTTCAATTTGGAATTTTACGGCAAAATCGTTCCTGAGGTCAGTTCACTTCATCAACTGCTTCCAATTCTATACACTTTGTTTGATTTAAATTTAAAAGGATAATATCAGGGAGGACAGAGAAATACATAAGGGAAATCAATTGCTTTTGTTTTTCTTTAGTGTTTGTTGAATTTCAATTTCTGGGTTGATTGAATCTTAGTCATTTATTTATTTTTATAAGTAAAAACAAAAAAAACAAAAAAAAAAGCTAGGTTGAAAATTAGGTGTCGAAATCGAATAGTGAATCTCTTGTTTTACGAATGGATGTATGGATGTCGGTATGTTGTTTATCGTGTTGAATATGGTCTGGATGGTACTGTAATATTCTGTGATTTGAGTTGTGTCGTTTGTGGTGCAGAAATGTAGAACTAAAGCTGGGTTAAGGAACATAATATGCTCCATCCAGAAAGAAGAAAAAGGGTGGTGGAAAAGACTCCTGAAATCGGAGGAGAAACCTGCACCTTATATTAAGGTTGATTGGAACAAATGGTGTGATGAGGATGATGAAGAGTCCAACAGTAAGTTCGTCAATCTTTTTGCTTTTCTGTCGGCATATGGCTACTGCTTCTCCCAATTGCTCGTTGAAGTTTATGCCAATTGTTTATGAGAATCTATACTATACATGAATCCTGCTCCTTGTGTTTTTTAGCTATTTTGACTTATTAGCTAATACACCTGAAATTCCTACAGGGCACCACCAAAGGTTTTTCTTGAATTATAATCTAGTATATGAATATGTCAACATGATTGTCTAAATCTTAATATAGTTAATCACTAATCCAAGCTCTCCTAATCAGATTTATACTTGTGAATCCTATAAATATTACTACAAGTTATTCAAAATTTGCAGCTGGTGTGAGATAAAAGTGTATCCTAAATATAGCTGCTATATGATCTATTTTTGCTATTATTATTATTATCTTTTTTTTTCCTGTCTAAATGACCATGTTGTGCCATTAATTGTCGTCACGATGAGAATCTTAATAATTTCGCAAGAAAAACATATCATTTGTCTGTGTCAACTATTTCACCGTATAACTACATCTTATGTTAAGTTTTTCAATTTAAATGTTTCTCTGCTACCTTGTTCCAGATTCCCCTCTCTCTCTTTCCCTTTTAGCAATACTTTGTATATTAGAGGCGGAGTGATAGATGTGGGTGTGCTATGGAATTAAACTTTGTAAACTGAAGAAGTGTACACGAAATACTGTAGTGGTGACTGCTAGTGTTCAGGTGAAAGAGCCATGCAAGTGAAAATGTTGTAGTGGAAGTTTTTTTTTTTTTTTTTTTTTTTTTTTTCCTTCTTCGTGACATATGCTTATTTTTCAGTCATATCTATGGTCATGTCATCATCTTTGGTCTTTAAATGTGCTGTATCAGATGGCTTCTTTCCATTTTGACTTTCAGCAATTGTGCTGTTTCATCAAATCCTAGATTTTAGAAGAGAACAAAAGAGAATCTACATAGTTGAAGAGAAGCTATGCTACGTTGGACTTTTCCTTTTTGGTATCAGTAACTTATTTGCACTATTGCTTTATATACATGCGAGGGGATGGACAAGGTATAATTGTTATAATTTGAGGGATTGAGTGGATGAAATAGGTTCAGCAGCCTTGTAACAAAAGAAAAATGAGTCATGAAGAGTAAACGACGCGTAGAGTGGGAGAGATATGGATTTGGATGAGATGAATAATTTAGATGGGGCATGCAAGAGAGATGGTAGCTGACAGTTGTCGAGGGTCTCCTTGGTTTATTATAGTGTTATTCAAGGAGTGGTGATGCTAAGAAGATTGTAGGATTGCTGAATATTCTTCTGTTTACTCTTCTTTCACTTGTGCATGCCTCGCAAATTCTCTATATGGTTTTTAATTTCTCTTGTTGGTTCTTGGAGAGGAAAAGATATTGTTGATGTTCTTACCAAGTGAGCTTACTCCTTTGAAGTAACCTTTCTATAGGAGGATGTGGATTGTTACTTTTGACATAATATGTAAAATAAAAACAGCATTTTTGTATTCCGAGGTTGTAAGCTTTGTGGAAGATCCAAAATTGTTTTTTTTTTCCTTAAATATATTGGTTTCAAGTGATCCAATAGTCCATTTCTTGGGTTTTATATATTTCTATATCCTAGTTTTAGTAAGATGTACCCATTGGCCATTAGGCTACTTGTCAGATCCCATATGTCCATCGTATTCTTTCATGAAAAACCTCTATCATCCTACTTTTTGTAGACCTGGTTTATAAAGGAGTGTTATCCCTTCCTGGTAGTGTGTACAATGCTGCAGTTCTCAACTCTGGGTAACGATGGTTCATATCTCTACAAAATTACATTTCACATAGAATTTGGAATTAAATGTTACAGGGGTAAAAAAAATGAGTAGAAGGGGATGCATTAGTGGTCACTATGCAGCCTAAACGTACCTCGGTATTTGGACAATAAATTGAGCTAAACAATTTGGATCGGTGCAGGCTTGGACATAATGGAAAGTTTAGACAAAGGACTACAAGTTTGTAGTTAATAAAAAATGTAGAAAGAAGAATCTAAAGATATATTTGTTAAAAATTGTTAAGAACTCGGTGAACATGTGATACTCAACAAAGGATATTCAACTTGCATGGCTATTGAATTAGCTATCATTGTTGGGGTTTATAATCATTTTCATTACTTATCTTTATTGCTATAAGTGTGCTTATATTATGAATAATTGTGTTTTATTTTGCTAAGGCGAAAAGGTGAAACTCTTAGTTACATGTGTGCTTACTGTTTAGTGGCTTTTATACTGGCTATTCAATGTCAACTATTCAGGCCAACCGATTGAAGAGTAAAAAACAAAGTAGATAGGCTAGTTAGCAATGCAAGTCTAAACTCTTAAATTCAAGGCACTTCAACTTAACATAGCTAATTAAATAACTATGAATTTCATTTGTTGAGTGTTACATGTTGATTGAGTTTACAACAGTTTTTGACACAAGTATATTAAGGTTTTACATTTTTTTTTAGTAACTACAAGTTGTAGTTCTTTGTTAAGCTTTCCAAATGTCTAAGCCAAGCTCACACAAATCAAAGTTTTATAGCTCAAGTAATGGTCCAAATAATGAGGTATGTTCAGGCTGTATGGTAACCGCTACACATCCACTTCCGGCTCATTTTTTACCCTGAAATGTTTGAATTCCAAATTCTTCGTGGATTGGAATTTTGTAGAGCTATAAATCACCTTTCTGCAGGGTTGAGAACTGCAGCAAGCTGTTGTCTTAATTGAAAGTTACATCCATAATGCAAAACCTGCATCAATTAGTCAACTTAAGCATACATAAATTAAGGACTAAAGTAAATATGCTTAAGCTAGGAGAATTAATGACACTTTTAGACCTATAAAATGTTAAAATATACACTTTTTAAGTGTTCCTCAAAACATCCCACACGCGTGTGTGCACAGGCACGAAATATTCATGCCTACTCTTCTGCTGTTACATCTGTTTCAGCATGGATGATACAATATTCATTTGTCCTGTTAATGGCTGTATATGCAATAATATATCAGCCAAGTGGGGAGTCTGACTATACTTATCTCATCAATGCCAACATATGTGCAATCAGTTTTCTTATTTTAGCCATTGCATCTCTCGGTAAAACAAAGCATAGATGTTAGTTTCTTGGTAAAGTACCCCAAATTTATGAGATTCTATCTGTGGAGTAATTGTCTTGCTTTTGCTGTGGACCTTCTCCCACCATTAACCCAGGAATTTCAGGTTCATTGCATCCATTGTAATGAATGGAAGGATGTGTACCAGGAAATTCTATTGGAATCTTGAATGCCTTTTACGTATTGTGAACATTCCGAGTGATTCTCTTTTTGAATTGGGGATCTTAAATATTCAATCTGAATGTGCACCTGTACTGTTACATGTTAGTAATATCTGAAATATGTCTGTAAATAAAATCTCTATTACTAGATTACTTTTTGATTCTCTTGAAATTTGAAACATTAACTTTAAAGTTAGATTTTGTTGGACCTGACCAAATCTTTTGTGGTCTTTACAGCTGATTTGGCATCTGATGACGACGATGATGTGGTAATTGTTCATTCTGCTCCTTATTTTGAATGAGTGACACTGTTTATATAAAAATTGTGATTTTGGCTCAATCGTGTAACTTGAATTTTATTCTTTTGCAGCATGTCGGTGAAGATGATGAAAGCAGTGACGATGAAGGAATGCTGTGTGAGTTCTAGACTTGATCACGACTATTGTATATGTTGGTCTTTATGAGACATGGGGCTTCTCTTTCCCGAAACTATAACAACACGAAGCTTCTGTCCCCTATTTCCCGGAACATATATGTCTGAAACATTCTAAGAAAATATTATATAATTACATCTGATTATGTTCCCTGTACATTGCAGATCTCCCTGATTTGGAAAAGGCAAGAGGAAATTAGGTACATGGAAGATGGAGCCATTCTGCTAGTTTATGCAGGTTTTTCATAGTCAGGTACAAAGGAAAATGTTCCTGATGTGCTGCAGAAGCGTAACGACCGATGTTTGTATATATATACACATTAGATCTTATCTATCTTCAGGAAGCATTTACTAAGCTTGATTATCAGAGTTTACCGTAATTGATTGGCCTGTAATATTGAACTGCCGAATTTCTTTTAATCCATCTTATGGTTAGAAGGATTTAATTTTTATTCTAGAGTAATCACTTCAATCTAAAATATTTGTATAATAATGTGACAGATGATTTATAATTGTTATTCAAATCATATCATATATAATCAAATAATAATAGCATTTTTTTAACCGGAGGTCGCCATGTGGTAATTTATTAAATGTTTAGAAAATATTCAAATCAATAATTGGCAATTTAATAAATGCTTAGAAAGTCATATATAATCATATAATAACAGCCTTTTTTTTAAAGAGGTTGTCATATGGTAATTTAATAAATGTTTAGAAAATATTCAAACAGCCATTTTTAACCGGAGGTTGCCATGTGGTAATTTAATAAATGTTTAGAAAATATTCAAATCAATAATATTATATAACCAATGAGGAAATAGGGGCATATAGCATTTTTTTTTTCTTTTCAATTTTGACTTGTGAAACTGTCACCGCTTTAATAACTCTTGTTTTATTAGCACTAAAATAGGTGGTGAGGCCAAATTACCCCCATTTATTCTTTTACTTCTATTTTTCATTTTTAATTTTCTCTATTTTTCTCTCTCCACCTTCCTCTCCTTTCACAACTCACGGAAACTTCTCTCTGATTTTTTTTTTTTTTCGCTTTAATTCGTTCTCACTCCGTTGGTAAAATTCGAGATCAAAATCGAAGTCGACCTCTATCAATGGTGAAATTGACGATTCGGCAACAATGCCAGTTGACTCCGAAAATAATCGGATATAGAAGATCGGACGACGCTGAGTTTGCTGGCGCCATCAGTTTCGTCGGATTCGCGATGGATCGTCGCAAATCTGACGATCAAGGTTCAGAGATGATTCGGGTTTGGCTTCATTTCTCTCTCCACACAGCTCGAAACTGAAAATAGATACTTCTGTTATAACGGGTGGTGCACGACGGACGTTTTGCTGGTGGTTTTGTCAATCAACTCATTGGTGATGACGTCAGCAGTGGAGCTCAAGCTCCATCAATGGAGATTTTGAAAAAAAAAAAAAAAAAAAAAAAAAAAAGACTAGTAAGAGAAAATTGTAGAAGAGGGAGGGTATTTTTGTCCCAATCCCATCTTTAGTGCTACTTAAATTAGAGTTATTAAAGCGGTGATAATCACGCAAATCACTTCCCAAAAAGTGCTATATAATTTTTCATCAATCTTACAAAATAATCAAATCAAATATATAATCATATATCATATATAATATACAGTTATAGCATTTTTTTAACCAGATGCCACTATGTGGCAATTTATGTTAGTATTATATATTTAATTTTTCATATATCAATAATATAATAATCATATAATAAAAATTGAAAATATTAATCTATTATAATATAGTATTAATAATAACAACCCTTTTTAACAAAAGGTTGCTGTATGGCAATTTAATAAATGCTTAGAAAATATTCAAATCAATAATATATAACGATTTTGGCAATCTAATAAATACTTAGAAAATATTCAAATCAATAATATGTAATAATCTTATTCACATCTTTCTTTCATGCCTCTATCAGACGTAGGCGGTATCGTAACGCTATATCAGCCCTCTCGATTAATGGGGTTCTCTCGAAGGATCAACCTACCTTTAAGGATCATATCATCAGTTATTATTCTGACCTATTTTCCTCAAATGTTTCTTGAGTTGAGAGAGATTTATCTATTATAGATGATATGATTTCTTCCTTGGTTACTGCCACAAAGAACGCTTTCTTGACTAGCGTTCCATTTGCAGATGATATTTATGATGCGGTCTTTGCTATGGATGATGCTTCTACTCTTAGGACAGATGGGTTTTCTGGTAGATTTTATCAAAGATGTTGGGATGTTGTAAGTAGTGATGTGGCACTCGTTGTTTAGGATTTTTTCATCATTGGAATTAGCTGGGTCTCAATTCCAGCTTCATTATTCTTTTTCCAAAGTTGAGGGACTCGATTTCAATTAATCAGTTTCGGCCAATTGTGCTTAGTAACTTTCTGTTCAAAATTTCTTCGAAGATTTTGGTTGGTTTTTTAGCTCAGGTTGCAGCAAGAATTATTTCTCCTCGGTAGTTCGGATTCATTCGAAACCAACATATCGAGGATTGTATGGACTCGATTTTGATTTATCAATTTCGGACGATTGTGCTTAGTAACTTTCTGTTGAAAATTTCTTCGAAGATTTTGGTTAGTTGTTTAGCTCAGGTTGCAGCAAGGATTATTTCTCCTCAGCAATTCGGATTCATTCGAGAACGACATATCGATGATTGTATTGCTTTTGGCTTTTGACTGTGTGAATATGTTTCAAAAAAAGTGCTATAGGGGTAACTTAGCCATGAAGATTGATATCTGAAAGGCTTTTGACACCCCAGATTAGTCTTTCCTTTGCAAAGTGCTTCGTGCTTTTGGGTTTTCTTCTGTTTTTATGGATTGGATAGACAACATTATTCATTCATCTAGGCTTTTAGTTCTTTTGAATGGAATTCTAGAGAGTTATTTTCATTGCTCTAGAGGGGTTTGTCATGGAGATCCGCTCTCTCCACTTCTATTTGGTATTGCTAAAGACTTCCTCAGTAGATTATTGACGAGGATGGTGGGTTCTTCTCAGATTCTATCTATTTCTTCCCTAAGGGGTTTTTTTAGCTCCAACTCATTTGCTCTATGCAGATGATGTTCTGATCTTTTGTAGAGGCACTCAAAAGAATCTGAAGAATATCATGGGTGTTTTTGGGGATTATAGTGATATTTCAAGCTAGTTGGTTAACTGGGGTAAGTCCTCTATTTATTTCAGATATTCTATCTCTTCTTCTCGGATTGATAGTTTGTAGTATCTGGTTGGTATGCAGATTGGGCAGCTTCCGTTCTCTTATTTTGGAGTCCCTTTATTTTGGGGTAAACCTCAAAAGGCGGTGTTATGGCCTATTGTGGATAATATCTTGTCTGAATTCGCTAAATAGAAGGGCAAGTCCCTCTTTCTAGCTGGTTGTGCTACTCTGATTAGGTCAGTCATCACTGGTTCATTTGTGCACTCTTTCATGATTTACAAGTGGCATTCTTCTTTACTGTCGATGATTAACCACAACTTGAGGAACTTTGTGTGGACTGGCTCTTGTGAGAAAAATAAGTTGGTTCGGGTTGCTTGGGATCGTTGTTGTAGGCCTTACTCTCAGGGTGGTCTTAGTCTAAAAGATCTTGGGTTGCTAAATGACTCGCTGTTGCGGAAATTCACTTGGAAGTTTATGACCTCTAAAGATTTTATTTTCTCATTTCTTCATAAGAGGTATCTCAGGTAGCAGCAAAAGCCGCAAGGAGTGTATGCCACCTCTTCGATTTTCTCTTCGGACCAATTATAGTTCCCTTCTTAAGGAAGGTATCTAGCCGATTATGAAAACTCTCAGTGAGACTTTTGACGTGATAACTGGCTAGAGGTTCCCATTTTGGAGCTTTTAGATATTCCAAATTATTTAGCTAATCTGCTCCAGGCGAGGGTCTCGGATTTTATTCATGAGGGTAGATCGGTGCTGGACAATGGTTTCCAAGCACGTTTCCCAGATCCGTGTTTTCGGATTGATCGGATTGCGATTTCTCCTGTTGTGGATTTTCTGACTTAGGCTAATTCTCGGGATGGTCGAGTTTCTTACAAGGCTGCTTATTCCCTATTTTTCCATGATATATTCCTCAAGTTGTTTGGTGGAGAGATGTTTGGTCTTGTTTTATTCCTCCATCTTGCTTAGCTTTGACCTGTTGTTTTTTATTGAATAGGCTTCCTACTAAGGATCGTCTTTGCAGGTATGGGTTCCATTTGGCTTCTCGTTGCAGTATTTGTGGGGTTAGTAGTGAATCAACTGATCATCTTTTTCTTCATTGTCCCCTAACAGTTGCTCTTTGGGAGGCGATTTTCTCGGCTTTCCAGTAGCATGTCTCTGTCGATACTTGGCAATCCTTCTTCTTGTAGACCATGTCGGTTTCCTTTAGTGAGCATGTTAGGATTTTATGGAAAGAGATTATCCATGCAGTGATTTGGGGGTGTAGAGAGCCCGTAATCAGTTGATTTTTGAAGGGAAGTCGATAAACTTTCGATCGTCCTCTCTCTAGTTTGGTATGCGGTTTATGGTTAATCGCCTAAAGATTTGTTATATGTGTAATTGTATGGATGACCCTTTGATTCTTCGTCGATTTGGTCATCGATGTTGCCCTTCTAAAGCCCTATGGATCAAGAGTGTGGTTTGGTCGCCTCCGGCTCTTGGTTGTATCAAAGTGAATATAGATGGTGCTGCTATGAGCTTTCCGGGGGTTGGTGGTTGTGGTGGCATCTTCCGAAACTGTAGAGCCTTTGTGAAGGATTGCTTTACTATTCCCTTTGGTCAGGTTTTCGTGTTTGAGGCCAAGCTTCTGGTGGCCTCATTGGCCCTTAATTTTGCTTGGAAGTATGGGTGGCATCGGATCTGGCTTGAGAGCGACTCTTCTTATGTGGTTCAACTTCTTTCTTCTCGTTCTGAGATGGTTCCTTGGAGGGTTCGTTAAGCGTCGTAGCGCTGCATCTTCCAAATCTTGCATATGGATTTTTCAGGTTTCCCATATTTTCAGGGAGGGGAATCAGGTTGCAGATGCGCTTTCTAAACATGCTTTAGAGCTTCAAGCTGATTCTTAGTGGTTCTTCGCCCTGTCGTTCTGTTCTTATTTAATGGGCAATAACTGCATGGGCCGGAAGTCTTTTCGTTTTTCTTGATACTTTCTTTTTCTTTTTGGTGTGGTCTGCGTGCTTCTTTTTGTTTAGGGTTGTTTTCCCCTGGTTCTTTGTGCTTTGTTGTTTTTTGTCACTTTTTTTTTTCTTTTATCTTATATATATATATATATACTGTTTAGGGGTTTTTCAGCATATAATCACTTGTAATGCTTTTTCCCTTTAAGTAGTTCAATTTTATTAAAAAAATCATATATCATATATAATCATATAATAACAGCCTTTTTTTTAACTAGATACCAGATTTATAATAATAATATAATATCAATAGTTTCTTCTTATGTGGAGGTGACATGTGTC
Organism: Acer campestre; assembly: GCA_954870605.1. NCBI lineage: Eukaryota > Viridiplantae > Streptophyta > Magnoliopsida > Sapindales > Sapindaceae > Acer > Acer campestre. Next base: position 21,767,644 of record OX940801.1, on the reverse strand, counting down.
ACTATTTTATGTTATTAATAAATATTTAATTTTTAAAAATATTTCTACAATGTAAAAATACCTTTATTTATTTTTAAATAATTATATAGGTACTGGCTGTTGGTATCACATGTCGGTATTAGAGTTAAGTTGATGTAACATATCCATTATATTAGCTCAATGAACCAAAAATAACTCAACGAACCAAAAATAAAACAATTAAAGTATGCAATCTCAAAGCTAATCTTTCGTATTCAATTTAGTCAAAACATAATTTAATAAAAACTCTTTCCTATTCTACCTTAATGAAATACATTGATAGTGGTTGTTATGGCTGAATTTGGTTATTTAGACACTATTTTTTGACAAACGATTTGAATCCTTCTTAAATTGTCATGCTAAATTCATGCAATTAAAACAATGATTATTATTTGATTAATGATAATATTAGGAGGCTTTGATGGCAATTTTGTAGAATCAAGAGGCAATCCCAAATTAATTGCCCTTAAATTCTCCTCTTTTTTTTTTTTTTTTTTTTTTTTTTGTTCTATTTAATATTCTTCCTCAAAATTGAATCTCTTCTAATTAATCCAACTCATCCGTTTCTAATTTCTATTTTTTTTTTCCCTTTTTAATTGAATTTTTTTTCTCTTCTAATTCAACCAAGCCATTTCAAATTTTAGGGGATTTTTTCCTTTTTTAATTAATTTATATATATTTCAAGTTGAAAATAGCTAAAAAGTTATTTTTGAAAATAAAGCATCAACTTTTTTTTTTCCTAAATATCCCTGTATAAAGCATCACTTAAAATCATAAATTTCAAAAAGTTTTGGATTTTTGATTTCACTATAAAAGAGACTTTTGCATACAAAGGTCTTAAATTTTTTCTTCAACTTCATATGTCTTTCTAACTTCTTTTTTTCAAAAGTTTCACATTATTTTTATATTTTTCATTTTTTTTAAGAAAATCTATTTTATTCAATTTTTCTTCTATTTTTTCTTTCAGGTTGAAGATCCATATTATTAAATATTATTAAATATATCTCTATCAGGGTAAGTTCTTTAAATAAATATTTCATTGATCTATTCATTATCTCATTATTGAGTATTTCAATTACTACTGAAATAGAGAATTGATTTTTTGGAGTAGCAAATGCAATTCATTGCAAATTTTATGTTTTTTTTTTAATTATTTAATTATTTCATTTTTTCATTTTTTTTTACATTTTCAGCAGAAGTCGTGTAGATGTGGAATTTGAAAGTGCTGATAGATTTCTTCTCAAAAGCTAATTCCAAGCAGTTCAAAACTTATTTGATGTTAAAAGACAAATTTTATTGAAATTTGGTTCAAAATTTAAATTTAGTGACTAACAATCATCAAGGATATTTCATTGTTATTAAATAAGTCTGAGATACTGACAATGAATTTATCAAGAAACTTTCTTTATTTAGAAATTTACATGCATATATTTCAACTTACATGTTATTTCTTTCTATACATTTCAATTGATGTAGAATCATTTCTCTTTATTTTCATAACTAATATTTTATATTTATCAATAGTCAAAAATACCTAAATAACATTCCCATTAAAGACAATTAAAATCCTTAGACTTTTCTCATTTGGCTTTTATGACGCCTTTTGAGTAGAATTTGAAACATCTCAATTATTAAAATTTTCATGTAATACTTATTGATGACTTTTGAGTAGAATTTGAAACATCTAAATTACAAATATATATATATATATATATATATATTTAACAAAGCTTGTGCATTGCATAGGTTGACACACTAGTAATTAAATAATATCACTATTACAAGTCGCTACATTTGGAATGACTTTCAATATTTTGCATTTTATTGTCATAAAATATAGGTGGAAATAGTGAGAAATGTCACCATTTTAAACTGAGTTGGTAACATTGTCAGTAGTTTAATAAGTTAAGTTTAAAAGACACCTATTATGGTGAACTACCAAAATTGCCCTTAAATTTGAGTTTATGTTATTCTCTTTGTACTTTTCTCTCTCCACTAGTGTTAACTCAATAACTCTCTCTCTCTCTCTCTCTCTCTCTATCTGCAAATAAAAGTTCAAGGTTGTCTCGACTTTCTTCTTCAACTTATAAAAAAGGGACGTGCTTCAGTTCAATAAGATAATATTTTTTCCAAATACTTCTTTGAATTTGTTCACATTTTCATTTGTTTCTTTTCATATGTTATCCGAGTATTTTGCAAACCCTTAAGCCATTGTCAGAATCTTTGGTTTTTGGATCTCCGAGACTTTGTAAGCTCTATCCAAGCTTTTTAAACTTGTATCCGAGGCTTTCTATGTAATAACTATCCGAGCCTTTTGAAGAGTTCTCCGAGCCTTTTGATGTCTTTCCCGAGCCTTTTGATGCCTTCCCCGAGCCTTTTCATGACTTCCCCGAGCCTTTCTATGTCTTCCACAAGCCTTTTCATGTAATGTCTTCCCCGAGCATTTTCATGCCTTCCTCGAGCCTTTTCAAGTCTTCCACGAGCCTTTTCATGTAATGTCTTAACCGAGCCTTTTCATGTAATGTCTTAACCGAGCCTTTTCAAGTCTTAACAAAACCTTTTCATATAATGTCTTCTCCGAGCCTTTTCATGTAATGTCTTCCCCGAGCTTTTTCATATCCTCACCCAAGCCTTTGTAAATGTAATATTTGAAAATATTTTGTAGTCCTGAGTTTTTATCAATGGTTTGTGATGATTAATTTGACAGCATCATGAATCGGATTAAAATAATAATATCTTACAACGGTCGATGGGAGCAGTTACCCGACGAAAGTCAGAGGTTTGTTGGATCCAATAACCAGGGAATGTATGTATCAAGGAATATGACTTATGAAGAATTGGTGGCGATCGTGCATATCATTGTCAAGTATGATGTAAACAAATTCAATGTTGATCTGGCATTAATATCAATCGTTCTTGGCAGTACATGTCACACATTTATAAGAAATGACGATGATGTTCAGTTTATGCTAGAAGAAGATCGGGTGATCCCTCAAGTATGTATCAGTCTAACCGAGAGGACATCAAGAGATGTGATAGGTAATGATATTCCTCCTCCTGAATATACCCAATAATTTGGATCCTTTACCGGTAGCAACCAAGTGTTCACCTAAAAGAGTGCCATCGAAGGTGGGGAAAACATGTGTGGTGTCCCACCGGTAGCGGTCGACCATGCAAATGTAGTTGAACCTCAATTTGGCGATGTGTTTGGTTGTCAAATTGAGCAATACAATGAGCAGTACAATAAGCAGAACCATGAGGTGGATAATGAGGCAAATAATGTACAAGTTGATGATTTAGAAAATGTGGATGAAGAGCCTGCACAAATTCAAAGACGTGGAAGACGTGTACAAGGAGTTAGTTGCTCTGCACCAGATATGCTTGGGACTTCCGAGGTCTGGCATAATATAATTGCATCTGATTCTGATAATGTGAAAACGTGGGTTATTCCCGGGGCAGATTCATACACATTTGGTATTGGTAGAAGCAGTACATTGGCAGCGCAAGAACCTTGAAGCATGATTTATAAAGGTCAATTTTTTTCGAGTAAAAAGGATTTGAAGAGGCTCGTTGGCATTTTTTCAATGCGGTAGAACTTTGAATGGAATGTGAAAAGGTCTAATAAAACAACGTTACATCTGGTTTGCATCATTGATAGGTGTACGTGGAAATTAAGAGCGGTGAGGAGAGATGAATGAACTTACTTCCAAGTCAGAAGTTTTGTCAATGAACACAGTTGTCCCTTGGAGGAGATTCACTGTCGCCACCGACAAGCTAGTGTAGTAATAATTGGAGAAGTCGTTGCACCTAAACTTCAACAACACGATGGTCATCTCTTGCGCCCTAAGGACGTAATTACCGATATGAAAACAATATATGGCATCCAAATCATGTACAGTAAAACACATGATGCCCTGCAATATACATTGTCATTGACCTATGGAACGCATGAAGAAACTTTCCAACTGCTGCCATCTTTTGCATACGTTCTGGAATAGTAAAATCCTTGCACAATCACTGACTTACAGTGCACAGACGATGGTAAATTCCTCTACTTTTTCATGTCGTTAGGGTCCTCAATTAGAGGTTTCCGAAGATGCATGCGTCATGTGATTGCAGTTGATGGTACCCATTTGAAGGGAAGATTCGGGGGTACAATGTTTTTTGCAACTACACAATATGGAAATGAACAGGTGTATCCAATTGCTTTTGGGTACGATGACTCAGAAAACAACCTTTCCTGGGAGTGGTTTTTGCAATGCTTGAGGGGTGCCCTTGGTCATATAAATGATCTGGTTTTCATTTTCGATTGTCATGCAAGCATTGAAGCAGGGATTTCTAAAGTGTTCCCTTATGCAACTCATATCATATGTTGCTGTCATTTTGGTGAAAATATGAAGAAGCGATTCCACAGAAAGGATGTTGCCGACATAATGGATTAAGCAGCTAGGTCGTACAGTGAAATCAAGTATAATTGCCACATAAAGGAGTTACGTAAGCTACACAAGGGTGCATTCGATTATGCAATTGCTGCCAGTCCACATAAATGGTCCCGCATACACTGTCCCCAAAAAAGGTACAGGCTAATGACCACAAATGATGCAGAGTGCATAAACTCATGCCTAAAATTCGCACGGCAACTGCCACTGATGACATTGGCAGAGTTCATTAGGAATATGCTACAAAAGTGGTTTCATGATCATCATGCAGCTGCACAGTCCATACGTCATCAATTGACCGATGCTGCATATCTTGTGATTCTAAAACGTGTCAAAAAGTGCAGTTATATGACCATAAATCTAGTTGACTAGAACATATTCTCCGTCAAACACAGGGGAGAACAATGGACGATTAACTTAGCCCAGAAGACTTGCACATGCAACAAATTCCAAATGGACTTTTTTCCATGCTCACATGCACTCGAAGCGGCAAGGTACATGACAAGTTACAGTTAACGTTTTATATTACCCAAACGTAAATCTCACTGTTTTCATTATTGCAGGGAGCGAAACTTGGATTTCACATCTCTATGTTCGGACTACTACAAGAGGGAAACACTTATTGATGCATACTCGGTTCCTATTATGCCTGTTGGCCATTCTTCTTCATAGGTAGTGCCATCTGACATAGCAGCGCGGGTGGTTTTAAATCCAAAGTCAAAGAGACAATCAGGTCGCCCGATAGAGGGTCGACATGCCTCGTCTTCGGAGAGGACAACCACACAATCATGTAGAAGATGTGGACAACCAAGACATAATAGCAGGAGATGTTCTAACCCACCTATGGTTAATGAAGGTCCCAACATAATTGTCCCCGAGGAATACCATCGCAGGTGCAGCATCTGTCATGAGATTGGACACAACAAACAAACGTGCCCTCAGAATGACTCTACCGTTGAATGAATGGAAGCCGTTGAGAATGGTGATCAGAAAAGCTTATGATTGCTAATGTCTTCCAACATCATTCAGACTTAATCCTTTGTTAAATTTAGTTCTTCGTTTAATGTCATATTGGATCCTTTGTTATAGTGTTCAGAAATCGTTGTACTGTTTATGGATTTAAATGTTTGAACTATGTGTTCAACTTTTAATTGTAAACACTTAAAACAGTAAAAAATTATCATTTCATTACTCAAATGTTATGTACATAAACTAAATCACTATCTCGAAGCCCAGTCCTTCAAGTTAACAAAAACCTCCACAGCCATCTTCTCCCGGATGGTGGCCATATCATTTTCCGTCCAGTTGAACGTATCCCTATTTGCCGCAAGGTACTTTGTCAACCTCAAAGTATGGGCACCACAGTTACCCATGTAATTCACCACATGAACAACCGTTAGAATGGAATATTATTAAAATCAATTGGAAGGGATTAAGTTTTTGAGACAATCATACCCTATATCCTATTGGGACACACGGTCTTTGGACACATAATAAAAAGTGAATGCCCTATTCTTCTGCTGGTACGTCATATCACCCCTTCATCTGTGACCATGAAAGTCCACCGCAAGCAGCATCGAGGGTAAAAAATACCTTAAGGAAGTGAGCTGTATTTTCCTGTGGCGAAATGGAAGCTCCTGTCTGAACAGGTCGAACAAGTAGATATGCCCTGTTGTGAGATTGACGCTGGCCAGGACCCAATGCGTACGCCCAAGGTTGCAAGGAATCATAACTTGTAGGTTTTTGAACAAAGTGTTATCAATGTCAACTTTATTTATTATACAATTGAAACCATGTAAAATAAACACTTATAGCGTCAACATTGTGCCATTGTATGTTTCCTGCCGAGAGTAATCCACGTACGATCATAAGGTCCTCTTCAGACCACTTCTACTTCTGCAAAGACCAACCTTTACAGGGTGCGCTGGCCCCAGTTCCCATTATTCTCTCTCAGTATGCAAGTAGGAATGACTGTATAAAAACGTTGGGTAAATATTAAAAACAAATCAATGCACAAGCCAAAACCGTATTATTTAAACACTTACATAGAACTGTGAATCCAGTATGTTGATCCTCGCCTCTTAGACAGTGGGGTATGGTCGCTGACGCTTCCATAGAATATGCAAGTACGCGTCCATGTGCTGAAAATATGAATATTTTGTATTGTTAGGATTCGACCATTTCTAAAACAACTTATACAGATAGTTACGGTAAGGTACATACCATATCCTCTAACTCCATGAAGTTGGTTTGAAATCGGTGAAACCAAGGGGTAGCAACTGGCTCGTGTAGATCCACATCACGTCTGTATAATTGTTGAAGAAGTTAGATAACCAAGTCATTTTACTCATGTTGTTTCAAAATACAATAAAAAGATTGTAATATCTACAATTATACTTACAATTCCCCCATCAAGTTTCTTTTGTAGGCTTGGTACGCCGTAAGGTGTTCACCATCTACCAATGCGCGGGGCGCCCATACATGTGGTGGCAGTGGCATAATCATTGGCCTCTTCAGCTGACAGGGGTAATTGTATGGGGTCCGCTGCTGCCAACCTCGCCTACAAACCCGGGCCTGAAGCCCAAGAGGTGGGGGACTACAGTCCAAATGGGTGCGCTGTGATAAGAAACTGTGTCCCCATGGATCTCCTGCAGGGGTGCGCTTTAAGGAGGAATTGTGTCCCTGTGTATCTCTTGCAGGGGTGCGCTATAAGGAGGAACTAGGTCCCTGTGGATCTCCTACAAGGGCGCACTGTAAGGAAGAACTGGGTCCCCATGGATCACCTGTAAGGGTGTGCTGCGAGGAGGGACCCAGTAGATCTGCTGCAGATATGAGATCCGATGGGATAGACCCGAGGGGTGGTCCGCGACTATGGAACTCTGTCCCCGTAGACTGAATGGAAGGGTGCGCTACACTAGGATCGACCGGAGGGGTCCGTTGTAATGAGGGAAACTGGTATGGTAAAACCTGAGGTACCTCATCTATCTCCATATGTGATGTCTCTGTAACACCAGTACCACCAGTAACCTCCTCAAGTGGTGTCACACCAGGCCCCTGCTAATTATGCCCGGTCTCTAGGTCTGCCCTATCCTGATGACTACTAGACCTGTCTCTAGAACTAAAGTCTCGGTCTTGATCATCGAACGATGGGTCATCAAACGGTGGACTTGAACTACAGGGCTGGGACGACGAACCCTGAAGACCTCGAACCAAATCCAGTAAGTCTTGATGCTGTCGATCTCGTTTCTCATCAGTCTTGCGCATTTCCTCCCATAACTCTCGGAACGCATCCATCAGTTCAGTATACCGTTGATCCTGAAAGGATTTCGAACTCTATCAGTACTAAAACAAGCACTTGATTGAAATTAAATAATGTGGTTCTATTATTTTTACGTACCTCTGGATGCCTTCCAACGCCACCTACTGAATCAGTTTCAGGTCGAGGCTGTCTAGGTAAAGTGAATTGTACATGCCTACACCTCCTAACGGGTCTCCCACTGCGACCCTACTAGTCTAAAACCTCCATATCACTAGGTCCAGAATGCCGACCCTCCTCCTCACTGGGTTCAGAATACCGACCCTCTATATCACTAGCCTCAGAATATCGAACCTCCGTATCACTGGGTCCAACAGCCCTATGTCATTCGGGATTCGAAAGGTGACCAGGTATATCAACGGCATCGGCTTCATACAGACTGCCTCCCAAGTCTATGTCTTCGTAGTACCATTGAGCCCTCTCAGCAGCCGTCAGCATCAATTCAGTCCGCGCAAACATCTGAAATTGGAGTTACATCAGTGCAATTGTATACATACTAATAATTATAAATATTAACAACAACAATGCTTACCCTTTCGGTGAAAATGGTATCCAGCTTTTCCCCCCTCGATCGCTTATTCAAGTCCCATTTCAAAATACGTGGGGGGTGGGTAGATCCTTCCCCCTGCGGGTCCCACATTTTTTATTGCGAAGTTCAAGGATAACCTCAAAAACAAATATCTGAATAATAGATAAGTACGATAATAAGTAACAACATCAGTCATATAAAAACAATTACAATTAAAATACGGCTTCAAATTCTAAATTCTCACCAACAGTGCATGTGATACACCGTATAAGTTGTACATCTAGACGGTGTGTACATCAGCGCCCATTTGTTGCTACCGTTGTCCGCGACTGTGGAACTCTGTCCCCGTAGACTGAATGGAGGGGTGCGTTACACTAGGATCGACCAGAGGGGTCCGTTGTAAGGAGGGAAACTGGTCTGGTAAAACCCGAGGTACCTCATCTATCTCCATAAGTGCTGTCTCTATAATACCAGTACCACCAGTAACCTCCTCACGTGGTGTCACACCAGGCCCCTGCTAATTACGCCCGGTCTCTAGGTCTGCCATATCCTGATGACTACTAGACCTATCTCTAGAATTAAAGTCTCGGTCTCGATCATCGAACGGTGGGTCATCAAACGGTGGACTTGAACTACAGGGCTAGGACGTCGATCCCTGAAGACCCCGAATCAAATCCAGCAAGTCTTGATGCTGTCAATCTCGTTTCTCATCAATCTTGCACACTTCCTCCCATAACTCTCGGAACGCATCCATCAGTTCAATATACCGATGATCCTGAAAGGATTTTGAACTCTATCAGTACTAAAACGAACACTTGATTGAAATTAAATAATATGGTTCTATTATTTTTACGTACCTCTGGATGCCTTCCAACGCCACCTACTGAATCAGTTTTAGGTTGAGGTTGTCTGGGTAAAGTAAATCGTACATGCCTACACCTCCTCTCGGGTCTCCCACTGCGACCTTACTAGTTTGAAACCTCCATATCACTAGGTCCAGAATGTCGACCCTCCTCCTCACTAGGTTCGGAATACCGACCCTCTGTATCACTGGCTTCAGAATACCGAACCTCCGTATCACTGGGTCCGACAGCCTTATGTCATTCGGGATTTGAAAGGTGACCAGGGCCCAGTTTGGCATTGCTTCCCCAGCTGATTTTGGGGCCAAAAGTGATTCCAGACCAAAGATAGGGTGTTTGGTAAAATCGTGAGGAAGTGCTTTTGGGTCATTTTTAGCTTCTCCCAACTGAGTTTTTGAGAAGCTACAAATACATGCTTTTGGATTTTCGCTTCTACTTTTCAAAAACGCGCTACAGTGCTTTTTAATGAAATTTTACCATCTTTCCTATTTTATCCTTGACTTTCATGAAATTTACCAACAGCAGCCATGATCATTCAACCTTCATTTCTCACAATCATTCTATTTTCATCTCTCGCTTTCTCTTCTCTAGCAGTCTCTGAATTCGATTCGAGCTATCCAAGGTATTCTCTAATTTCCGTTCTAATGTCTTTATCTCAAATTTCATACCAATATCTCTTCTCCAGCTAGCCTTTGTTAGCATTTTATGGTTTGTGTTAACTTTTCACTGTCAGTGGTCAAATTTTGCAATACCATTATTAAATGGAAACTGACAAATTGTAAAGCTCTACATGATGTGCGTGTGCATGTGCTTTTTTTTTTTTTTTTTTCAAATCAATTGCTTGCAGGGAATTCCTTTTAATAAGTTTCGAAAGCTTTGTGTAATGTGTTCATGATTTAGGGTTTGATTTTTAATTGTAGTTTTGGGGATTTCGAAAACTTTTATCTAATTTGAACATCCTTACGCTTCTGCTTCTACGGCTGCTTCTTGGTGAGTAAATTTTCTATAATTTATTTTGTAATTTTCTTTTTTGGAGGGAGTTATGATGTAGCTCTTCGGGTTTTCTTCTGGTTTTGGCTCTCTGTTTTTTGTTGCTGTTTGTGCTCTTTTCTCTTTTGTGTTTTGTTGTTGTGGTGCTCTGCTCTTTTGTTTAGGCCGTTGCTGTTAATTAAATGCATTTGAATCTAAATGACAGAAGCTTTCAATGTATGCAAGAGAATGCAAAATGAATCTTCAATGAAGCTTTTAATTTTATGTCAAACTTTGCTGTCAAAATTCAAACTTTTCAAGTGTGGTAAGTGTAATAATGTTTAAAATGGTGGTTGATATAATTTATCTTTAGTTGGTATTTTTTTTTTAAATTAGTTTTAACGTATATAATAACCTTCATTGTTATGAACTTTGAATTCAAGGTAGGTGATTGGTTTCAGTGTGTGGTTTACTGACAATAGAAACTTTTTATGGTATGAATTGAAATTGTTTACTGATAATTGTCCTTCCAAAGTAGAAAACAGGTCATTATCTTTAGGATTGACTTCTGTGCCAAAACTAACTAAACAAGCACATGTCCTCTTCCCATCTGATGCACTCTTGCTGGAGATCTGCCAGAATGCAGAGGCTCCTTTTTTGAATTGATTTGACTGTTTAGATGGTGGGAAATTTTTGATTTATGGTCTAGAGCACAAATGGGAATTGGTTTTGGCAAATTTTGTCCAGTGTGATGAAGAATGGTTTTGTAACAGGAACTCATTACCCTGAATTAGTACACACCAAATGTTTTTTCTGTCATTGATTAATTTCTATTATAGTCTTTGTAGCAGCCAAGAAGATTTGGATATGTCCAAATCTCTGCTGGCATCATTATACTTTTGTTATCATAGATTAAAGAAAACTTGATCAAAAGCATGATTGGTTCTTACAGATAATGATAAAAGTCCCCATTATTGATATAAATTATTGTTAGTTCTGGTTTGATGGGTTGATAGCTGGAAAAAAAGAATATATAGGCTGCTTAGCTGGAGATTTGAAAGAGAAGAAACTGATCTTGTTTTTAATTTTTTATTTGTTAATAAGGTGGAATTAATGTAATGCTTATATTTTATGTGCTAACATTTTTCCTGTTACACCTTTCAGGATTATGTTGCTACAAGATGTTATAAGGTTCCAGAGCTGTATGGATTTCTCTTTTCAAAGTTATGGCTAGTTTACACTTCACGATGTCTCACCTCCTTTTCGTTCTTTCACATTTTTAGATTTAGTGTAATATGATTGGAACTTGGTCTTGTGGTGTAATGGGTTGATCTGGTATAGTTTTGTCGTTCAAGCTGCTTCTTGCAAAGTTGCACTTGATCAAAAAGATGTATCTATATAGCATCTCAGGAATTTACCCTGCATTCATTTTGTGGTTTGACATGTATGAAATTGCTAACATGTGTCAATGTTATGAGCTATAGATAGTACTTAAGCAACACATTTACTTCTGTATAGCAGTGATGCTTAGATTAAAATAATTGTTGCTCAGGGAAGACTATGAACTCTCCTGGAAGTTGAAATGTCTGTCGTCCAGATAATTGTGTCAATGCAAAAATGGAGAAATGGAGGTCAATGCACATGAAGAAGATGGTCCGGGAAGACAATAAATAGAAATGTTAAGAAATGTAATTGTGTAAAGTTTAATGAGTGCGCGCACTTAGCAATTATTTGCAATTCACTTTCAACTCTGTAACATATTTTGCTTTTTGGGATTTTTTGTTGTCCATTTCAATTGTGTAATCTCACGACTCCTTAACATATTTTGCTATTTAGAAAAAAATTATGGAAGGAATTTCAAAAAAAAAATTATGGAAGGAATTTCAAAGAGTTTTCTTGATATATTCATAATATATGTGGCAATAGATAAAAATAAAAATAAAAAATGCAATTCCAGTTCCAAGTGGTACTTACTACTGCTCAATGCATTTAGTTAGGAATTATAGTTTTATTAAATTTTAGTCAAGAGTATTGGTTAGTGGTTATAATATATATATATATATATACACATGCATCTAAGGATTCTTTTAATATTTATATAAAACAAAAAAAAAAATTATTTATAAAGGCGGCTGAATTAAAAATTAAATGCTTGGTCATAAATATCAAGAAATAAATAATATTGATAATTTTATCATATCATTATTATATTTTGTAGAAAAGGAGAAATAATAATAATAATTATTATTATTATTTTAGTTCCAAATATTAACCTTCATTTTCAATTATTAAAATCCCAATAAAAATATTATGTTGAAGTTCATCAAAGAATTATAGTGGATAAGGACAAGTTTCATTACAATTGTACTTTTGGTAATTTCACACAGTCACAGCACTTTTTACTTCTAGTTTACCAAACGCATTGAAATTGTTTTTGGTTCTCACAGCACTTTTGAAAATCAGTTTACCAAACACTTAGCTGATTCTGCCAACAGCAGATCTAAAAGCAATTCCTCCCACAGCAGATCTAAAAGCAATTCCCCCAACAGCACAGCAATACCAAACTGGGCCCAGGTATATCAACAGCATCGGCTTCATACAGACTGCCTCCCAAGTCTATGTCTTCGTAGTACCATTGAGCCCTCTCAGCAGCCGTCGGCACCAATTCAGTCCGTGCAAACATTTGAAATCAGAGTTACATCAGTGTAATTGTATACATACTAATAATTATAAATATTAACAACAACAATGCTTACCCTTTCGATGAAAATGGTATCCAGCTTTTCCCCCCTCGATCGCTTATTCAAGTCCCATTTCAGAATACATTTGGGGGGGTGGTGTAGATCCTTCCCCCTGCGGGTCCCACATTTTTTATTGCAAAGTTCAAGGATAACCTCAAAAGCAAATATTTGAATAATAGATAAGTACGATAATAAGTAACAACATCAGTCATATAAAAAAATTACAATTAAAGTACGGCTTCAAATTCTAAATTCTCACCAACAGTGCGTGTGATACACCGTATAAGTTATACGTCTCGATGGTGTGTACATCAGCGCCCATTTGTTGCTGCCGTTGTTCGAACTGCTCCTGTCGACCATCCAATGCATGCTTGAAACCATGTATAGACCGCCTATACACGTGTGCGCCCCACAAGAACACATCAAAAGCATTCAAGTTCTCAACCAGGTGAAACTGCCATAATGGAACTTTATCTCTCTTGTCCACCCCTATCAATATCCAATTGAGCATAAATAATAAGCACAACTTCACCACATCGTACTGCTGCACAAAAATACCACTTCGCACCACTGCTTTCAGCTCTTCAAACTCGATGTCTCGACCCTAAAAATACCACTCGTGTATGCCATTCTTTACCATAGCATAGCTCGCCATGTCGGGAATGACTCCGAACTTCAAACCGGTGATTAAACAAAACTCAACCTTCGAGAACCGAACATCGTGCTTACCTAACAAAAATCTCATCTCATCTCATCTTCCGGGCTATCGTGATGCAACTCACGCAAAAGCAACTGATGGACAATCCCAGCCGAAAAATGAATCTCACGATGCATCTGAAGGAAATGACCAAAACACGACTCAGTATACCGATGTCGGTCTTCAATCTTCAGATCGTCAAGTACACTATTAAGGGCATTGTCAATATCTTTAAGGTCATCGAAATGGTCATGCTGAGTAAGTTTTCTCTTATACCATGATCCCACTGGGGTTTTAAGCGAATCTTTTAGCTGTTTCTTCGTCTGTATATTCACAGAAAAAAAAAACATACAAGTTCATTAAAAGGCTCGAGCAATGTATGAAAAGTCTCAGGTAGCGTTTGAAAAGGCTCGAACACTTCATTAAAAGGCTTGGGTTGTGTATAAAAAAGGCTCGAACACTTCATTAAAAGGCTCGGGTAGCGTATTAAAAGGCTCGGAGAATCAAAATTCAACTAACCTATTCATACATAATTAAAAGGCTCGGATGTAGTTTCAAAAGGCTTGAAAAGTCACGAAAAGGCTCGGAGATTTAAAAAAGTTTGGGGACTGTTATAAAGGCTCGGGGACAGTTATAAAAGGCTCGGGTATCATTTTAAAATGCTCAGGTATAGTCATAAAAGGCTCAGAAATATTTCAAAAAGGCTCAGAAACCCAGATCTTCATTGTCTTCAAAACAAAATTTTTTAGAAACAAAAACCCTAACCTAACCTAACCTCATCATCAAATGAACATAATCAACAACAACAACAACAAATCAAATAAAACCTAATCTACATCATCAAAATGGCATCAACATCAAACACAATAAATTTTCGAGAACAGAAACGCTCGAGAAAGAAAACTAACCGCTGTCGAATCAGTTCGCTGCTGAACTCTGTTCGATGTCATAGCTGTAGCTTCGTCACCGGTCAATTTTCCATCGGATTTTAGTCGCCTTTAGGTCTATAGCACCGGCTGGTTTTCTCTCTCAAAGGTTTTCTCTCAACGTTTGAAAAGGGAACAAAGCGACAAAAAGGGTATTTTTGTCAGCTCACCCAAATTGGTGCATTTTAAACTTAAATTACTAATGTGGTGACAGTCTTACAAAAAGCGCCCCATATAGTGACAAAAGAATTCCGCCCCCCCCCCCCCCCCCCCCCCCCAAAAAAAAAAAAAAAAAAAAAAAAGATTTGTCATATTAGATAAACTAATCCCTTTAGTTTTAATAATAGCTAGTCAACCCCCAAAATCCTAATATTGGTCATTATGACCCTTTTGTCAAGTTTTCCATCCAAAATCTTTTGACCGTTAATTAAAAAATTAAAATACCTCCATAACGGATTGAACTTCCGACCATGTGGTTATGTCCTGATTTTTAAGTTGGGACTTGGGACAATATTCTATTTTTCAATTGGAAGTCCAACATTTGGTGAATTTTACTCTATACTTTATTATTAATTAACTTTTGTTTTTATAATGTAGGCTGAAATGAATTTTTGTGGAGTGGTTTTTGTTCAACTTGTCTATTTCTATGCTCATGAATGTCAAACTGTTGATATAGATATCTGGGGTACTATTGCAGAAAATCTACTTGACATATCAACTCAGGTATCTTGTTTATTTAGTGTCTTAGTCTGCATTGTGTCCATCTAAACGATTGTGGAATTTGGCATTATGTCTATCTATTTGGGAAAGTCGTATTTGTATAGTAATTTAACTTGGAACTTATTTGGTAGGTTATGAAACTCATTGATATGACAGTAAAGCTTTATGCCGATGTTTTACCCATTAAGACTTATTATGATAGAACATCCACAAATTATATAGAAGATGAGAGAGGGAAAAGGTTGTTTAATGATGGGGGAAAGCCTACTCAAATCAGTTGATTTGCTTGAATCATTGAGAATGCTGACCTTCAAAGTGCAACGTGTCACCGTAAGGAAGCTTTAAATTTAAATGCATTAATCTATATAATTTTCTATATTAGTAATATTGATTGCTTTTTTAAAATAAATTTAAAAATTCTATTAAAAGCTGACCCTCATAGCGCCACATGTCGCTGTAAGGGAGCTTTGGACTTAAATGCTATATATTCATTTATATTTATAAATCTATATATAATCTCCTATAATTGAGCCATTAATTAGTTTTTTCAACAACAACAAAAAACTTTACTATTAATTAGTTGTTTTGTCTATTATTATTATTATTATTATATCTAATCAACATTTTTATACTCCTTAATTTCAATATTTTAAGTCTTGCATTAATTTCTTTATCAGTTTTGTAATTGGATTTAGAAATAATAATCAATAATAAAACACCAAAACCCCTTCGTATTCTCCTTTAAATCAGACTTTTAAGTTTTGTCAATTAAACTGTCTTATCATAATATGCCTAACATAATATGCCTAACACAATATTTACTCAAAAGCCCTCTCATCTTCTCAAAATGGTTGAAGAAGGATAAGAGTGTTCATCAAAGAGTTATTAAGGAGGGTGTATTCAATTAGGATTCTTGAGGACATTTAAAGACTTTGAAAGTCTATATTGATACAGTTGTATTCAATTCATATTTCTATGGACTTTTAAAAAATCCTTCCAAATCTGGGTGTATTGAATTGAAACTTTAAAAATGTCTGTAAGAATCAAAGTGTATTCAATTAGGACTATATTTTAAAGGATTTTCTTAGGTCATGGATTTTGGTGGATTTTAGCCATAACATATTAACATGTCCGGCCTTCTCCCAAAAGATTTTGGTGGAGTTTGCTCTCTCTCTCTCTCTCTCTCTCTCTCTCTCTCTCAAAACAGAAACGTGTTGCTTTTTCTTACTTATTCTCTACTCAAATAATCCTGATCGATGATCTTCCCTTGCTGATATTTCCAGGTTACATATTTGGGTCACATTGCAAGCTATTACTATATAACTCACGGAGCAATATCCACATATAATGAACATCTGAAGCCAACAATGGGAGATATAGAGCTCTTTCGATTGTTCTCTCTAAGTGAAGAATTCAAATATGTTACGGTTAGACAAGAGGAGAAGATGGAACTTGCTAAGCTTTTGGACCACGTTCCAATTCTCATAGCTGAAAGCCTGGAAGAATCCAGTGCCAAGATAAATGTTTTGCTTCAAGTTTATATTTCACAGCTGAAGCTTGAGGGGCTTTCTCTGTGTTCTGATATGTTGTATATAACACATAGTGCGGGACATCTGATATGTTGAATAGAGTTTAACTTTTAAATAATTATAAATTATAGTTTAACTTATGGATAATATCTTATAGTTTGATAGGATCCAACATAATTTTAGTTAACTAAAAATTTTGAAGTCTCTACTTGTAACTCACTTGGAAGTGCTTGAAATGGCATCTTTATGCCCAAGAATATTTATAAGCACCTCGATTCAAGCCAACCGATGACATTTATGCCTGCAATGAACTGCTGCTACAATTTTGTAATGCATTTCCACTAGAAACTGCACAATCACAATAAATGCAATGCAAAAATAAAGAAGAAGAAATGAGATTAAAGGAAAACTGAAACAATCCTTAAACAGAAATATTGAAAACCAGAAGTTAAATCATCACCATGAAAACTCTATAAGGACAAAATATGTTAAATTTGTCAACAACACCAGCATTTCTAATGCAATCCTCCCTACATGAGACAATTAAAAGAACGTACTTTACATAAAAGCCCGGAAATTCACATAATTAACGAAATGTGTAGGAAAAGTAATGCACATTTCCAGAAACCCATCAACAACAGTTTTAATTGCATGCACAATTGTATCCTTTGGAAAGAAAAGGACTGTGGGATCTGATGCAGAAGAGGTAAGAGATAGAATGTGGCTCACAATAGATACCTACAAATACAACAAATAACAAGAAACATATTATATTCTGAAAAACTACTTGTTGAAGTATAGTTGGTTCTGAAAAACAAAAGGACATGAAGTAGATTTATTTGTACATAAATGGTATTTAAAAAAAATAAGAAAAAAAATATCTTGCATAAACATAACTCAAAATGAAGAGATACTTGAGCTGCTTAACATGACTATGAGAATAATTATTCAAACATATGGAGCAATCCAAATGTGTCTTTATGAGTTTGTCTCTTTCAATCTCAGATATTTCAACCAAATGCAAAATAGAACTCTGAAGAACAGCTATTCCCTTTGCACAGTCAGTTCTCTCACTGCAATGCAATGTCATACTAACTGAAAAGATTGGCACAAAGTGATTTTTGACCAGAAGTGCCAGAGGTTGACATGTAATCTGCAATAAGATAAATGCATCAGTAGTAAGCAACGATATTCAATAATGCTAAACAAAAGTTCCAAATTTGATCAGCTTGACATAATCAATACAATGTTTAGTTCTTGTTTAAACAGCAAGCATGTAGTATTTATGTTACTTCAAATATTTGTCAGCATGCAATTTAGGAGTTTCAATAAATCCATTTAGAAAAGGGAAGAGAATCAGGAATCTACACCAACCTTGGCCACCCTATTCATGTTGGAATTGTCCTCATGCCAAAGTAAAGCTGGAAGAAGCCAGTAACAACAATATTGCATAAAGTAACTTGGTTCGGCATCTGATATGAAAAGTTGTCGTATTTGTGTAGAAAAATTATGCAATAATTAGACAATGCTTGCAGGTGCTATAGCACCATCCAAAATTACAAAATTGAAAATAAAACTTGAATAGACATCATTAGATCTGAGATTGTTGTTAGTACTGCAAATTGTATTAATGGATCATATTGGTTGAGTGTATAGATTGTGTTATTGTGTCATATAACGGTATAATTCTCCAACTATAATAAAAGTCAGAGATAATAAATCCATGAAAGTCTATGGATGTCTAAACAAATCTATAAGAGTCTGAGATAGATGTATAAACAAATCAATGAAAGTCCATGTGGATTTATAAAAGTCCGTAGAAATACATGAAAATCTGTCACTTAAAAAATGTCTTTAAATGTCCTCAAGAATCCTAATTGAATACACCCTCCTAAGTTAACCAAAGAGGCCAACAGCTTGTTTGTTTAAGGAGGACTCAAAGTTGTAGCACAAGAGTCTTTTAATCAATTTGGATGAATGCTGTCAATTTTTGATAAAATAGCTGGTGTTCTTTGGCACAAATTTTTTAAATGATTTCATCAGAGCAACAGTGACTTGGTACACACAGGTAAGCGTTAAAAATTTGATGTTCCAGGTGATGCATTTTTGATTTCCAACAACATACATTACATAGATTTTATGCAGTTATCTAATTATTTTCTATATGCAGTTTTGTAGAGGAATATGTTCATTCCTATTCTAAGAGAAGAGACCCTCATTCACCAAAATAATAAATGGCATTTTGGATTCTCTTGTCTGTCACTACAAGGTAATACAATTAATAAAATTTTGTTTTTACATTTATGTATATTTCAACTATATATTTTGTGAATATAAAAGTATGATTCTAATGAATTATATAGTATGATGGGTACAATAAACATGATAGATTACTCATCGCTTCATGGTATTCCATGATGATTGGATAACATTATTTTTTTATTTACACTTATTCTGCTTTTATGTCCTAATTTTTAAGTTGGGACTTGGGACAATATTCTGCTTTTCAATTGGAAGTCCAATATTTGGTGAATTTTACTCTATACTTTATTATTAATTAACTTTTGTTGTTATAATGCAGGTGAAATGAATTTTTGTGGGATGGTTTTTGTTCAACTTGTCTATTTCGGTGCTCATGAATGTCAAACTGCTGGTACAGATATCTGTGGTACTATTGCAGAAAATCTACTTGACATATCAGCCCAGCCCAGGTATCTTGTTTATTTAGTGTCTTAGTCTGCATTGTGTCCATCAAAATGATTATGGAATTTGTCATTATGTCTATTTATTTTGGAAAGTCGTATTTATATGGTAATTTAACTTGGAACTTATTTGGCAGGTTATGAAACCCATTGATTTGATAGTAAAGTTTCATGCCAATGCATTACTCATTAAGACTTATTATGATAGAACATCCACAAATTATACAAAATATGAGAAAGGGAGAAGGATACTTAATGATGAGGAAAGCCAACTCAAATCAGTTGACTCACTTGAATCATTGAAAATGGTAATTTAACATGAAACTTATTTGGCAGGTTATGAAACCCATTAGTTTGATAGTAAAGCTTTATGCTAATGTTTTACACATTAATACTTATTATGATAGAACATCTACAAATTATACAGAAGATGAGAGATGGAGAATGTTGCTTAATGATGGGGAAAGCCTACTCAAATCAGTTGATTTGCTTGAATCATTGAGAATGGTAATTTAACTTGGAACTTATTTGACAGGTTATGAAACTCATTGATTTGATAGTAAAGCTTTATGCTAATGCTTTACCCATTATGATTTATTATGACAGAACATCCACAAATTATATAGAAGATGAGAGAGGGATAAGGTTGCTTAATGATAGGGAAAGCCTACTCAAATCAGTTGATTTGCTTGAATCATTAAGAATGGTAATTTAACTTGGAACTTATTTGGCAGGTTATGAAACTCATTGATTTGATAGTAAAGCTTTATGCTAATGCTTTACCCATTATGATTTATTATGACAGAACATCCACAAATTATATAGAAGATGAGAGAGGGATAAGGTTGCTTAATGATAGGGAAAGCCTACTCAAATCAGTTGATTTGCTTGAATCATTGAGAATGGTAATTTAACTTGAAACTTATTTGATAGATTATGAAACCCATTGATTTGATAGTAAAGTTTTATGTCAATGCTTTACCCATTAAGATTTATTATGATAGAACATTCACAAATTATACAGAAAATGAGAGAGGGATAAGGTTGCTTAATGATGGGGAAAGCCTACTCAAATCTGTTGATTTGCTTGAATCACTGAGAATGCTGACCCTCATATCGCCACGTGTCATCGTGAGGAAGCTTTGGATTTAAATGCATTAATCTATATAACTTTATATATTAGTAATATTGATTGTTTTTTTAGTAAATTTAAATATTCTTTGAACAGCTGACCCTCGTAGAGCCACATGTCACCATGAAGGAGCTTTGGACTTAAATGCTATATATTCCCTATATTTATATATTTATATATTTAAATATAATCTCCCATAACTGAGCCATTAATTATTTAAAAAAAATTAAATTAAAAAAAAAAAAAAAAACTTTACCATTAATTAGTTGTTTTGTCTATTATTATTATTATTATTATTATATCTAATCAACATTTTTATACTCCTTAATTTCTTTATCAGTTTCGTAATTGGAATTAGAAATAATAATCAATAAAAAAACATCAAAACCTTATCATATTCTCCTTTAAATCAGACTTTAAATTTTGTTAGTTAAACCATTTAATCATAATATGCCTAACACAATCTTTACTCAAAAGCCCTCTCCTCTTCTCAAAAAGGTGGAGAAAGGATAAGTGTGTTTATCAAAAAGTTATTAAGTTAACCAAAAAGGCCAATAGCTTGTTTGAGGAGAACTCAAAGTTGCAGCATAAGAGTCTTTTGATCAATTTGGATGAATGTTGTCAATTTTTGATAAAAGAGTTGGTATTCTTTGGTACAGATTTTGTAAATGATATAATTAAAGTAACAGTGACTTGGTATACACAGGCAAGCGATAAAGATTTGATGTTCCAGGTGCTGCACTTTTGATTTCCAGCAACATACATTACATAGATTTTATGCAGTTGTCTAATTATTTACTATATGCAGTTTTGTAGAGGGATATGTTCCTTCCTCTTCTGGGAGAAGAGACCCTCATCCACTAAAATAATAAATGGCATCTTGGATTCTCTTGCCTATCACTGCAAGGTAATACAATTAATAAAATTTTACTTTTACATTTGTCTATACTTCATCGATATATTTTGTGAATACAAAAGTGTGATTCTAATGAATTATATGGTACGATGGGTACAATAAACATGATAGATTACTCATCTCGTCATGGTATTCTATGATGACTGGATAACATTTATTTGATTTATATTTATTCTGCTTTTACGTCCTGATTTTTAAGTTGGGACTTGGGACAATATTTTGCTTTTCAATTGGAAGTCAAATATTTGGTCAATTTTATTCTATACTTTATTATTAATAAAATTTTGTTGTTATAATGTAGGCTGAAATGAATTTTTGTGGAATGATTTTTGTTCAGCTTATCTATTTATGTGCTCATGAATGTCAAACTACTGGTATAGATATCTGTGGTACTATTGCAGAAAATCTACTTGACATATCAGCCTAGCCCAGGTATCTTTTTTATTTAGTTTCTTTGTCTGCATTGTGTCTATCTAAATGATTGTGGAATTTGGCATTATGTCTATTTATTTTGAAAAGTCGTATTTGTATGGTAATTTAAATTGGAACTTATTTGGCAGGTTACAAAACTCATTGATTTGATAATAAAGTTGTATGTCATAGCTTTATGTCAATGCTTTACCCATTAAGACTTATTATGATAGAACATCCACAAATTATACAGAAGATGAGAGATGGAGAAGGCTGCTTAATGATGGGGAAAGCCTAATTTGATTAGGTTTTCCCCATCATTAAGCAGCCTTCTCCATCTCTCATCTTCTGTATAATTTGTGGATTTTCTATCATAATAAGTCTTAATGGGTAAAGCATTGGAATAAAACTTTACTATCAAATCAATGGATTTCACAACCTATCAAATAAGTTCCAAGTTAAATTATCATTCTTAATGATTCAAACAAATCAACTGATCTGAGTAGGCTTTCCCCATTATTAAGCAACCTTCTCCCTCTCTCATCTTCTGTATAATTTGTGGATGTTCTATAATAATAAGTCTTAATGAGTAAAGCATTGGCATAAAGCTTTACGATCAAATCAATGAGTTTCATAATCTGCCAAATAAGTTCCAAGTTAAATTACCATACAAATACGACTTTCCAAAATAAATAGACATAATGCCAAATTCCACAATCATTTAGATTAGACACAATGCAAACTAAGACACTAAATAAACAAGATACCTGGGTTGGGCTGACATGTCAAGTAGATTTTTTACAATAGTACCACAAATATCTATACCGGCAGTTTGACATTCATGGGCACCGAAATAGACAACTTGAACAAAAACCATTCCACAAAAATTCATTTCAACATGCATTATAACAACAAAAGTTAATTAATAATAAAGTATAGAGTAAAATTCACCAAATATTGGACTTCTAATTGAAAAGCAGAATATTGTCCCAAGTCCCAACTGAAAAATCAGGACATAAAAGTAGAATAAGTATAAATCAAAAAAATGTTATCCAATTATCATGGAACACCATGAAGCGATGAGTAATCTATCATGTTTATTGTACCCATCGTACTAGGCCTGGCGCGGTTCCGGTTCCGGTTCAAACTGGAGGAACCGGCCAAAATCGGAACCGAAAAAACCAAAACCGAAACCAGAACCGGTTTTCTGGTTCTGGTTCTGGTTCTGGTTTCGGTTCAAGAACCGAAATCGAAACTGATCTACCCCGGTTCTGGTTCTGGTTCTAATATTTTCGGAATCGACCGGTTCGAACCGGATTCCGGTTCGGTTCGGTTTTTTTTTTTTTTTTTTTTTTTTTTTTACACATTACAAAATACAAAATATTACATTTTATTTATAAAAAAAAAAAAAAAATGTTAGAAAGGACACTGTAAAGTATGAGCCATGGCCCATAACCCTTGTCTAAGTAATTATGTTTTCCATTCCCTTCTCCTCTTTTTTATATAGGTTAGGCATCTCATTCACTTATCTGGTTTTCCAATGTGGGATGTGGGATGTGGGATAAGGGATAAAAGTCATATTATGCATTTTTAACAAATTTTTATCAAATTTTTTTCCTTTAATTTAAAACTATTTGTTAAAAAATGCATAATATTTCAAGTGTTTGCTCTCCATATCAAATATTTTTTTTAAGTTTTAAGGAAAAAAAATTTGATAAATATTTGTTAAAAATGCATAATATGACTTCTTATCCCTTATCTTACATCCCACATTGGAAAAATGGAGAAATGAATGAGATGCCTAACCAATATAAAAATGAGGAGAAGGGAATGGAAAATATAATTATTTGGACAAGGGTTATGAGTCATGGCTCAATATTCTACAATGTCCTTTCTAACATTTTATTTTTTTTATAAATAAAATGTAATATTTTGTAATGTTAAAAAGAAAAAAAGAAAAAAAAAACAAAATCGGTTCCGGTTTCGGTTCCACCCAAACCTGGAATCAGAACCGCACCAGGCCTACATCGTACCATATAATTCATTAGAATCACACTTTTGTATTCACAAATATATCGTTGAAATATAGACAAATGTAAAAGCAAAATTTTATTAATTGTATTACCTTGCAGTGAAGAATCCAAGATGCCATTTATTATTTTGGTGGATGAGGGTTTCTTCTCCCAAAAGCGGAAGGAACATATCCCTCTACAAAACTGCATATAGAAAATAAGTAGAAAACTGCATAAAATCTATGTAATGTTTGTTACTAGAAATCAAAACTGCATCACCTGGAACATCAAATATTTATCGCTTGCCTGTGCGTATCAAGTCACTGTTGTTCTGATGAAATCATTTACAAAATATGTACCAAAGAACACTAGCTCTTTTATCGAAAATCAACATCATTAATCCAAATTGATCAAAAGACTCATGTGCTGCAACTTTGAGTCCTCTTCAAACAAGCCGTTGGCCTCTTTAGTTAACTTAATAACTCTCTGATAAATACCTTTATCAATTTTCTCTATAAAAACCATCCAAAATCTCACATATTTTTTCCATTCCATTCTGTTGACTCTCTCTCACAGACAAACCCGAAACATCCAAACGGTGGGGAATTGGATGGCATTGGGTGGTGAGAGTAATTTCTACATATTTTTATTTATATTTGGTTGAATGATTTTAATCTTCTTTTTTTTTTTTTCAATTCGTGATGATTGTCAATGGCCTCTCTCAAATATCATTCTCAGATATCACTTTCTTATCAAAACAAAGCATTTCCATATGTTTTTTGATTCAAACACTTTAGAAGTTGTAAAGGTAATTTTGGATTAATTATGATTTGATGTATTTTTGAATCTGTAATAAGGTGTTCACTATGTTGTTCGTTATGCAACCCTCCGGTAAGGTTAGCATCCTGCTCATCACCACCAATGTATAAAAGCAATGGGACCTGTTGAAAATTGTGAAGTGCTCTGTACTTATGTATGATAGATTTGCTAAACAGACTACGATTACAAATAAATATTAGTGTTATAGTCTTTGGTTCTAAGTATAACATTGTATGTTTGTATTGTCTCTTAAAAACACTGTATCGACTCGGGTTTTTGGGTATCCAATACCAAAATTTGTTTTTAAAGAAAATTTACACCGATTTGTGTTATAGGTTTTTTTTTTCTTAGAATTTTAAGCTTTTTTGTTTTCTTTTCTTTTTGGTTTTTTAGAATATATTAAATATGCATTAAAATACACTATCATTATTACCAAAAATAAATGTTTTTGAATTTTAATTATTCTTATAAATGATAATAAATAAATATATTTAAAAACAAATTAAAATATCAATTTTAATAACAAATTAATGGTAACACATTTTATTATAAAATTAATGGTAAAATTTAAAAACATAACCAAAAATTAAAATAGTAAGTTTTATTCAAATATTAATGGTATTACATTAAAACAGTAATTCTTGCATTCAATTCAATATATTATGTTCCTAAATATATGAAATTCACTCATAATTTTTTTTTTTTTTTTTTTTTATCTCCACTACTATTTTCATCTCCATAAAAGTCTTCACCTTCATATATATATATATATATTATTGAATCAAATAAGAGACTCACACTTGAAAAAAATATATTATAATATATCTATATAATCAGTAGTATGAGCTTTGTCATTAAATTTCTATTAATTATAATCTATAAAATAATATAATAATATGATATATAGAATATTTTTGATATTTCTATATAATCAATAGGTAATCCCGTAATTAATGGGTTGGTGAATAAATTCTATTAACCAATCTCATAATATATTTTAATTATTAAGTATTATTATTATTATTATTATTATTATTATTATGAAGTATTACATTATTTGGTAAGTTTAAAAGACCAGCCACAATTTTTATTTTTATTTTGCTAATTTGTTTTCATAAATCACATATCAATATGTAATTAGAAAGCAATCTCATAATCAATGGGATAATGAATAAATTCTCTTAACCAATCTTGATAATAGATTTTTAATTATTCAGTATTATTATTATTATTATTATTATTATTGAAGTATTACATTATTTGGTAAGTTTAAAAAACAAACCATAAATTTCTCTCTTTTTTCCTAAAGCTATTAAGTAGTTATTAATTATAATAATTTTTAATAATATATTTTTTATCCTAAATCAAAAAATCTATAGGTAATCCAGAGGCAATCACGTAGTTAACGGGATAGTGAATATATTATTTTAGAGTAATGCTACATTGCCTAAATTTGGTGCTCAAATGACATGGCAACACTCTAATTGATTCATTTAAATGAATCGATTAGAGTGTTGTCATGTCATTTGGGTACTAAATTTATGCTAAATGAATCGATTAGAGTGTTGTCATGTCATTTGGGCACCAAATTTAGACAATGTAGCATTACTCATTATTTTAACCAATCTCATAATTGATTTTTAATTATTAAGAGCATCTCAAATGCAATGTTATTTTAGTGTGTCAATACTATAATTTAGCATAAAGTAAAAAAAATTAAAAAAAAATTATAAAAAAAAATGCTCTAATGCAATGTCAAATTTGGCACATCAATAAAAGCTACTTCTTTAATTACAAAATATCATTTTCTAATTGTATTGAATGCATTAATTGTAACTTTTATAATTTTAAATAATAAAAAATATTATATAAATTGAATGCATTAATTATATTTGTTGATTTTTATAATTTTAAATAATAATAAAAAAAAATAGCATTTCAAATAGAATTATGCATTGGAGTACAATATTAAAATGATGTCCCAAATATAGTATTTTACTATTTTTTGTGTCAAATTTAGTATTGGCATTGATATATATATTGGAGATAGTCTAAGTTTTTTTTTTATTATTATTATTATTTAAGTATTACATTACTTGGTTAGTTTAAAAGATAAGCGGTAATTTTCTTTTTGCCAACAAGTCATAAATTCGTATTAATTAGTTTTTTTTTTTTCAGCATTGTTAATTAGTTGTAATATATATATATATATATATAAAGTATTGTTATTAGTTATCTATACAGTATATATTAAAATATTTGTAAGTTATTAATTGTACTAATAGTTAATAATATATATTTTTTTCCTAAATAAAAATTCTATAGGTAATCAAGAGTTAATCACATAATTAATGAGATAGTGAATAAATTCTCTTAACCAATTTCATAACTAATTTTTAATTATTAAGTTTTTTTTTTTTTTTTTTTTTGAAGTATTACATTATAGATAAGCCAAAATTATTTTTTTGCCAACAAGCCATAAATTTCGTATTAGTTAGTTTTTTTTTTTTAAGTATTTTTAATTAGTTGTAATATTTCAAAAAATGTATATTGTTAGTTAGTTATCTACTTAATATATATTATAATATTTGGTAAGTTATTAATTAATTGTAATAATTTTTAATAATATAATTTTTTTTCTAAATAAAAAATCCAAAGGCAATCACGTAATTAATGGAATAAATTCTTTTAACCAATCTCATAATTGATTTTTAATTATTAAGTATTATGTTTTTTTTTTTTTTTTGAAGTATTACATTATTTGGTAAGTTTAAACGACATGCCATAATTGTTTTCCCAACAAGCCATAAATTCATATTAATTTTTTATTTTTTTAAGTATTGTTAATTGGTTGTAATATTTCAAACAAAATATTATTAATTATTTATCTATATAATTTACAATTTTACAATTAATTGTAATAATTTTTAATAATATAATTTTTTTTTTCCTAAATAAAAAATCTATAGGTAATTAAGAGGCAATCACAACTAATGGGATAGTGAATAAATTTTCTTAACCAATCTCATAATTAATCTTTTTTCTTGAAGTATTACATTATTTGGTAAGTTTAAATGACAAGCTTTTTTTTTTTTTTTTTTTTTTTTTGCCAACAAGTAATAAATTCATATTAATTAGTATTTTTTTTATAAATATAATTAGTTTTAATATTTCAAGAAAAAGTATTATTAACTAGTTATCTATATAATATATATTATAATATTTGGTAAGTTAGTAATTGTAATATATTTTTTTCCTAAATAAAAAATCTATAGATAATCAAGAGTCAATCATGTAATTAATGGAATAGTGAATAAATTCTCTTAACCAATCTAATAATTGATTTTTAATTATTAAATAAGTTTTTGAAGTATTATATTATTTGATAAATTTAAAAGACAAGACATAATTTCTTTTTTGCCAATGAACCATAAATTTCGTACTAATCAGGTTTTTTTTTTTAAGCATTGTTAATTAGTTTTAATATTTCAAAATAAAAGTATTGTTAATTACAGTAGAACCCCTCTAAATTAATATTCTTGGGACCTACCCTTGAGTATTAATTTAGAGGAGTTATTAATTTGAAGGATTTTACATCGTAAAGTGTTATTTTGTCTTAGAAAATGTGTGAAAGTCGTTTTCTTGTTTAGGGAAGGTTCTTTTTCGGGATCTCTAGCTTGTTTAGTCAGTTTTCTTCTTTAGAAAAATTTCCTTTTTTTTTTCTTCAGGATTCCTTGTTTAGGAAAGATTTATTAAGAAAATTTTCAATTCCTTTTGAGAATGTGATTACGTAAAGACTAAGCATACTCACCCTATAAATAGTGAGGCATATTCTTTGGTTGTATATCACAAGATAGATATCAAGATATACCTAAAAAATTTATTCCTAACAACTCCTAAAAATTCTCTATTTTCTATCTTCTTTGCTATAACAAGAGGACAATTCAAAAGATGAAGGATGAAGTCAAAAATATCAAATATGGTAACCTTGTACAAACTAGCATCTTGAAGTATTTTCTAGTTCTTGATTATTATGTAATATATTTTATACTCTTATGGAATTATTAATTTATGCGACAGTCGGGACCGAAATTTTACACTGGGTTTCAAAAATAAATTATTAATTATTACGATAGAGGGGTTTATTAATTTTTTACACTGGCCCAAGTCGGGACCATGATTTTTTATTAACTTAGAGAGGATATTAATTTATAGGAGATTAATTTACAGGGGTTCTACTGTAGTTATCTATATAATTTATATTATAATATTTAGTAAATTATTAATTGTAATAAATTTTAATAATATATTTTTTTCCTAAATAAAAAATCTATAGGTAATCAAGAGTCAATTACGTAATCAATGAGATGGTGAATAAATTCTCTTAACTAACTCATAATTGATTTTTAATTATAAAGTTTTTTTTTTTTTTTCGAAGTATTACATTATTTGGTAAGTATAAAAGACAAGTCATAATGTTTTTTTCAACAAACCATAAATTCGTATTAATTAGTTTTTTTTTTTTTTTTTTAGTATTGTTAATCAGTTGTAATATTTAAATATATATATATTGTAATTTAGTTATCTATATAATACATAAATTATAATATTTGGTAAGTTATTTTATTTTATTTTTGATTCATTAAGAGAATTTATTTATTATCTCATTTGTTATGGAATTGACACTTTATTTTTATTCATTATCCCATTAATTAATTAAAAGTAAAAAAAATCACAAGCTAACCTTTAATATACAATTTAGTAAAAAATAAAACCTTTCCTATTCCGTTATCTCATTTTTATTACCATTTGTATAATTTTAGTTGGGTTTGAAAAGCCTGCTAATTTCTACCCAAAATAAAAGGTCAAAAACTCTCTTTCTGTTGCTATATTTATTTGTTTATTTATCACTTAATCCAGACACCCTGACGCCGATGTTTATCCATCATCTCAAGGTTCATCCTTTTCTGGTCACCACCTGTCCAAATTCGCACAACCCACCACATCCATTAATGTTCATCATTTATGATTTCATGTTTTTCTATTTCATTTTTTTAAACACTTATATTTTGATGTGTTATAATTCCTAGTATTCTTTTTAGTGCATATTTAGTATTAATGGATCTCCATTGTAGGTTCTAAACGTAAGTGAACATGTGATTTTATTTGGGTATTTGAGTCTTTTATTTTATTTTATTTTATTTTATATATTTGCATATAGTTCATATAATACACATTGCAAGACATTGTCACCCAAACTATCTCATATTTGTTTTGTATTGAATCATTCGTTTGACTTCATATTTAAAATTTCAGATTTAAGTCGGCCAAAGTAATCAAAGAAATGATTTAGGGTATTGCTCAATGCAAAATCACCTAGGTATTTTTTTTTAATTTATATATATATTTTCAATTTTAGTTAAAACTATAGTGTTGCACTATGTTTGGTTTGAAGGAATTGGAGAGAAAGGAAAGGAAAGGATTTTGGGGGATTTCTAATTTCTTATTTGGATGGTTAAATAAGAGGGAAGGGAAAGGAAATTGAGGGAAATTGAAGGAAATGAGAAAAATAATTTCTTTCTATTTTAAATACTTTAGTTTCCATCCAAATTTGGGAGGAAAGTGAGGGAAGGGAAAGGAAAGGAATACACCATTAATAATTGTTTTAAAATCCCAAAAATAACTCTATATATTATTTGTATTCATATTGTTAAAAGAATGGTATTTTCGTAAATAAAATAAAATCACTATCCTTTCCCTTCCTTTCCACCCATAACCATTCAAATAACAATCATTAAAATCACTATCATTTCATTTCCTTTCATTTCCTTTCCTCACTATCATTTCTTTTCCTTTCCTTTTCATCAAACCAAACATAGTGTTGATGTATGTATTCAACATGAAAAGGTGATTGGTCAGTCAGTCTCTAAGATTAAGCTATGATTTTACGTGATCGTGCAAAAGGAGGTAATAATAATGAACTATTTTTTTTTATATATAATTATTTTACAATTAAATCTTGAATTTTAATGTTTATTTTTGGTATCTAAATCTATACATTCTAAGTTCACTTGCCAATGAATTGATCATGTCCAAAGCTCTACATACCACTGTTTTTAGGTATTTTTACAAATAAGATAGGTTTTAACATATACGGCTCTTATTTATTATTATTATTATTATTATTATTATTAAGTTGTGATAGATTTATTTAACTTGATTTTCTTTGCAGTCTTATTTTATTAGAGACTAGCGATTGAATATCAACTTAGAGAGTATAAAACAATGGTTTGAAATTATTTGAATTAGAAATTTCTAAAAATTGTTAAATATGTGGTTGAAAGCTTTATTTTGTATATTTCAAATGTAATTGCAAAATTTTATAGTCGATTGATTTTTTTTTTTTTTTTTTGTCTCTTTTCTTACTTTTTTTTTTTTTTTTTTTTGATAGATATAAACACATAAAACATTACAAAGTAGAGGCACAATGAAGAGAACTATTGTCCGGCCAAAGATGCTCTCTAAAGGAGGTAAAAGCTGAAAATGCTAGCTTAAGGGCTAAGGAATTTCCTAATTTAGAAACTACTAAACACTTAATAATGCCAACATCAAAGAACATCGCTTTAATATCGTTCACTAAGAACTTAGATTCCCCTACAAGAGGGATGGAATCGTTGAGAATAGAAGCCACTGAGGGAGAAATCACCTCAGCATAATCAACATTCAGATTATAGAAATGAGCTAGAAGCAGGCCTTCCCTAAGAGCAATCAGCTCTCCATTAATTGCATTAAACATACCTGGAAGCTGGTTTGATCTGGTAGCTAACACCAATCCCTTATCATCTCTAATAGCTGCTCCTACACCAATAGTCATACCATTATTTCGATTCGCCACAACCGTATTTAGTTAAAATCTGCTAGGAGGAGGGGCAAATCAATCTGGACCGCACCTGGATTCAACAGAGGCAAATTAAAATAGAAAAATACACGATAAAGTTTTAAAATATAAATTTGATAACGATTACATTATATTTTACCGTGTCCGCACATCGGGCGGACTGCATACTAGTGATCTTTAACTTTTATAGTATAATTTTAGTCATTTTTCAGATACAATTTCCTTATTTTTCAAAAGGAAAGCAATTTTAAAATTGAATTAACTTAACACTAACTTATTTTTCTTTTAATTCGATTAGTTTTTAAATTAAACTAAAAATGATTATTTTTTAAGCTATAAGGATTCCAAACATATCTTTATTTAGATAAAACATTATTGCAATTACCATGACTCGAATATTAACTCCCATGAATAAGGAGAAAATCAGAAAACTTACAACATTTGCATTTTTGTGAAAAATGTGAGAATTCAAAAGAGAGTTTACTTTTGCTCACCCCCTTGGGGTGAACATTACCCCATTCCCCAACATTTGACATGTGTCAGGGGAAGGGTATTTTTATCCAAAAGCCGTTGTGTGTTTAGACAAACATATCCCATCCCTAGACACATGTCAAATGTTGGGGAGGGGGTAATGCTTACCGCTTGGGGTGCGTAAAAATATACTCTTCAAAAGATTTATAAAGCTGCTGTGTTTTTGCAATATATTGTGGGCCCAGCCCAGAGCCCAGCCAAATTTGTTCAAGCAGTGGAAGCTATAAATTACCAAAACGCACGCGCTGTCGACGAGTCATTTAACTCTCAAGTCACAGCAATGGGCGAAGAAGTCTCCGATTACACTTCCATGGTTCGTCTGAACATCGGTCTGTAACTCTCTCTCTCTGTCATCAAGTAGATATATGTATACAATTTATGAAGACATGCTCACATTTTTTCTTTATTATGACTCATCTCTTACCTCATGAAGACCTATAATTTTATCAATTGTTTAACGAATCTCAAAAACCTAATCTATACTTTCTCTTTAACTTAATTTTACTATTAATTGCTCTCTCATTGCTTTCGTGTTCTCTCGCTATATATGTATTTTTGGATTTCACTGATGTTTGAAATCTCTTCTACGTTGGTCAATTTGTGCTGCAATTACTGTAGTTTCTACTTTTTCGTTCGATGAAATAAGTTACCGGATTTGGGATTATTGACTTCTGTTGATTCGGTTATGTTTGTTTGATATGTAATAGAACAAATTAGTAGTGTAATCGTTATTTGAACTAATGAATTTTTATTTATTTATTTATTTATTGTATTTTTCTTGTAATGATATTCAGGGGGAAAGAAATTTTGTACGACCTTAGATACTCTGACTTACCGTGAGCCGGATTCTATGCTGGCAGCAATGTTCAGTGGTCGACATACAGTATCACGGGACACTGAGAAGGTATAGTGTTATGTCTTTGGTTGTATACAATGATTTTGGATCTCTGTACACCTACCTTTGTCGTGGTGAATTTGTGAAATTGTTGATGTTGCTATATTCTCTGTTGTGTGCTGAGCAGTGAATGCTATGGTTGTGGGTCCTGTGGTCACTCCATAATTTTTGCTTTTGTCTTATTTCCTTTCTTAAACTTCTTCATTATCTGTCATCTTTGTGCAATAAAATATTTACCACAATGTTTGCTGATTGTTGACATTGGCTGGTAAATTTTTGTTGCTTACAGATTTCAACATGTGTAGGCTACGTTACATAGGGAATGAATAAAGGAAAAAAAAAAAAACTAATGGGAGGAGAGGAAGAGGGAAAAGTGCACCTACCTTTAAACAAACAAAAAAAAAAAATCAATCCTTACATAAATGGGTCGAAGGATGATAGAACAAATTTAAGAGGAGTAATCACATTATGTTCTTACTTTGGCTTATGCAAAAGTTTCAGACATGGTCCACATGGATAATTATACACAACTAACATTTTAGTTAGTGTATGATGATCAAATTAACATATAATGGTTTCTTTTCCTTTTTCCCCGCCATCATATGACATTAAACAAATGGCAGGAGTGATGACTCTTCTTCTCTTTTCTTTCCTCTCTATCTTTTCCTTCATCCTATCATACCTAGTGTAATGGTTGCAATTCTTAGCCATAATGTCAGCATAAGGTAATTGCATCCCCAAAAATTACTTTGTAGCTGATCTTTTTGATTTTGTTGAGACTCTGAATTCCAGCTTTTGGATCTTATTTCTGATGTGATTCGTGTCAAAGATTGAGATGACTTTTTTTGTTTGTGAGTTCTGCAGAGTACATGACTTCGCTTGAGTGTATTAATCAAATTCTGCTTCTTGATTATACTGAATTTGTGCAGGGATATGTGTTTGTTGATAGGGATGGAAAAAATTTTAGGCATATCCTAAATTGGTTGAGGGATGGTGTCATTCCCACTTTGACAGGGTCTAAATATTTAGAGCTTCTACGAGAAGCAGAATACTATCAGCTACTTGTAAGCCATAGTTTCTTCTACTTCATTAATGTCCGTCTTTATTTTCTTGTTTGAATGAATCATCATTGTTTGTTGGAACTGTACCTGTAAAGTTTGTACCATTTGATTTTACATGTTCTTGCTGCATTAAATCTTTCGTTGAGATTTGAGGTCGTTGGGGAATATATTTATAGGTTTGCATTTAATCTCTGTCCTTTAGGTTTTTGTCTTCACATTTGTTATTCTCTTAAAGTTAAAACTAGCACGAGCTTGTTGTATGGTTGCATTTTTTATTTTAAAGAAACTTTGGTTGGGTCCAAGTTCTTAACTTACATTGGACTCAAATGCATTTTAATTTCCTTTCAATATGAATTCAACCAGCACAAAAGATATATTCAAGATTATGGTACTCTGAGGTTGCATGAAGGCTTTTGAAAAGGGATTACAAGCTTGAAACTTCTTACCTAAGTTCATGGTGAATAAAAGTGGAATGCAGCACACTACTTGATAGAGCATGGTATGTTAGGTGTAGACTTCTTTAGATCGCTCAACGCAGAATTTGGGAACACCTTTTTTTTTATTTTTACATTCAGATACACAAACATACCAACCGCTTTCTGAGTTCAAATAGTTTGTTTATTGTCATTGATACCTAAATGATACATGTCATTTACCCAGCCCTTAGCTCCTACCTCCCTCTCCCTTTGTACATGATAAACAAATGAAAACCATAATATTCTACCATCAACTTTTCAGTTTGTTTGTTTAAATTGAGACACAGTCTTTTATTGTTTTTTTGGTGTTTATGATTGGAATGTGAAGAATTAATTGAAAGAGATAATCATTCTTCTTAATTTTATTTCTTCTGATTACACTACTATAAATAATAGAGTCCATCTCTAACTCCCTATCCCTTAGAGATTGAGATAGACTAGGAGTCTAAACAAAGAGAAACACCTAGAGATAAGAAACACCCTAGAAATGAGAGATAAGGACTGGTAACAGATATACGCAGCCCATTTATTCTAATTAATAAAACATAAAACAACTCACAAATAACAACACCCCCCCTCAAGCTGGATTGTAAATATTAATTATTCCCAGCTTGTAACACATGTTTTCGAAATCAGTCCTAGGGAGAGCCTTTGTTAGGATATCGGCAGTTTGTAACTTTGTTGGAGTGTAAATTAGATTGACAGTCCCTTCATCTAACTTTTCCTTGATAAAATGCCTGTCGATTTCAACATGTTTTGTTCTGTCATGGTGAACCGGGTTCTTAGCTATAAGTATAGCTGCCTGGTTATCGCAGAACAACTTCATTGGTCCATCAATTGGTACTTTCAGCTCCATTAGCAGTCTTCTCAGCCACATACCTTCACAAATGCCAAGAGACATTGATCTAAACTCTGCCTCTGCACTACTTCTAGAGACAACTGATTGTTTCTTACTTCTCCAGGTTACTAAATTTCCCCACACATACGTGCAGTAACCAGAAGTGGATCTTCGGTCCACAGTTGACCCAGCCCAGTCTGAGTCTGTAAATATCTCCACATCCTGTCTCGTCCCCTTTTTGAAAAATAAACCTTTGCCAGGTGCCAACTTCAAGTACCTTAGTATCCGATAGACAGCCGTCATATGCTCTTCAGTTGGGCAGTTCATGAATTGACTCACACAGCTCACTGCGAAGCTAATATCAGGTCTGGTGTGAGAGAGGTAAATTAATTTACCAACCAGTCTTTGATATCTACCTTTGTCGACTGGTGTACTGTTTTCAGCCGATCCCAACTTAGTGGTGTAGTCCATTGGTGTGTCAACTGGTTTGCAACCCATCATCCCGGTCTCTTTCAACAAATCCAGTGTGTATTTCCTTTGAGACACTGATAGCCCCTTTCGTGACCTAGCAATTTCCATGCCTAGGAAATATTTAAGGCCTCCAAGATCCTTGATTTCGAACTCTAGAGCTAGGAACTTCTTCAATTTTCGTATTTCCTCCTCATCATTCCCCGTGAGAATGATGTCGTCCACATAAACTATCAACACAGTTAAGCCTCCATTTCCTAAGTCCTTAACAAACAAAGTATGGTCTGTTTGACACTGGAAATACCCACATGTTTTCACCACTTTTGTGAATCGTTCGAACCAAGCTCTCGGGGACTGTTTAAGTCCATACAAAGATTTCCTAAGCTTGCATACACTGTTTTGGCTGTTGTTAGTGTCAAAACCGGGAGGCACCTCCATATACACCTCCTCCTCAAGTTCACCATTGAGAAAGGCGTTTTTCACATCCAATTGATGTAACACCCAGTCCAAACTTGCTGCTAGAGATAATAGGACCCTAACTGTGTTCAATTTTGCCACCGGAGCAAACGTCTCTTGATAATCGATGCCATATGATTGTGTAAAGCCTTTGGCAACAAGTCGGGCTTTAAATCGCTCAACACTACCATCAGCTTTGTGCTTCACAGTAAAAATCCACTTGCAGCCCACAGTTCTTTTTCCACTAGGCAGTGCCGACATTTCCCATGTTTGATTCTTTTCTAGAGCTTTCATCTCATCATATACTGCCTTCTTCCACTCGGGACTTCTTAGAGCTTCATGTATATCTTTAGGAACCTGAATTTCAGAAACATTAGCAATGAAAGAGTAAAAATCTGATGACAGTCCCTCATAAGACACATAGTTGCTAATAGGGTATAGAGGATGATTTCTGCATTCCCTCATCCCTTTCCTTAGGGCAATCGGCAATTCCCTTTCTGACTTCTCTTCCTCATCCGAAATGGGCTGTGGACTGATTCTACCTGATACTTCAATGGCTGCCACACTTTCATCCTCATTGTTAGAATTCTGGACTGGTTGAGAAGGTTCCGAGTCTTGGTCAGTGATGTGATACATTAGGGGCTCTGTCACCTTATTAGGTTTATTTCTCCTCGTGTAAACAATGGATTTCCGGGTGTCTATTGGTTGGGATTGGGAGAGTGTTGTGTTTAGGTTAGGACATTTGGTTGAGGTGAGGTTTTCTTTTCGTTGTGGACTATGTGAGTGAGGATCGGGTAAGGCTTGGAGAATTTCAACATTTGAATCCGACTCATGTTGATTAGGTGATGGAGGATGCCGACTTGATTCTAGAGTTTGAGATGGAATATGACTTGACTCTAGTGTTTGTGATGGACTAGGACTTAACTCTAGAGTTTGAGATGGAATATGACTTGACTCTAGTGTTTGTGATGGACTAGGACTTAACTCTAGAGATTTGAAAAATTCAAATTCATAACTCCTATCACTTTGACTCTTATCCCCCCTTTGAATTTGATTTTTTGGATAAAAAGGCTGATTTTCATGAAAAGTGACATCAATTGAGATAAACGTTTGCCTATTGCTTGGATAGTAGCACTTATACCCTTTTTGTGTTGGTGAGTATCCAATAAATACACACTTCACAGATTTTGGGTCAAGTTTACTTTTATTTAACTGATGATTGTGAACAAATACAGAACACCCAAAAATCCTAGTGGGAAGATGAGAGATAAGATGAGTGTTTGGATAGGATTTCAGAAGAAGTTGACATGGAGTTTGAAACCTAAGAGTTCTAGATGGTAATCTATTGATGAGGTAGGCGGCAGTTAAAACTGCCTCACCCCAAAATTGATTTGGCATGTGTGTGGAAAATAGAAGTGAGCGAGCTACCTCTAGAAGGTGCCTATTTTTTCGCTCAGACACTCCATTTTGCTGGGGAGTGTTGACACAAGAACTTTGATGAATGATACCTTCACCTAACAAGTAATTTCCTAAGATAGAATTAAAAAATTCTTTTCCATTGTCAGTGCGGAGAACTTGAATTTTGGTTTTAAATTGAGTCTGGATCATTCTATTGAAGTTCTGGAAAAGTTGGCACACCTCAGATTTTTCTTTCATAAGGAACATCCATGTAACCCGAGTGTGGTCGTCTATAAATGAGACAAACCATCGAGTTCCAGTGATGTTGTTGACCCGAGAAGGGCCCCAAACATCACTGTGAATCATGGAGAAAGGTTGAGAGGATTTATAGTAATGATTAGATAAAGATTGGCGACTATGTTTAGCAAGTTGACAAATATCACATTGAAAAGAACTAGGAATTTTATTGCTAAACAAAGATGGAAATATCTTCCCAAGATACATAAAATTTGGATGTCCAAGGCGGTAGTGCCACATCATTATTTCATTATCTTTATTTGACCTAGACTCATTACTGGATTGACTCTTAAGGGACACATGTTCGGTTTGGAATGGAACACCTTTGGTGGCAAAGTTTTGTCTATTTGGGTTATAGTCCGCTTCCAAGATGTAGAGCCCCGAACATACCTTAGCATTGCCAATCGTCTTCCCCAAAATCGAGTCCTGAAAAACACAACAGTCAGGGAGAAATTTAGCAATACTATTTTGTTCCTGTGTAAACTTACTTATAGACAGTAAATTGCAGTCCAAGTTAGGAACTAATAATACAGAATTGAGGGTTATTTTTTCTGAGATCACTACAGAGCCGGTTCCAGTTACTTTTGAGAGAGAACCATCTGCTATACGTACTGTATAGTTACCCATGCAAGGTTGAAATTCATGGAACAATTGTCTGTTACCTGTCATGTGGTCTGATGCACCTGAATCCACAATCCAACAATGATTCGGATTCTCCTTCCTCACATTAAGGGCTGTTAGGAAATTACCTTTTTGTGCTAAAGATCCACTTCCAATAGTGGTTTGAGTCGGCTGCTGGAACAATTTCTGCAGTACCTCCATCTGTTCCTTGCTTAATGGGCTTGATTCGAGTTTTATGTCTGTTTCAACCATGTTCCCTCGGCTTTCATGTGCAGGTTTCCAGTCAGCTGGTTTGCCATGAATCTTCCAACATTTTTCCTTGATGTGATCAGGTTTTTTACAATGATCACACCATGGCCTTCCTTTTCTTAATCGGTTGTCACCAAACTGACCAGCTGCAGTTCTGATGGCAAGAGCAGACCCTTCATTGGATGAAGGTCCAATCTCGGTTTTTACCTTGGTTCCCATCATGATCTTCTTCCGACTTTCCTCTCTTCTCACTTCAGAGAATACTTCACGGATCTTGGGTAATGGTTTGGTACCTAGAACCCTTCCTCTAACTTCATCAAGATTTTGGTTCAAACCTAATAGGAACTTGAATACCCTTTTTTGTTCAATTATTTCCCTATGTAACGTGCCATCTTTGGTGCAAGCCCATGTGTACTTCTCGAACATATCTAGTTGTTGCCAATGTCGAGTTAGGTTGTTGTAGTATTGAGTGACTGTGCAATCTCCTTGACGAAGGTCATGGAGTATGCTTTCGATACCAAACAGTTCAGCCATGTTGTCACTACTGGAATATGTTTCTCTGGCTGCATCCCAGATTTCATTGGCTGTCCCATACAATAGGAAATTCTCTCCGATGTCGTTGGTCATTGAATTAATGAGCCAAGACATGATCATATTGTTCTCCGTCTTCCACTGCTTGTAGGTTGGTGACTCAACTCCTGGTTACTCAGCAATGCCGGTGATGAAGTCATCTTTCCCTTTTCCGCAGATGAACATCATCACTGATTGGGACCAAGGTAAGTAATTGTGTCCATTTAGTTTATGACTAGTAATGGACATATGGGTAGGATGGGAATGCTCGGAACTTCCATTCCCAGAACCTCCATTGTTGATAGAGGTAGAAGATTCGGAGGTTGAAGAAATAGAAGATGATGAGTTGGTAGCCATCCCGGAAATAATTTTCATAGGATGGAGGATTCAGAACAGTGCTCTGATACCATGAAGAATTAATTGAAAGAGATAATCATTCTTCTTAATTTTATTTCTTCTGATTACACTACTATAAATAATAGAGTCCATCTCTAACTCCCTATCCCAAAGAGAAACACCTAGAGATAAGAAACACCCTAGAAATAAGAGATAAGGACTGGTAACAGATATACACAGCCCATTTATTCTAATTAATAAAACATAAAACAACTCACAAATAACAACAGAATGTCTGAAAATGTTGAAACTGACGCTCCAAATCTAGATGATTTCATGTTTGGTATTGATTATTTTGGAAATTGGTAAAGGTTGGGATTTCTGAAATATTGGTTTCTTATACCACTCTATCAACCTCTGCTTAAGAACTACTGAAATTACATTATTCCTCGCTTTCACTTTCTTGATTTATTAAACTTCATTCACTTGCGAGTCCATTGCTGCAACAATTGTATGATATCCCATTGATCATTTTCCTTGATATACATATGTATGCATGAACAAAATGCTATATCATTGTTTAAGAACTCC
Source organism: Acer campestre (assembly GCA_954870605.1). NCBI lineage: Eukaryota > Viridiplantae > Streptophyta > Magnoliopsida > Sapindales > Sapindaceae > Acer > Acer campestre. The sequence goes on along the minus strand of OX940801.1, from coordinate 21,727,223 downwards.
GTGGATCCTTATTTGTTGGATTTCAGGGACTAATAGAGAAAATCAATGCTGTTGTAATTAAGACAAAAGAAGAGAATGAGGTAGATGCTGAATTGACACGCACTGATATCATCAAGTGTATACAGTCCGAGAAAGTCAAATTTCGTGGCATTAATCTTTCTGGCCTTGATCTTTCTAAACTGGTAATATTCTTGAATCCAGTTGCTTGAATGATTGTGCTATATGAAGGATTTTGCTTATATGCTGCTACTGGTTTTCAAAGAAATTAGTGCTTTTAGCAATTTTACATTTTATTTAGCTGGTATTTGATTTATAGAGAAGTGGTTTTGTTTACCCATAGATGGTCGGAACGACATGTTATCTTCCTGTCTTCGTAACTAAATCATAGCCTTGTTCGCTTTCTCTATAAGAATATCGAAGAAGGGTCTATTTATTTTTTCAAATTATTGTCCTGTTTGGTTGTTTCTATGGTTTTGTAACTATTGTAAGGCTTGTTTGTAGTAGCTTAATTTTTAATTGGTCCTATTGTAAAACTCTCTCATTTGGTGAGAGATGTGAAATAAAATGCCATATTCATCTTTTGTATCTTATAAAGAAAATGTTATATTTGTCTAGGATATTGCTCTCTCTCTGATGACGTCCTATTAAACATATGCAGGATCTGTCATTTGTGGACTTCAGCTATGCCTGTCTTAAAGGTGTTTTCTTCTCTCGTGCATATCTTCAGTGTGCAAAATTTCGGGTAGGTTTAGTCCTTGTGATTCATACTATTGCCTTGAGCAGGTGCTAATATTGCCTCTTTAAGTTTTATAAACTACTTATGATTGGCATTTGTGCCCTTTTCAAGTATGAATTTTGATTTGCAAGTTTCAAATGGCATACTATCATGTTATGTCTTGTCTTCAACAGTACGTGATATGCTTGGGATTCATTAATAATACTGAACCTTTTTGTTCTCATCAATCTCATCACAGGATGTGGATGCTGAAGGTTCCATCTTTCACAATGCAACTTTGCGTGAGTAAGACAATTAAAGTGATACCGGATTTTCATGATTATATTCATATTTATAAACTGTCTATTAATGATTTAACTTGCCTAGGGAAGATGTGAATTTACTGGGGCCAATCTTCGTGGAGCTTTATTAGCTGGTGCTAATCTTCAGAGTGCAAACCTACAAGGCAATTTTCATCTTAATATCACTCCCATTTCTTATGCATTTCATTGCCTCATAAGTCTTCTATCTAGTTTCTGCTTATTGACAAATTATTTCACGAAACAGTTTTGCATATTATAACATGGACACTTGGTTATTCTTCCCATCTTTTTTTCTTCTATTTTGGATATCTTATATTCATGTATTTAGGGAAAATTTTGCAATATCTAGTCCCAGAACTAGAAACAGCGACCTACGGCATCATTTCTCAAATTTTTACTCCAGCCTCTGTTGATAGAAGCTTGTGGTTATTCTGTTTAGCTATAGTAATGGCAAAGAACGGAAAGTTTTTGTGCTGCATTCTTGTTTATACAATTTACAGCAGGCACTACTTGCAGTTAAATTTCATTTGGATTCAAATTTATCTTGTTATATTGCAGATGCTTGTTTGATAGACTGTAGTTTCTGTGGTGCAGACCTACGATCTGCGCACTTACAGGTTTAGTGTCCTTGAATCTTTTTATTGTACAGTAATTTTTGTAGCTACTTGTTCTTCTTTATGGATTCTTGGAACACTTTTTATGAGCTACGAGCTATGGTGTACCTGCTCAGTTTTAAGGTGCAGAATTTGATGAATATTTCACCCTTTGCTTGTCCCTTGAACCTAACAATTGCCACAATGATGGGGCCAGTGCTCTTATAAAACCCAACCCATCCGCTTCCCTTTTTTTTGGTCCAAACTATTTTAAACCTAAAAATGTCATGTCTATTTTGTTTCTCTTCAATGAGAAATTAGCTGCTAGGTTGTTTTAATCACATGGTAATCTGTTTATCCTCTTGACTTTTCAGACTGCTGATCTTACGAATGCCAACTTAGAGGGTGCCAATTTAGAAGGAGCCAATTTGAAGGTAAGATTAAAGTTATTGTATGCATTCTGTTTGTGGATCAATAACATTTTCTGATCGTCAACATTGTGGATCAATAATATATGATGTAGGACAGGGAAAAAAAAATTGAGTTGGGTGATGGAGAAATCAGGATAGAAAGGGGAGAAAGTGGAGAAAAATAGAAGAAATAGATTTAGAGATATCAACTTGTTAGTAACCTACATACCCAAAAGCTTAAGCCGATAGGAAATGGCCTAACAAGTATTTATTCATCCTTTCAAAAAAAAAAAAAAAAAAAAAAAGTATTTATTCATAAAATTCATGTGAAAATGCTGAGTAGGTTGCTTAAATGATTATGGAGTTTAATTAGTTTTGTATCGTCTTGAAAAATAATTTGTTTGTTAAAAGCTGAAACCATGTATGTATGTTTCAGGGTGCAAAGTTAAATAATGCGAATTTAAAAGGTGCTAACCTTCAACGAGCCTATTTACGACATGTGAATCTTCGGGATACAGTAAGTAAAGCTGATACGACTTTCAGATTATGTGAATGCATTCTATGATTAACATATTCACAATATCTTGGTTACTGTTAGCAGCAATTGGAAGGTGCAAGGCTAGATGGTGCCAATCTGCTTGGAGCAATCCGATGACATTGAACAGAACCTGTATATGTAGAGGTTGAGATTCTATTACTAATCTATGTTTGACGTGTTCATTTACAATAATTTGAAAGGTGTGTTTAATATATGAGGTTGTTCATGTCACCGTACCTCATTTACTTTTCTAGTTTCAATCATTAAATGCCAGTTGTAAGAGCATGGTTATTGCCTTATTGGTTGGTATGTATATCTATTGAGCCCATCGGTAGCATTTATTTCTTATGTAGGGCAACATGAGAATTGAAACCTAAAAGGGATGAGGTCTGTAGGCGATCTGACTTTGATTGGATTTGATACGTGGCCAACTTGATGTCGATCGATGAGTGAGCTGGTGTTAAACTTACATATAATTGCAAATAGGGCAATTTAAATAAATAATTTTTATTTATTTTATAAATTAATACATAATTTTATTTTATTTTGTATTTAAAAAAAAATGAAGATAATTATGTGGTTGAAGGCACATCTCTCAACTTGAGTTCACCAACTTCACAAATAATAATTTTCATGTGAACCTGTGCCTGAACATGTTAATATTAACCGACCTTTTTGGATTCATAACCTCATATTATATTCATTACAACTAGAAAGATAAGCCTGACTTGTTCTCGAAGCTTTAAAAAATTATTTAGGTAATTGCCGATAGGTGTGATTTTTCCACCGCTTCACATGTATTAATGTCGACATCTTCTTCTTGGCTTCATACAAAACGACTAGTGGCCTTTTGTAATTGGTTTCAAAGTCATATAAATAAGGGCTTGAATTCGATAATATGAGAGTTTCAGTTTTGTAACAAACAAAAGCATCCGATCCAATTTGGTTCTCCACTTTTTTATTATTATTATTATTTAGGATATTATCATTTTCTCCCCTTTTAGCTTCACTCTTCATTGGAAGGCTGGTTATCTTCAAAAGTGGTTTTCCCCAACCTCGATTCTTCCCAATTATTTAATATTATCTTAAATTTTTATTTTCAAAATTTATAATAATACACTCGGTCCTTTTCCCTGGATTCAAAAATTTAATTATGTTAAATTTTGAAGTTGTAAATAAAAATTTTGTACTACTTCAAAAATAATAAAAAATTGTATTCATTATTTTAGGTATCAAAAACTATTTTTATTGTTATTTTAAAAAATAAATATTCATTTTTACACCACTGAGGTTGTGGGTTCTAACTTCTAAGTATCTCTTAATTTCCCAACTCTAAATTATTGCGGTGTTCCTGGCAATACAGGATAAAATTCCCAACTATGTCGGCAAAGCAACTGATGCCGTCCACGTGTCATGATATAAACCGAAGGAATAAAGAAACGTTTATTACTTCAACGGATATAAATTAGGTGATAGTAAAAGCAGACTTAAAGAGAGTAAGAGCAACCCCAAAAGGCTCTTCAAATGAGATATTTGTTAAAGTCAAAAGAGCCACATTAGCATATTTTACTCCAACAGACTCTTCAAATGAGATTCTTCAAATAAGATTTTGCTTCTCTCTGAAGAGCAACTTCTCCCTCTTCAATTATTATTATATTATTTTTTATATCATATCATCATTAATATTTGACATCTATATCTTTTTATCTTTTTAATTAAATTCAATTAATATATAATAAGTTTTAATTTATAAATTTTATCATCATTAAAATTATACCATTAGAAAGATCTCATTTAGATCTTTAAAATGAGACTGATATTGAATATTTAATAATAACATATTATTATATCTAACTTGAAAAAAAATGAAGGGTAATTAGATTTGTTGGGGGAGGAATTTGAGTGCTTTTATTAAAATAATATAAACCTATTTCTAATTGAATAGTCTTTTGGAGGGGCTTCTCTTTTTCCACTCTTCAAATTGCTACATAGGTAAGCAAATAAACATTTGAAGAGTGAAAATAGAAGAGTCTTTTGAAGATGCTCTAACATACCTGTGGCAGTGTGGGCCAAGTGGCCAACAACGAATAACTGAACGGAGAAGGCGGGTCCCATCCTGATTACATCTTTCTTTTCCTACTGTGGACCCCACTGATGGGGCCTATCACTAATTGATTTTTAACACGTGTCAGAATCATGTGAAGTCCTCTGAATTATAGAAAAAAAGAAAAAGAAAAAAAAAGAAGGTCTTTTTGTGGCTGTAAACGAAGCTGCTTTCAGAGACTGCCCCTGTGCCCCGTGCCTTCTACAGTTCTACCCCACTTGTCATCTTTTGAATAAAATAGCATCTTTATCCTTAAATCCTCAATAATCCAAACTCACCTTTTTATCCATTAAAAAAAATGTTTCAATAATTAAAAAAAATAAATATTCATAAAAATATCTTGTTGAATTTACCTGTTCAATTTTTTTTTTTTTTTTTTTTTTTTTTTTTTTTGATGGAAGGGCACCTGAAAATCTGGAAAAACCAAATCCAGGGCAAGGTTACAACCAAACTGGGACTCCACAGATAAAACTACTCGAGCACAAGCCCAGATCAGAGTCCCATAACAGGAGAAAAATGCCCACACAAGAGTGGGATTACAAACAAACCATAAAACAAAACACAAAACACAAAACAAAACCACGAGCAGAGGACTGAAAGGATGAAGATCCGTGCTGCCGGAGAAGCCCCACCGGAGACGGTGCCAGAACAAACCCCCACCCACCACGCCAATCAAAACCAATTAATAATTTCAAAAATGAAATTAGATTTAAATTAAAAACTCAAAATTCATGTGATTGGCCGTTTTGTAAAAGCAACTTCAACATACTCATTAAAGGAGATTCTTTCTCCCTCTTTAATAATACCTCTCTCTCTTCAATTTATATTTTATTATTTTTTATAGAGATAATTATTTGGTGACCATCGAATTTTGCCACAACTATCAAAATGGCCACCAGATAGGGAATTAGTTTAGAAATGACCATTTTTAATAAACAATATTATACTAATAGTCATTCCGTTATAACGCCGTTAACTTTGTCTAAAAATGTTATACTAATGGCCATCAATTTGTTCACTTGGTATCAAAATGACTATTATAATCATTTTTCTCCAAAATTACCCTAGTGGCCATTCATTTGGTCAATTGGTATCAAAATGATCATTATAATTGTCCCACTTTTTCTATAACATGTGTATCGGTTAATTTGTATCAAAACAATCATTATATGTACAACTATATTCTATTAAAAAAATTAGAGTAAGCAATCACTAAAAATAAAATTTCATTCAATAGAGAAAATGAAGAATTCATTTGATTCAATATAATTTCAGTCTCATACACATCAAATACTACTTGTTAAAATCATGATGTCTTTGAGTCTGTTCACATTTAATCTTCATATAGACGTAAAATCTTAGGGGATGGCTGTCAATGAAATGTAATGTTTTGTCCTTCTAGTGATTTCTTATGTTAAAAGTTAATTTTTTATTATTATTGTTTTTATTGTTTTGTCAAACTATACAAGTATACCAAAAGTCATGATTTTAAATGTGAACAGACTCAAAGACATCATGATTTTAATAAATAGTATTTGATGTGTATGAGACTAAAATTATATTGAATCAAATAAATTTTTCATTTTCTCTATTGAATGACATTTTATTTTTAATGATTGCTTATTTTTATTTTTAATTATATATTACTTAGGAGTTTTCCGACATATGATCGCTTTCGATTCTTTTTTCCCTTTGATCAACAAAAAAAAATTAATTTTTAAAAAAAACTTTGACAAGAGGAGAAGACGTAATATCTGAAGAGAGAGGAAAGAAAAGTAAATATTTTATTCTAAAACCTTTACCACACGGCACACGCGTGACGCGCCACTGTATAACTGGAAAAAGAAAAAATTTAATTTAATTTTAATAGCTGTTATTGGATCCGTTTCACCAACATTGGCTGTGAGACTGATCCATGGAAGATTTCCTCATAGATAAGATATTTGCATTTTCCCCTATTAATTAGAGACCTTTCAATAAAAAATAGACAATTGTCTGCCTATTTATATTTCCCCTCATTACGCAGGATACCATGGATCAACACGCCGCGTACACGTATATGAAGGGGGTATTTATGTAATCTCCACGTCAAACCGCTAATAATATTGTTTTTGAATCAAAATTTGGTCCATCGCTGGCCTCGCTGCCTATAAATAGAAAGCCAAGAACTACAGATTACTCAAATCAAAACCAGAAAAAAAAATATAAATAATCTCTCAAGAAAAACAAAAATGGCAGGAATCATGGACAAGATCGGTGGCGCCCTTCACATCGGAGGAGGTGACAAGAAGAAGGAGGAGGAGCACAAGGGGGAGCAGCACCACAAGCCGGAGCAGAAGCACCAATCTGGCACCGGCGAGCACAAGGAGGGCATTTTCGACAAGGTCAAGGACAAGATCCACGGCGACGGAGGCACTGAAAAAGGCCACGATGGCGAAGGCAAGAAGAAGAAGAAGGATAAGAAGAAGAAGGAAGGACACGAGCACGGTCACAGCAGCAGCGACAGCGATAGCGACTAGATCGCCTCGTCGTCGATCCTCGCTAAATAATCTCTATATAGGTAATAATCGTTATGTCTTTTTTTTTTTTTTGCAGAAGCACTTCCCGGAAAAGCGCTTTTAAAGGATCTGTTAAGGACATTTAAGAAGAACAACTTTTTACAAAATTGTTTTTGTTTTTCTATTTAAAAATAAATAAAAAATAATAAATTGATGCTAATAAGTGTATAATTTTTTGTGTTGATGCAGGTTTATCATGTATGGAGTTACAGTGAGAGCTTGTTGTTTAATTAAGTGCTTTTGTTTCATGTGTTTCCTTTATTTGCTATTGTAAGTAGCGTTGTGTAGATATAATTATTAAATAAAAAGTTCTTGTATTCTGTTCAATCGATCCAAATACTATATGATATGGCCAAGAGGACCATTAGTCCATTAATAAATAAACTTAAAAAATTATGCAAATTACCCTAGATTTGATCTCAAATGCTCAAGAGGAGAATAACACCACATAGCCGATCGGAAAATGGGTCGATCATATGAGCGGATTGAGGACGGATACCCCAATTTTAATCTCCACATGTAAATAACATACTCCATTAGTTATATTGAGAAACAAATTATGGAAAGATGTTTTAAAAAATTCTGTCATCTTGAAGTAAATATTTGAGATATTTTGATAAAAATGAGGTTGATGTACCCTTGGACCTATTATCAATAGTCCAATAGTTGAAATCTAAATTTATTGTAATATTTCAAATTAATAATTAATAACAATAAGAAATAATAATAATAAATAATAGACTCAATACATAAAGTGTTTGCCAAGTTCATCTTCACGTGTTTACCGGATCACCAACCAATTTTTTAATGGGCAAATTGCACTGAACCCCTTGAAGTTTGGACAAGTTACACTTAGATGGAAAAGTTTTGTTATTATACACTAACACCCCCAAAACTTATATTTAAATTTGAAAATGCCTAAAATGCCCCTAGTTATATTATTTTATACTTTATTTTTTTTGACCTTTTAACAAAAACTTTATAAACTTTAATAAAATAAAAAAATTAAATAAAAGATATGATTCATTAAATAAATAAATAGTTTTAAAAAATTAAATAAATAAATAGTTTTAAGAAATCAAATAAATAAATATTTTAAATAAATAAATAAATGAAAAAATTGAAAACATTAAATTTTTTTTTAAGTATATCTATTAATAGGGGCAAGAAAAACTCTAAATATCCAAACTTTTATGGTAAGGATGATGTTGAGGGAAGGTTCAAGGTTCTCAACACTAAATGAAGTGGTTGAAGAATGCAAGAAGACTCCCAGTGTTGGAAACCTTGAAGCTTCCCTCACCATCATCCTTACCATAAAAGTTTGGATATTTAGAGCTTTTTTTATCCCTATTAATGGATATCTTTTAAAAAAAAAAATTAATGTTTTTAATTTTCTTAATTTATTTATTTATTTTTTAAACCCTTTATTTATTTAATTTTTTAAAAAACTATTTATTTATTTGATTTTTTAAAACTATTTTTTTATTTTTTTAAAAGTATTTATTTATTTATTTATTTTAAACTATTTATTTATTTAATTTTTTAAAACTATTTATTTATTTAATGAATCATATCTTTTATTTTAAAAAAAATTATTTTATTAAAGTTTATAAAGTTTTTGGTTAAAAGGTAAAAAAAAATAAAGTATAAAATAATATAACTAGGGGCATTTTAGGCATTTTAAAAGTCAAATTTAAGTTTTTGGGGTGTTAGTGTATAATAACAAAACTTTTCCATCTAAGTGTAACTTGTCCAAACCTCAAGGGGTTCAGTGCAATTTGCCCTTTTTTAATTTATAAAACTTACTTTTTTTAGGTGTTTGTGAGAAATATAATTATTTTTAATAATTACATTATAAAACTTAATTTTGTCATATTTATAAAAATTGCTAACTGAACTAGGTATATATAGATCATATTCATAATATATCCCGGAATATAAAATAAATAATTAAATATAAAGATTGTATTTATAATGTCCAACTTTAATAAAGATTTCCAATTTTCTAAAGATAATTTATGGGGTGAATTAGTGAATTACTACGGATATATGTATTCATTCATAATTGCTTAACATTATGGAGTGATATTTATATGAATATATTTATTGGATCTGCGTTAATATTTATTTTTCCTTGTTTTTATTTTATTTTCTTTGCTCTATATATATATATATACATACAATTTTTTTATTGTCAGTTCAAACTGATAAAATATATATCAGTTCCTTGTATGTGGGTCATTGGATTTAAATACTTTTAACTTGGCTGTATGCACTTGTCAAAACATCTTTTAAATCTAATAATCCATATACAAGGAATTGATATATTTTATATCAATTCTCAATTCGAACTGATAATATAAAAATTGTATATATATATATGGTCTCATTCACATCAGTGCGTACTGATGTAACTACATCGATACCAATGTATTTGGACCACTGATCATGAAGAAATTTTGATAAATAAATACACTTTGAGTCAAAGTATATAAATCTAATAGTCCACATTCAATGCATTGATAAAGTTATATTAATACGCACTAACTTAAATATTTTTATATATAAGATTTTAAAAAAGAAAAGGATATATTCGGCTTGATTGTAACCGACAAAACTCTAAAAAAATGGGCTGGTTTGGTTGATGGATTGGGACTTCGTAACCTATAAGAGGACTCTCTCGTTTCTTTTTTTGTTTTTTAAATTATTTCCAATCCTATTTGAACCAAGAAATCTAATCCTATGAGGACCGTGGTAGACAAAAATAGCACAACAAATATTAAGGTCAAATTTTGGAAATCTAAATAAGAGCCAAGCAATCAACTGATATCAAAATCCAAACATGGTCATGCCCAATGAAAACCAGACCCAATATGAGTTCAAAAGGTTCTAAAGTTTGATCAAGTCATTGTGTATAGCTTACATAACTGATGAGTTCATGCGGTTCAAATATCTAGGATTCTTAAATATAAAATGAAGATATTTTGCTTCATGATATTAGGCCGAAATTGAAGGAAAGATTAGTTGGCACTTTAGTTAAATCATTCCTCAACTACTATAAATATCAGCCTCTATTTTCATAAAGGAGGACAATTGATTTGTTCTGACCCCACTCAGTAGAAAAAATACCACTGATGCAATACACTCTCAACTTTCCCTGGTTGGCTAATTGCATTATCATGATGACACTAGGTTAAATTCACTTTTATTCATCATATTCAACTTGTCAACTAATGCTATCAAAATGGGTCGGGTCTAGCGTGCCTGGCCCCATCATGTGGGGCATGTCAGGCCAAGCACAGCCCAATGCATGTGCCGTGATGGGCCTTAGGTTGGGGCACGCCGTGTTGGCCCAGCCCAGCACGCATGTGAGGCGTGCTAAGTCCAATAGTCGGCACGCTATGTCGGCATATGTGCCAACACTCCGTGTTGACCGTTGGACTCACTGTATTAATTTTTTTTTTTTTTTTTTTTTTTTTGAAGTAAAAGGTAACTTATTTTTTTTATTAATTTTTAAAAAAAATTTGACCGTTGGCTGACGTCAGTAAACGGTTAAAACTTAAAAATTTTCATAAATTTACAATTTGCCCCTTCATCTCTTCTATTTTATATGTTTACCTACATTTCAAATTTTTCTATAAATACCCCCACCCATTCCAATTTTCAAACACTTTCTATCAATCTCTCATTCTCTCCATTCTCCATTACTCTTTCTAATATCTATTCTCTACACCATTCCATATTTTCATTCTTACTTTCTCTACTCTCTCACTCTCTCTCTCTATTCTCTACACTACTAATCTACTATTCTAATTCTCTAATCTACATTATTAATTATTCTCTGATCTCTCCACCAAGATACCAAAGTACAAAGGTATTTTTTTTTCTTTAAGTGTTATTATTTAATTTTATGTTTCAGTTTTTAAATTTTATATTTATACTTAATATATTTATGCTTAGTATTAATTTTGATATTTATTCTTTTGTTTTATGTATATTTAATATTTATGCTTAGTTTATATTTTTAAGCTTTGTTATAAATTTATCATTTTATGTTTAGATTTTAGTTATTGATTTTAACATTTTTGTTTAGTTAGTAAATTTATCATTTTATGTTTAGCTATTAATTTTAATATTTTTGGTTAGTAAATTTATCATTTTATGTTTAGAATTTAGTTATTAATTTTAATATTTTTGTTTATGGCTTTTATAGTTATATGCTTAGTATATTTATGATTTTATGCTTAGTTTTTAATGAATAATGAGTTAATATTTGTATTGTAGGAAATGGATCCTAATCATCCTTATTTTCTAGACGGTTTTAACATGAAAAACGATTATTTTGACCTTTCCAGGCCGACGAAAGCGGCAACGGGACCTTCCGGTTCCGGCACCATACCGACATCACGTCTCAAATCTAAAAAGCACACATCAGAAGTATGGTAGTGTTTTGACTAATTGACTAATTGGTTTTAAAAAAAATTGAACCAATAACCGTCGGAACCGAACTGGAACCGAAACCATAGATTCCGAATTGGGAACCAAACCAAACCAGAACCAACGTCGTGTCTACATGAGAGGCACCACTAAACTCCAAAAATCATTCAAGCTATCTTGCTACAATATTACCTTCAATTTTGCTCTACGTAAGTCGTTCGACCAACATTGATTTGTTCATAATTTTTCTCTCCTCATTCACATAGACTAGTGACCGCCTTGCCTCGCCTCTAGCTAGCCTTTCACCTCCACATGTCACGTCATTCGACGTGCATTCACATGAACGATTTCGTACAATCGCCACAATACAGTTTGATCATTTAATCGTAATTCGTTCTACTTCTCTTATTTTACTTTTAACAAATACATAACTGACTTGAGCGTGGGAGAGTCCCCTAAAGAGACCACCCCCTCTCACTCTGTTTTACTTTGTTTCATTTTTACAGGTTTTCTGAGTGCTCAGCTTGCTATTTTTTGCTTTGCCTATTTTGTAGGATTGTCAATGCCCATCGTTCTACAAATTCAATTGTAGATTTTTTGGGTCTACAATGCCAACCAAAGAGAAGCATAAAGTCGGAGTAGTAGACCACCGCAAAGCAACATCCATATCCAAAGCATGCTAGAAAGCGCTTCTGCCCACCTGATCGCCTTCCTTGAAAATATGTGAAACTTGGAAATCTATAAGAGTAATTTGAAAAAGACACATTTGTAAGCCTGCCGAACACGCCAAAGAACCTGATTGGAACAACCAAAATGCAAGTGAACCACATAGGAAGAATCACTCTCGATTAGTAAATGTGCATTAGTGAGTTTTTCTCTGGTAGACATATAACTATAAACATACTTATAGCACACTTATCCACCACATCACTTTTTGCTAGAAAAAGAATTGCAGTTGGGTCAAATAATGTTTACATGACAAAAAGTGATGAGGTTGATAAGTGTGCTATAAGTATGCTCACAGTTATATTCCTATCAGAGAAAAATTGGGGCATTAGTAGTGTAATATGGAATCTGTAAAGTTTAAAATGGGCCGGGTGGCCGAGCCCAACCTTCAAATTAAGGGTTTGACCCGTGTCCAAGTCTATGATTAGGTGGGCATGACTTAACTTTGAAGCTCATGAGCCCGGAGGGCCTGGTTTGAGAACGAGGATGAACTCAAAGAAAAAACAGATAATCAACATGTTTATATTAAAATAAACTAAAATGTTTTTCTGTTTAGTGTTGTCAATATAGTTTTAATCAGGTGCGAAAACCTCCTTTTCACAGTAAATTTGATGAACAGTGAATTAAGATTTTGTTAATAGAAATATCCAAAGAGTTAAGTCTGAATCAAACTAAATTTGATGAACAGTACCCTTTGGATGAGGACGGACCAAAGATTCTATTCAAAACTAAAATATAAATACATTAAACATGTCCCCAAAAAAAATGAATTTGCATCTCAAGCCAATATCAAGAATATCGAAATTTGTATCCATCGCCACACTTAAAATGAATAGAATTTGACGAGATGAAAATGGTCCGGCGATATACCTCTCACACAGTCACACATACATTACGAGGTTGTGGGTTCAAGTCCTTCTCCTCTTAACAAAAACCCCGAATTTATGTAATACTTTAAAAAAAAAATAGAATTTTTTAATTTGATAATTGATATATTTGACCCAGATATGGAAAATCACTAGCATAAAACTCATTCTATATAGTAGTATTTTGTTTATAGGAATTATTCTATGTTGTCCTATGTAGTAGTATTATGCAATATCAAATCTCAATAGATTCCATCGGTCAATCGGTCATATACTACACATCTCATGATCAATTACCTTAACATTTTTATCGTATCTAATTGATGTAACAAAGAAAAACAAAAACTTCATGACCTTTGTTTGTATCATTATATAAAACAAAAGCCTTAAAAATTGTTTAGTTTCTTATCATTATTACAGTGTTGGCTACGTAACAACAACAACAACAAAAAAAATTAAAATGAATTTTTCTTACCAGAGAGTCACTCATATATCACTACACTAACTTTTTTAATTCTGATCGAAGTTGATGCTGATCTTGTCCTTGGTAATCAAATCGATTTCAAGATAGTAATATAGCATGCAAATCTAATAATTTGTGTCCAAACACAAAAATATTGGGTTAAAACAAAATCAATCAACATTGCTTCGGATTGTATATATAATCAAAGACTTACTAAGTCATCACCAATCCATCAATGGATGATTAAAAAAAATAACACAATTAATGTTACGATAAAAGATGAAAGCAACTTGATACATATACTTTTTTTCACTTCTTTTTTAATTAAGTACAAAAAGAGTAATTGAAACAAGAATATTTGAATATCTAAGAGGCAACAAGACAAACATTGCAATTATCGAATGGATAGATTTTTATGATTATATACGGACTTTCACTAATTAAACAAATCCAAATCTGAATTTGGAGCATTTTAATAAATTCAAAGAAAGCCAATTTCTTTCCAAGTGTAGATATTTAGACAGATTTGTTATAACTTTCAAAAAAACAATAAATCTTTGATAAAAATATATATATACATATTATTTATTGATTCTAATTTTTGTCTTACTTCACAAATCACAACATTAAGAGATAGATACTTAAATGCTTCATTCTAATTTTAGTCATATTAGAATAAATGGATTGTTAGAGCATCTCCAATGCAACTCTGACTTATGAAAAAAAAAAGATGCAACGTAGGATAAATAAACGTTATGTTAATAATTGTGTATTCAATGCAATTGTGCATATTCAACCTCAAGCTGATGTGGCAAAAAAAATATTGGACATTGTCAACATGACCGTCCACTTTCAGACGGTCTGTTACATAGCTATTTTTAGGTTGACTAAGCAAATATTTAAAACTGACATTAATTCTTCATATATTTTTGGTAAGGAAATAAAATAAAAAATAAAATACGAAAAAAAGATGGATACATCATTAGAAAAAAAATGTGTTTTAGACGGAAGCATTGGAGATCAAATTTTGAGTTGACTGTCTATCAAGTCTATTTTTATGTCATATAAGAAGTAAGTCTCTTGACATTATTGTCATGTCGACAATTATTGGTATGCAAGCTACTTTTACATTGGAGATGCTCTTAGATGTTAACGTTCAATTTTTAATTAAAAAAAATCAAGTTAATATGTATAAAAAAATAAAATGTAAACATGGTATGCCAACCAAAGAGGAGCATAAAGTCGGAGTAGTAGACCACTGCAAAGCAACATCCATATCCAAAGCATGCTTAGAAAGCACGTCTGCCCACCTAATCACCTTCTTTGAAAATATGAAAAACTTAAAAATCCATAAGAGTAATCTGAAAAAGACACATTAGTAAGCATGCCGAACACGCCAAGGAACCTGATTGGAACAACCAAAAAGCAGGTGAACCACATAGGAAGAATCACTTTTGATTAGTAATTGTGCATTAGCGAGTTTTTCTCTGGTAGGCATATAACTATAAGCATACTTATAGTACACTTATCCATCACTTCACTTTTTGCGAGAAAAAAGCATTGAAATTGGGTCAAATAATACTTACATGGAAAAAAGTGATAAGATGGATAAGTATACTCACAATTATATAATGTATTGGGTTAAAACAAAACCAATCAACATTGCTTCAGATTGTATATATAATCAAAGACTACTAAGTCATCACCAATCCATCAATGGATGATTAAAAAAAATAACACAATTAATGTTACGATAAAAGATTAAAGCAACTTGATACACATACATTTTTTCACTTCTTTTTTAATTAAGTACAAAAAGAGTACTTGAAACAAGAATATTTGAATATCTAAGAGGCAACAAGACAAACATTGCAATTATCGAATGGATAGATTTTTATGATTATATATGGACTTTCACTAATTAAACAAATACAAATCCAAATCTGAATTTGGAGGATTTTAATAAATTCAAAGAAAGCCAATTTCTTGCCAAGTGTAGATATTTAGACGGATTTATTATAACTTTCAAAAAATAATAAATCTTTGATAATATATATATATATATATACATATTATTTATTGATTCTAATTTTTGTCTTACTTCATTAAGAGATAGATACTTAAATGCTTCATTCTAATTTTAGTCATATTAGAATAAATGGATTGTTAGAGCATCTCCAATGCAAACCTGGCTTGTGAAAAAAAAAAAAAAAAAAAAGATGCAATGTAGGATAAATAAACGTTATGCTAATAATTGTGTATTCAATGCAACTGTGCATATTCAACCTCAAGCTGATGTGGTAAAAAAAAATATTAGATATTGTCAATATGACCGTCCACTTTCAGATGGTCTGTTACATAGCTATTGAAAGTACAAATAAATACAATAAATTCGGGTGTGTTCAAATATATTAATCTATTGGGGGGGGGGGGGGGGGGGGGGGGGGGGGGATAGATTATTACTAATTTTACCCAATTTTCGTTAAAGGTCAATATTACGAAAAAAGCCCAATCTAGTCAATAATAATAGCAAGTGTAATATGGTGTGAAATTTAAATAACACTTGATATTTACGTAGAAACCCAACCACTGGGAAAAACCACGGGTTGTATAGTGCGCCACACTCGAACCTCGAAATCCACTAATTGAAATGGATTTTACAACCTATGTAGACCTCGTCTAACACTCCGGTCTATAACCCCCCACTTCTACCACGCGGGCCTTTAAAAGTGGCTCTAGTCCATTTTGCTTGTGGCCTAAGCAACCTTAGCTAACAAGACTTAAATTATCAATGAATAGATAATACAACCTATATGAATATATAAAAATACTCATCAAATGCAATGAGAGCTAGGTAACTCTATATGCTTATCTACAAGGGCGTAGCTAGAAAAAAAAAAAAAAAAATGGGGTGGGCTATTCTAAATTTTATTTTCTTATTTAAAAGTCCTAAAATTTTGAAGTAACTATTAAATAATTTTTTCTTTATATTAATCAAATCAAAACAATACGAGATAAATTTTATACGAAAAGCATCAATGGTATACCTAGTTAGAGGGGACATAATGAGCCTTTCTCTCAAATAAATACCATATATAAGAAAAACACAGAAACAAATGCAAAATTATGCATTATATATACAACAAGATACTATAGAAGTGGGGGTTCGTAAATTATATTGCACCTTTTTGAGTTGGTATTTTAAGACTATCACTCATTTAATAAGTTAATTTTAAATGGTACCTAAAATTGGTTCCTTTCAAAAATGACCCCACCATAGCAACCTTCTTCACTATTTTGATTTTTTTTTTCTTTCAAAATCCTCCATCAATGAAGGTCGAAATCTTCCTCCAGCGGAGATCGAAATCGCCCTCCAATGAAGGTTGATTTGACCTCTAATGGATGTTGGAAAAAAAAATTCAGGTAATTTTCTAGACTTTTCAAGTATTTCCGAGACTTTTTAGGTAATTTCTGAGACTTTTCAAGTATTTCAAAGACTTTTCATGTATTTTCGAGTACAAAACCTAAATATCAATTATAAAATATAAAACCTAAAATAAAATTCATTATAAGTAAATAAAAATAAATAAAGTTAAATTACCTTCAAATTATGACTTGTGATTTGTGAGATTCAATAGAAGACATAAGTTAAGGTTTTGGATTTGGGAAAATGAAAAAAGAAAGAAAAAGTGGGGCGTGGTCTAATGGCTGATGCTGAAATCAGAGAGGGATAAGGAATTTGGAGAGTGAAAAAAATTGAACACTTGGGCTTGTTTTATTATGTTTAGGTTATTTGGTTTTTTGTTCAAGTTGAAGATTGAATGTTAGATGAGCTACCATGAATTAATTAATTTGGATTTTAACTAATATTTTTTAAACAAAATCAAACTTAACAATTTTTTTCAAAAAACTTGGGTGGGCTACAACCCACTCAAGCCCTTGAAGGGCTCCGCCCTTGCTTATCTAGGATGATAATATGTCAATAAAAACAATCCTAGATATTAATAGCTAAATGACATGTCAAATAGCTTAGCTAAATATAGATTATAAAAACCTAAATAGCTATCACAATACAACACTCAATCATGTCATCACAAACAATCTTTATTTTGAATTAAGATATTAATCTAAGAACATTCAAATAATAAAAGAGATGCCTTGATAAATAAAACACTAAATATCAATAATAAAAGTGAAGAACATACCAAGGGAAGTGTGATGACCAAGACTCATTCAAATAAGCAAACTAACTATGCTAGAAAATGCTTAGATGATCTTTGATGCACATGTATATGGTTTGAGTGTTTAGAAAATGAGTTTTCTATGAAATATCTCTCAAAAATCTCTCAATGAAGTTTAGGGTTCTTAAGAGTCAAGAACTTGGTTAGAGAAATGAGAAAGTGTGATATTTATAGACAAAGAGAACAGGGCATGTGAAAAGACAAAATTGCCCTTGAAATCACTGTTCGGCGGTTTCATTCTACGGTCGGGGCCGCAGAATTTAACCGTCGATTTGAACCCGAGAGGCAGGGGATCAAACGGCGACTAGATTCGGCAGTCAACAAAACCGCCGATCAAAACCCAAAAAGAAACCGACCTAAAATATCTAAAATGGCGGTTTCATTCGGCGGTTTAGAAACCGCCGATTAAACCACCAAATAGAGACCGAGATAATAAATGCATTAGGTCTATTCGGGGGCCAGACCGCCGATCGTAACTGCAGATTCAATCCAGAGCTCTCTGGAATCAAACAGCGGTTTCCATTCGACGGTCATGGCCGCCGATAAAACTGTCGTTTCACCACTAATGGTGAAACTAAAGGAGAAGCCAAGGGCATTCTCCGAAGGTGATCTTCGCACTAAACCAAGCACACTTTCGTGCATGCGCGGACGTTTCCGAACAATGTCTGGAAACGAATTACAAGACACAAAAAGCACACAACAAGATACAACAAAAAGTGCAAGTGTGTAAATGTGACATTTGAAGAAAATGCACATAAAAGTGAAGCATACATATGTAAATATTACTAGTGAGTGTGTGCAACTAAATCTCTTCAATAAGAAAATAAGCACTAGAGATATACCTTTGGAGTACTTGTCATCCTTGAGATCTTGAGTAGAGCCATTGAGCATGATCACCTATCACCTAAGCTACCCTTTACATACAACCCCAAAATGTGGTTTGTCCACGAAATAAGCCAATCAAAAATCAGGAATCCTTACAGCTATTTTTTAGGTTGACTGAGCAAACATTTAAAACTGACATTAATTCTTCATATATTTTTGGTAAGGAAATAAAATAAAAAATAAAATAGGAAAAAAAGATGGATACGTCATTAAAAAAAATGTGTTTTAGACGGAAGCATTGGAGATCAAATTTTGAGTTGATTGTCTATCAAGTCTATTTTTATATCATATAGGAAGTAGGTCTCTTAACATTATTGCCATGTCGACAATTATTGGTATGCAAGTCACTTTTGTTGGAGATGCTCTTAGATGTTAAAGTTCAATTTTTAATTAAAAAAAATCAAGTTAATATGTATAAAAAAAATAAAATGTAAACATGGTATGTCAATTAATTATTATTATGACCAAAAAATAAAGTGTTTTGCTAGTTAATGTCGTTACTATAGTTTGCCAATTAAGTAAATGTTATTAATGCCGCTTATCTCACAAACTTAAACTATTGTTTTTGACTTGATTCCCTTTTGGTAATCACTAATTACACCCACAAATCACAAATGTACTTCATATAAGAATCTTTTTACTGTCATGTTTTATTATTTTATTTTTTATTTTAATATTAAAATATGCATTTACATAGATGACGTAATACGTCTGTTTAATTGAAAATCTTCTCTAAACACACAAAACGGTCAATCCAAAAGGAATCATGATAAATAATCTATTATATATTATACCTACGGGTCAAGCTAAATCAATTTAAATAAATAACCTATTATATATTATACCTACGGGTCAATTTAAGTCAATTTAAATATATAATAATCTATTATATATTTGTGATTTAATTTTTTAACTTCAATATCCAACCACCCATATGTTTTTAATTAATCTAAAAGTTATAAATGCATTCAGATTCAACAATTGTCTCAACGACCATTATTGGATTAAGAGTACATAAGTGTTTGAAATGTTCAAATTAAAAAATTAAATCACAAATTTAATTAGCCTGAACTTATACAAATTACCAACTTATATAATTTCATAACCTATTCAAAATAATGTTTGATCATATACATCCTGAATTAGTTCATATATAGTCTAATTATAGTCGATCGGATCCGGAATAAAGTCAATTTAAAGATACTTATACGAAGCAAAATCTAATCATTTATGTCCAAACACATAATCATTGTATTCCAAGGAAGCACGGATACGGATACGGATACGGGATACGGATACGGCACGATACGGGGATACGGTAAATCTCTAAAAACTAGGATACGGATACGGCAGGATACGTCAATTAAAATAATATATATTTATATTTTTTTTAAATAAGAATATATAAAAAGATATTTGATAATTCATTCAAAAATCAAAAAATATTTATATCCAATCATCTAAATAAAACATGTCACATAACAACCTAAGCCATAACAATTTAACATATTACAATATCCAAATTAAGTCGTAACATATTACAAAATTGAAAATCCAAATAAAACATATATCACATTAGTTATAGTATATTACAAAATCCAAATAATACATAAAATAAACTCATAAAATAGATACTAAATTCCTAATTAACTTCATTATCATTATTCGCATTGTTAAAGGATCTAAATAATTTGGCATCTAACTCTAGTTCATCAAGTGAAAAGTTTGTAATCTCAAGTATCATGTTATTCTCCATGTAAATGGAATTAAAGCCAAAATTTCTTTACAGTTTCATTTTGACCCCTAAAATTTTGAAATTATAATTTAACCCCGTTTTATACTAAAATAATTATAATATTGCCCCAAACGTATTCTCGAAGTATCCCCCAAGTATCCTCCAAGTATCCCTCAAGTATCCCTCAAGTATCCTCTAAGTATCCTCCAGTCAAACTTGTGAAAAAGTCAACGGATACGCCATTTGGTGTATCGGATACGTATCCTGAAGTATCCGGGAAGTATCGGAACTGGATACGAGTTCGATACGAGTTACCTCCACCAAATGAAGTATCCGTGCTTCCTAGTTGTATTCATATTGTGGTGTATCTATCTTGGTTAAAATAAGATGAATCAATATATACAATCTGATGGATCCAACTAGTAGCTATATATACAATCCTTTCTGTTACATTTATATATGATATCAAAGAATAGGTCATCAAAAGCTATCAGATGTAAATAGTCAAAACACCAATTTTACTAATAATATATAGATGAAAGCAACACACATGACGACCTATTTTTTGACAAAATGTGAAAAAGTAGTTTATATTGTCGTATAAAGAGTAGTTCATCAATAATTTTTCAACTTTTTCAACATTACAAGTCCTTTATACTTTTTTTTTTTTTTTTTTGAAAAAGGAAACAAACAAAAACCAACTAAATAGAAGCATCAAAACGGACCAGCCTCTCCACGCAGGGAGGGCAAGAGTCCAGCCAACAACTATCAGAAACAAAAGAAAGAGCACTTCTAGCCAAAACATGAGCAACGGCATTCCGTTTCCTCGGAATATAAGCAATCGAACACAAATCCAGAGAACGGAGAAAACTAGCAATAACTGCTATAATGGGACCAACATCAACCGACGACTGACCCCCATTGTTCACCATATTAGCAACCAGAAGAGAATCTGTATCAATTTGGAAAGGAACCAGACCAGCATCCACCGCCAAATGCACACCTTCCAGCACCGCCATGGCCTCCGCCACCAGAGGAGACACCGTAGCCACCAACCTACGGCCACACGCAAGCTTAACAGAGCCAGACACATCCCGAATAATAATACCAAGACCAATCAATCGATTATCAGACCAAACTGCTGCATCAGTATTAATCTTCCAAAAACCAGCCAAGGGGGGCCTCCATTTGGTCAAGAGATCAGAATTGAGCCTAGTCTTGGGCAGCTCAATCACCTGGGAAGATCTCCATTCCTCAAGAAAATCAGATGCCCAAATAAACACCTCACCCAACTCCTGCCCAGTTTGCTTATGCACCAGCTGATTTCTACAGAACCAGACTCTCCAGAAGATGACACAGAGAAGCTCAACCTCACTAAAATTAATAGAATTGAAAATAAGAATCATAAAATCCAGAAAATGCATACCATCAGAGAAGACCAGCTTATTCAAGAAAGCACAGCTCTCCCTAATTTGTCTAAGGTCCCGACAGCCCTAAAGGGTGTGAACCATCAACTCCAGCCGTTTGTGGCAACGAGGACACACCCCATCACACGACACCCCACGCTTAGCAAGGTACGCCATAGTCGGCAACCAATGGTGGCAAGCCCGCCACAAGAAAATCCTAATTTTGGGAGGAATTCTAAACCGCCACAGCGCCTTCCACCAAGAATTTGACATATCAAGACCAGAGGACTCAGGCGAGGCTGTCATCAAGCAACCCACCTTGTACCCACTCCGAACAGAAAAGTTTCCATGCTGCTCGTAGTGCCATAACAAGGCATCATCAACGGAAGGGTCCACAGGAGGCAAAGAGAGGATCATGTCCACATCATCGGGAAGAAAATTCGCCTGCAATAACTCCGCATTCCACATCCCAGAAGCCAGCTTTAGACCATCAACTGTTAACCTCTCATTAAGATTGATAGGGGAAATTACTTTAAAAGTGGTAGCTCTTGGGATCCACCTATCCTTGTAGACTCTAACAGAACAGCCACTACCAATCCTCCACCGAGCTCCCAACTCTATAATACCCCTTCCCCACATCAAGCCTTGCCAAATCAAGGAACCCCTCATTTTTGGATTGGCATCCAGAAAAGTTGAATCCGGGAAGTAACAACTTTTGAGAACCCGCCCAGCCAAAGAAGTAGGCGTTCTCACCAGCCTCCAGCATTGCTTTGCCAGAAGGGCCCGATTAAAAATCTCCAAGTCTCGGAATCCCATCCCACCAACATCCTTAGCCCTGCACAACTTCTTCCACTCACCCCAATGCATCTTTGAATGATCTTCAGAGCCACCCCACCAAAACCTGTTACACATCTTATGGATATCAGAAATAAGCATCTTTGGAAGTTTAAACAAGCTCATGGTGTAAGTCGGAAGTGCCTGGATAACAGCCTTCAGCAGTACCTCCTTACCACCGATAGAAAGAGTCTTATTTTTCCAGCCCTTCACTTTCGCCCAAACACGATCTTTAATCCCATTAAACAGTTGTTTTTTGTTTTTACAATTCATACTTGGAAGCCCCAGATACCGTTCATGACACTTCACATGATTAACCCCAACAATTCTAGCCAATTGATCCCCCTCTTGCCACCCAATAGATTTACTGAAACACATTGCTGACTTATTAAAATTTATAACCTGACCAGACGCCACCGAATAATCATCCAGAATTCGCCGTACAGCTCTACACTCGTCCTCAGTGGCCGTCGAGAAAAGGAGGCTGTCATCTGCGAAGAAGAGATGAGAGATAATAGGCCCCGGCTTCCTACAGATAAAACCCGAAATCTGCCTGTCAATCACAGCGGAATTAATAGCGCAAGAGAGCCCCTCCGCACACAACAAGAACAGATAAGGCGACAGCGGGTCCCCCTGCCGAAGTCCTCTGGTTGGTTTTACATTCCCACTGATAACACCATTAATGATGAAAGAAAAGGAGACTGAGGAGACGCAATTTATCATGATCATCACCCACTTATCAGAGAAACCCAGCCGGCTCATCATCTTGGCAAGAAAACTCCATTCGAGCCGATCATACGCCTTTGACATATCAAGTTTGAGGGCAAAGGAACCCTTTTTACGCTTCCTATGCCGAATAGCATTAAGAGCCTCAAACCCAACGATAGCATTATCCGAAATTAGCCGACCCGGGATGAAAGCACTTTGGGCATCTGAGATAACCTCGTCAAGAACATGACAAAGACGATTTGCCAGAGCTTTCGCCACTATCTTATAAATCACGTTACATAAACTGATTGGGCGGAAATCAGCCATCCGCTCTGGATTTCGGACTTTTGGAATAAGAACCACCAAAGTCTTATTAATTCTCTCTAAAGAACATCCATCATTCAAGCATTTCAAGCAATCGGCCGTGACACTCGGACCCACCACATCCCAGAATTTATGGTAAAAAAGACCCGGAAGTCCATCTAAACCTGAGGCCTTGGTAGGCGCAATATCAAAGGTGGCCACACGCACTTCCTCAGCAGTGAAAGGTCGGTCAAGCAGCCTAGCATTAGACGATGACAGTCTGGGATGGACCTTATCCAGGACGTGCCTCATATCACTGTCGGATCGCTGAGTAGAGTGGAACATCGACGTAAAATACTGAACCACAATCTCCGACAAACTGTTAGGATCAGTCTGCCAACTACCTCTACTATCATACAGACCATCAATCCTGTTCCTCGACTTCCTCTCCGAAGCCTTTAAATGAAAGAACTTTGAGTTGCGATCTCCCTTCTGGAGCCAGTCCACCCGAGCCCGTTGCTTCCAGTACGCCTCATCAAAATCCAACAAGGCATCTAACTGCTCCTCTAGTGTTCTAGTATGATTCCAAGAACCAACCGTAATCTCCGAAGTAGCCCTTTTCAACTCATTTCTTTTATTCTGAATGTCCCTAATTAATTCCCTCATATTAGTTCTATTCCAAGACATCAGAGCACCAGAACACCGAGAGATATTGGACACAGTCCCCTACAACCCCTGACTGCTATCTGAAACAACCCAGTTCTGAGCAATCAAACGTCGGCAATCATCCTTATCCGCCCAGCATACCTCAAAATGAAACCTTATGTTCCTTCCAAAACCACCCTTTCCACCTTCATTTGGCCGCCCCATCATCATGACCAACAACGCTCGATGGTCAGAGTGCCAAAATTCCAAATGATTGATAATCGCTCTAGGAAAAAGCTGATTCCAGTCCTCATTACAAACACCTCTATCTAACCTTTCACAAACAGCCTCACCCCCTTCCCATTTGTTACTCCACGTAAATGCAGGGCCCCTGAATCCCAAATCTTCAAGCTCACAGTAGTCAAGAGCATCACGAAAGTCTTCAATCAAACCTCTGTTTCGAACTAAACCCCCCCATTTCTCATCCTCCGACAAAATTTCGTTGAAATCCCCTACGCAAAACCAAGGGTACTGGTACATATCATGAAGCCGCTTCAACATCATCCAAGCATGTTTTCGTTGCTCTGCTTCCGGATGGCCATAAAACCCAGTAAACCGCCACACCTGACACCTCCCAGACATCACCTTCACATCAATGTGAAAACGAGAGAAAGAAAGAAGAGAAATTGACACCCTATCTGTCCATAAAAGACACAACCTAGCTGAATCCTCAAATTCTCCATACGAACTTGATCAGATTTTGTTTCCATAAGAAAAATAATATCTGGAGAGTACTCTTGCTTAAACTTCTGCAAGACTCGGACCACTCGGTTACTCCCCAAACCCCGAGCGTTCCAAACTAACGAATTTATTGGACCCGGCTGGCCGGTGAAAACCGACCTGCCGATCTATCAGAAACTGCCGCATCAGTAGAATCCTCATCAGAGGAAACAAACCTGTGCTTTTTCAAGAACTCAGACCCCTTATCCGCACCCTTACCTTTTTGCTTCTTCCCTATCAGATAATGTTCCTGGGAGAGAATATCCTCACGGAGAAGATTTCTTGCTCTCCTCTTCCAGCTACTCCCTATGTTCACCGAAGTCTCTCCAATTTGGGGATATTGAGCATTGAGAACAACCCGCTGAACCTCCTTCATCCAAAATAGCTGAGACGGTCTGGGCCTTAACAAGATTAGAATTCATCACATTGATTCTGGAAGCCCTTTCTACTCCCATAGGCCCACTTTCTTCAGCAGACAGAAATGGACCTTTGTCTTGTTTAGTAAAGCCTAATGGGTCCATATAGTCAGACGGGCCAACATTTACCAAATCACCCTCCATATTACCAATTGTAAATTCAAAAGCAGTTGACTTTGCATTGATATCTCTACTATCCCGCTCATAATTGAGCACCTGATTTCCAGTGATTTCCATTCCTTTCAAGCTCGCTGTATTCAAGTAATCAAAAGTTTCTACTATTTCCTTCCTCTTTCCAATCTCCCTGATTTCTCCGGAATTCATGCATGTTAAAGTACTTACCAAAATAGGTGATTGTCGAGAACTGCCATCGACCTCTACCCTTGGTGCACCACTCCGGTCGCCGCCTCCTCTCTCTCCGGTTAGAATATTAGCTTTCCAATTCCCTCGTCCTCGTCCCTGATAACCAGATACACTTGTCCTCTCCTCTAATGGCCATGTTCGACCCCCATAGCCGTATTTTCTAGAAGGAGCAGCTGCTCGCATCCAGAAACCAAAAGGTAGTTCCTCCTCCTTGGTCCCCTCCACCCGCGATGGCTTGTCTGGACAATCTTTAGTTACATGTCCTAGCAGCCCACACCGGAAACAGAAATCCGGTAATCGTTCGTATTTAATCAGCATCACCGACTCAACACCATCCCCCATGACGTCCACCCATAAAAACCATCGTAACGGCTTATCAATCTCAAGGATTACACGAACTCTCAGGTATTTAGTCATGTAGGATCCAGAATCACCCGAATCAAAATCCACCACAGCACCCACAATACTCCCAAGGAAACGACCAATCTCTTCCGTCATGCAAATGAGAGGGGCATTGTGGATTTGAATCCAAAACTCAGTTTTATTGAATTTCATATGTTGGATATCGCCCTTCCCTTCCGGTTCCACCATAACTATCAAAGCATCATTGAAACTCCATGGACCACCAGCCATAATCCTCCTCTTATCAGCACTGTTGTCAAAATGAAAAGCAAAAATATTCCCAATAATCGGCTCAATCTCTACTTCCTCCCTTGTTCGCCATATCTTCCGTAATACCACGCGGAAACCATCCCTGTTTACTGTCTTCGTCGACAGCACTTTCCCAACTAAACTATTCTCCAGTCTCTTCAACCCCGCATCCTTCAGATCAGTTTTCAGCATTCTAACCGATCCCTCCCGTTCTTTGAGAGTCATCGAAGCACATAATCGTGCAACCTCGTCAGTGTTCATCTTTGCCACAAAAACACACACACACTCCCTAAAAGGTTATGCGTAAAAAACCCCACACGGCACACCCTAAGCAACCCTTAGACTCCTCACTCAAAACCCTACTTGACTCTTAGGAAAACCTACAGAGAAAAGAGGTACTTTTTTCCCACCTTCAGAACACCTAATACAAGTCCTTTATACTTGACCAAGCAAATGGTAGCTAGTGCACTATTTAAATTTGCTAATGTTTTTTATTAAAAAAATAATAATAAAAAATTCTTCAAGTACGAAAGAGTACTTATTGATTGATCAGGAATATGTGAATATATCATGAGGAGGCAAAGACTACAGATATATGCATTTTTTTTTCTTCTTAAATCTTATATATAAGATCTTTTTTTAATTCAGTACTCAATACCACTTAATATTTAAGACATCCTCATTTATTTGTTTTTTATTTGAAATCCTACCACTTAAATGTTAAGTTGTTTAGTTTTACTACTATACCCTCAAGTCACCATGTGAAGTGATTTAACTTTTATTATTATATAGTTATGTTTTATTTATAAAAAAATAGTTAGAAAAAAAAAATTTACGAGGAAAGAGGGGAGCCTCCTACCCTGTTGGTGTGACCTCGGCCTCCTCTAGGAGTGGCGACGGAGGCCGCCAGCCTCTCCCGCTGAATTTGGAGGAGGCTGACCTCCTCCAAGTAAAACGAATTGGAGGAGGTCAAAACTTCCTCCTATCAATCGAAAGGAGGCCAACCGGCCTCCTACTGTCAAACATAAGGAGAAAGACAGCCAGCCTCCTCCGATCGTATCATAGTGAGGTGGCGGTGGTGCCGCCTCCTCCTATTGGTTCTCCAATTTAGGGCTTAATTGGTTGAATTGGGGATTATTATATTCTAGGCAATAATTTAATTGTGTGAGGCCATTTTAGGAAATCACTTATAATTTGTTAATCATGACTTATTTTAAATGAAAAGCCATATTTTTTTTTTTAACTTTTTACATAAGATGTTTTTTAACTTCTTTTTTTTTTTTTTTTTTGATTAAAGGATAATAAGGAAACATAACGACAAGCAAAGGAAAAACCGAAAAAACACAAAGAAACACCAACACAACATAAGACTAGGAAACAGGACACCTAGCCCGGCTTATCAGCCTCAACCATCCTACTAATGCATCCAGGATAATCTTCAATCCAGCAAGCATCTTCAGAAATTCCCAACGTATTCTTCGCAAGCGCTTGGGCCACTTTGTTGAACCTTTTTTGGACATGACTGAAAGTCACTCCATTTAGGTTAGAAATAGTATTAGAAATATCAACCAGAATACTGCCACACTCAGAATTCCTCCTATCCCCTTCATTGATCCATTTAACCACAATTGCCTCATCGGATTCTATAATGCACGGGGGCAGCCCACAATCAATACCAAATTGGATACATTTTTGGATTGCTACAAGCTTGGCCACTTTTATACTGAAATTTGCCTCCACAATTAGGGAACAGGAGGCAAAAACCTCACTAGTAGAATCACGAATGACAGTCCCTATGCCAACCCTGTTGCTACCCATGTCAACCACCGTGTCACAATTGGATTTATAACTATCGTTCTCTGGCGGCTTCCAGCAGTTAACAGACCTACTACCACTTACAACACCTATCTGATTGTCTCTCTCCATGCCACGATGATCTGCTATGAAAACCTTGCTCCGGCCAACTACATCTTTCACCTTATGAATTTGGCAGCCATGAAGATTGGAATTGCGACAGAACTAGATTCTCCACACCATAACATAAAAAAGATCCATTTCCTCTTTATTCACAAGGCAAGAGACATCCCAAACCAACTCAAAAAAATTGGAATAATTACCTCTGAGGGGAGCTTTCCCATACCACCATTCATCACGGATGTGCTTTAATTTAACACACTCTAATAGGCTGTGTAAAGTAGTGGTGGCAATGTGGGCCGGCACGACGCACATGTGCCCGGTCGAATGAGCCCGTTTATGAAAACTGGCTTGGCCTGGCACGGCAAGGCAACTTGCTGTGCCGGGCCGAACCGGCCCTTTTTCAAAAACGGGTGGCCCAACACGTGTTGTCGGCACGTGCCACAATTTTTTATTTATTTAGATATTTTAATTCAAAATATTAAATATATATTTTGTTTAAATAATTTAAATTATGTTATTTTAATTGTCATTTGTCTATTTTATTTATTATTTTAGTGTAATTAAAAAAATAGATAGATTTATTATTTCTTTTAATAAAATAATTCAAAGAATAAATAAAGATAAAATATTAAAGAAAATAAAAAATACATGAAAGTACGAAAATATGAAATGAAAAATTATTTATTTATTTCGGATTTTCATTATTACATGATTGCCTACTTGCCTCATTAAAAACCTTTCCAAGAGAAACCCAGTGGAATAAAAACTTGATAAGGGAAAAAGAGTGCAATCTCTACTCTCTAAGTCTGTAGCATACTGCATATACGGAGTCGTAACGGGCCCATCTCTGTTCCGTTGTAGTTATGTCCGGGTTATAGTTATAGTGTCGACCTGTCCGTGTCCAGCCATGCATTTGCTCATATGCCTTTTCAAATTACCGATTCCCAACTTAGAAATACAACTGATAAATAAGAGTTTACAAAACTTACAACGATATTTTGTTGTGACCCTACCATCTGGGTTTGGTATTTCTTCTTTGTCAAAACACTGCCATATGTTTGAATTTGAAATGTGATTAGGAGGACGTGATGTCGGTGTTACGCCGGAACCAAAAGGTCCCGCTACCGTTTCCGTCAGAAGTTGAGGATGATTATGATCCATTTCCTACAATATAGTAATATACTAAGCATTTAATCATAAATATTGTAATATACTACTTATTACTATATTACTTATTACTAAACATTTAAATTTAATTTTAAATATACTAAGCATAAAAATATTAAAATTTATAACAAAGCATAAAAATATTAATTCATAAATATACTAATCATAAAGCCATAAATATTAAATATACATAAAACATAAGAATAAATATCAAAATTAATAACTAAGCATATATATATATATTATGTATAAATTTAAAATTTAAAAACTAAAACATAAAATTAATTAATAACATTTAAAGGAAAAGCATACCTTTGAGCTTTGGTGTCTTGGTGAGTTGGTGGAGAGATTAGAGAATAATATTAGTAATATAGTATTATAAATTTAGAATAGTAGATTAGTAGATAGTAGTACTAGAACTACTGACCAGTGTAGAGAATAGAGAGATTGAGAGAAAGTGTATGGAAATTGGAATGGGTGGGGGTATTTATAGAAAAATTTGAAATGTGGGTAAAAATATAAAATAGAAGAGATGAAGAGGCAAAATGAAATTTTTGAGGTTTTTTAAAAATGTGACCGTTTGCTGACGTCAACAATGGTCAAAATTTTAAAAAATATACTAAAAAACTGAGTTGGTAGTTGCCAACGTAAACAAAAAAAAACAAAACGGTCAGGTTTCCGGGCAGAGCCCTCCGGCCTGGCAGGCAGGTCTGGGTCAACCCGGTAGGCCGGCCGTTTTTTTTTTTCCCAATATTTTAATTCAATTGTTAATTTGTTATTTTATTTGTTAGTTTGTTTCTTTGTTACGTTATAAATTTATAATATTGTTTAAATTGTTACATTATAATATTGTTTAAATATTTGTAATTGTAATTTGTCTATCTTATTTATTAGTTTAATCTAATAAAAAAATGTAGAAAATAGAAAGATTTATTATTTTAGATGAAATCAAGCTAAAAGCTTAAAGAAAATAAAAATAGATGAAATTATGAAAATATGAAACGAAGAATTATTTATTTATTTCAGAGTCAGTGTGTACTGATATAACTATATCAGTACCAATGCATGTGGACCACTGATTATGGAGAAATTTTGATAAGTGCATACACTTTGAGTCAAAGCATGTAAATCTATTGGTCCACATCCAACGTATTGATGAAGTTATATAAGTACACACTGATTTAAACATTTATATATATACATGTGGATATTAATTAGAGATTTGAAAAAGGAAAAAGATATATTCGGCTTGATTGGAAACCGACAAAACTCTAAAAAAATGGGCTGGTTTGGTTGATGGATTGGGATTTGGTAACCTATAAGAGGACTCTCTCGTTTCTTTTTTTTCTTTTTTAAATTATTTCCAGTCCTAATTGAACCATGAAATCTAATCCTATAATGATTGTGGTATACAAAAATAGCACAACAAACATTAAGGTTCAATTTTGGAAATCCAAATGAGGAGCCAAGCAATCAACTGATATCAAAATCCAAACATAGTCAGACCCAATGAAAACCAGACCCAATATGGGTTCAAAAGGTTCCAAAGTTTGACCAAGTCACTGTGTACAGCTTACATAACTGATGAGTTCATGTAGTTCAAATATACATAACTGATGAGTTCATATAGTTCAAATATCTAGGATTCTTAAAATAAAATGAAGATATTTCTTTCCATGATATCAAGCCGAAATTGGAGGAAAGATTAGTTAGCACTTCAGTTAGATCATTCCTCAACTATTATAAATATCAGCCTCTATTTTCATCAAGGAGGACAATTGATTTGTTCTGGCCCCACTCAGTAGAAAAAATACCACTAATGCAATACACTCTCAACTTTCCCTAGTTGGCTAATTGCATTATCATGATGACACTAGTTTAAATTCACTTCTATTCATCATATTCAACTTGATAACTAATGCTATCTCTCTGTTCCATCACCTAGCACATCTACTCGTAGGATCCAATGAAGCAAAAAAGTGTGGCCAGAAAACTCAGAGAGGAATTTGAAACAAAGGAGTTGACAACAGTTATTGCTGATACTAACATTAATGTGGGGCCGATGGCAGACCCGTTAAAAGATAACTGGAAACACGTGGCGGGAAAAGGTTCGCTAGGGAAAGAGTCAACATGTGTATCACCCAAAGATAGTGCAATATCGGTGGAAATTGTGAATAAAGTGACCCAGTTAGGAAAGGAACCTATATACCTAAAGAAGCAATTGGGCCGAATTGAGGGGCTTTGTGAAATGGAAGTTGATTCTGGGTTGGCCTCAAATAAAATACAGTTTGAATCTGAACTGGCTAGGACTATGGAGACAAAGGGAGAGGATGGTAAGTCAATTGGGCCTAAAGTAGGGAAATGGAAAAGATGGGCTAGGGATGGTACCCGTTTTGACAGTGGGGTGAGCAAGGAAAATCAGTTGTGGAAAAGATCACTGGTGAGAGATGATAATCAGACAAAGAAAAAGCTGAAACTTTACGCCAATAGTATTGGTTCAGCGGTTGATTATGAGGAAATATCGGTGAGTCGGTTTTATCTGACTTGCCGGGAGCAATGAAATCCTAGTTTGGAATGCTAGGGGTATGGGTAGTACCCGGGCGTTCCATATCCTCCGTAGCTTCAAGCAAGCTCACAACCCAGAATGTGTGTTCTTGATGGAGACAAAAACTGATAACGTTTTGATGGAGAATGTTCGTGTTAAGTTGGGTTTCAGTTGTAAGTTGGTAGTGAATTGTGTTGGTCGAAAAGAGGGTTTATGCCTTTTTTGGACAGATTTAGTTGATGTTCATCTTTTATCTTATTCTTTTTTTCACATTGATGTTAGAATAATTTCTCACGGAAGTATTAATTGGAGGATTACTGGTTTCTATGGGCAACCAGAAGCAAGTCAGAGGCAACATGCTTGGACACTTCTCAGACGCCTAAAAAGCATGTCAACTTTGCCTTAGATGTGTGCAGGGGATTTTAATGAAATCCTAGAGGACTCAGAGAAAGTTGGGAGCCTTCCGAGACCGCGATTGTTGATTGAAAATTTTGGGAATGTTCTGGATGATTGTAGGCTGCAGGATATGGGGTTCCTGGGTCCATCCTTCACATGGTGCAATAAACGCAGGGGTGCCGAGATGGTTCAGGAGAGGCTTGATCGGGGTACTTGTGAATTATGATTTTAACTGGCAAAGCTTGTACCCAGACTCGAGTGTTACTCATTTGGAGCACTGGAAATCGGATCATAGGCTGCTCTTATTTGAGATTGCTCAACGTGTTAGAAGACCTGATATTGTTGAAAATGGCAATCAATGAAGATTCCATTTTAAAGAGTGTTGGGCAGACCAAAGTAGGTGTGCTGATTTAATTACGCAAGTTTGGAACAAGGATTACGCTGGTAATGAAATGGAGAGAGTGATGGCTGGAATAAAAGGCTGTACAGGTCAGCTTCAGAGGTCGTACGCTGAAAACCGTAGAACATTGAAAAGAGATATTAATTGTAAGCAGCTAGAGCTTCGTAGAGCAACTAATAATATTGGCAGTGATTCTTGGGCAGGTATTCACAAGATAGAAAGGGAACTTGACGATCTGATGGATTTGGATGAGTCGTATTGGTAACAAAGCTCAAGAGAAAACTGGCTTAAAGGTGAGGATAAGAACTCGAAATACTTTCACTCTCGAGCAACGGCTAGGAAATCATGTAATAAAAAGTAATAAGACGGATAAGTGTGCTATAAGTATACTCACAGTTATATTCCTACCAGAGAAAAACTGGCGCATTAGTAGTGTAATATGGAATCTGTAAAGTTTAAAATGGGCCGGGTGGCCGAGCCCAACCTTCAAATTAAGGGCTTGACACGTGTCCAAGTCTATGATTAGGTGGGCATGACTTAACATTGAGGCTCATGAGCCCGGAGAGCCTGGTTTGAGTACGAGGATGAACTCAAAGAAAAAACAAATAATCAACATGTTTATATTAAAATAAAATAAAAAATAAACAAATTAACTAAAATGTTTTTCTGTTTAGTGTTGTCAATATAGTTTTAATCTCCTTTTCACAGTAAATTTGGTGAACAGTGAATTAAGATTTTGTTAATAGAAATATCCCAAGAGTTAAGTCTGAATCAAACTAAATTTGATGAACAGTACCCTTTGGATGAGGTCGGACCAAAGATTCTAATCAAACTAAAATATAAATACATTAAACATGTCCCAAAAAAAAAAAAAAAAAAAAGAATTTGCATCTCAAGCCAATATCAAGAATATTGAAATTTGTATCCATCGCCACACTTAAAATGAATAGAATTTGACGAGATGAAATTGGTCCGGCGACATACCTCTCACACAGTCACACTTATATTATAAGGTTGTGGGTTCGAATCCTCCTCCTTCTAACAAAAACCCAAATTTTATGTAATTCTTAAATAAATAAAAAAAATAGAATTTTTTAATTTGATAATTGATATATTTGACCCGGATATGGAAAATCACTAGCATAAAACTCATTCTATATAGTAGTATTTTTTATTTTTTTTTATAGGAATTATTCTATGTTGTCCTATGTAGTAGTATTATGCAGGTAATATCAAATCTCAATAGATTCCATCAGTCAATCGGTCATATACTACACATCTCATCAATTACCTTAACATTTTTATCGTATCTAATTGATGTAACAATGACCAGGTATCAAAAAAAAAAAAAAAAAAAAAAAAAAAATTTAATTGATGTAACAATGAAAAACAAAAACTTCATGACCTTTGTTATTGTATCATTATAAAACAAAAGCCTTAAAAATTGTTTAGTTTCTTATCATTATTACAGAGTTGGCTACGTAACAACAACAACAACAAAAATTAAAATGAATTTTTCTTACCAGAGAGTCACTCATATATCACTACACTAATTGCCACATCCACCATATATCTTCTTTTTTAATTCTGATCGAAGTTGATGTTGATCTTGTCCTTGGTAATCAAATCGATTTCAAGATAGTAATAGCATGCAAATCTAATAAGTTGTGTCCAAACACAAAAATATTTGTGATATATAATGTATTGGGTTAAAACAAAATCAATCAACATTGCTTCAGTTTGTATATATAATCAAAGACTACTAAGTCATCACCAATCCAAACATTGCAATTAATGTTATGATAAAAGATGAAAGCAACTTAATACACATACTTTTTTTCACTTCTTTTTTAATTAAGTACGAAAAGAGTACTTGAAACAAGAATATTTGAATATCTAAGAGGCAACAAGACAAACATTGCAATTATCGAATGGATAGATTTTTATGATTATATATGGACTTTCACTAATTAAACAAATCCAAATCTGAATTTGGAGGATTTTAATAAATTCAAAGGAAGCCAATTTCTTGCCAAGTGTAGATATTTAGACATATTTATTATAACTTTCAAAAAATAATAAATCTTTGATAAAAAATATATATACATATTATTTATTGATTCTAATTTTTGTCTTACTTCACAACATTAAGAGATAGATACTTAAATGCTTCATTCTAATTTTAGTCATATTAGAATAAATGGATTGTTAGAGCATCTCCAATGCAAGCCTGACTTGTGAAAAAAAAAGATGCAACGTAGGATAAATAATCGTTATGT
Organism: Acer campestre; assembly: GCA_954870605.1. NCBI lineage: Eukaryota > Viridiplantae > Streptophyta > Magnoliopsida > Sapindales > Sapindaceae > Acer > Acer campestre. The sequence continues at coordinate 21,691,819 of OX940801.1, read as the reverse complement.
TAATAATTGTGTATTCAATGTAACTGTGCATATTCAACCTCAAGTTGATGTGGCAAAAACAATATTAGACATTGTCAACATAACCGTCCACTTTCAGACGGTCTGTTACATAGCTATTTTTTGGGTTGAGTCAGCAAACATTTAAAAATGACATTAATTCTTTATATATTTTTGGTAAGGAAATAAAATAAAAAATAAAATAGGAAAAAAAGATGGATACGTTATTAAAAAAAAAATGTGTTTTAGACAGAAGCATTGGAGATCAAATTTTGAGTTGATTGTCTATCAAGTCTATTTTTATGTCATATAGGAAGTAAGTTTCTTGACATTATTGTCATGTCGACAATTATTGGTATGCAAGTCACTTTTGTTAGAGATGCTCTTAGATGTTAAAGTTCAATTTTTAATTAAAAAAAATCAAGTTAATATGTATAAAAAAATAAAATGTAAACATGGTATGTCAATTAATTATTATTATGACCAAAAAATAAAGTGTTTTGCTAGTTAATGTCGTTACTACAGTTTGCCAAAATCTAATCATTTATGTCCAAACACATAATCATTGTATTCATATTGTGGTGTATCTATCTAGGTTAAAATAAGAGATGAATCAATATATACAATCTGATGGATCCAACTAGTAGCTCTATATATACAATCCTTTCTGTTAGATTTATATATAATATCAAAGAATAGGTCATCAAAAGATATCAGATGTAAATAGTCAAAACACCAATTTTACTAATAATATGTAGATGAAAGCAACACACATGACGACCTATTTTTTGACAAAATGTGAAAAAGTAGTTTATATTGTCGTATAAAGAGTAGTTCATCAATAATTTTTCAACTTTTTCAACATTACAAGTCCTTTATACTTGACCAAGCAAATGGTAGCTAGTGCACTATTTAAATTTGCTAATGTTTTTTTTTAAAAAAAAAAATAAAAAATAAAAAATTCTTCAAGTACGAAAGAGTACTTATTGATTGATCAGGAATATGTGAATATATCATGAGGAGGCAAAGACTAAGGATGCATTTTTTTTTTTTTCTTCTTAAATCTTATATATAAGATCTTTTTTTAATTCAGTACTCAATACCACTTAATATTTAAGACATCCTCATTTATTTGTTTTTTATTTGAAATCCTACCACTTAAATGTTAAGTTGTTTAGTTTTACTACTTTACCCTCAAGTCACCATGTGAAGTGATTTAACTTTTATTATTATATAGTTATGTTTTATTTATAAAAAAATAGTTAGAAAAAAAAATTTGACGAGTAAAGAGGGGAGCCTCCTACCCTGTTGGTGTGACCTCGGCCTCCTCTAGGAGTGGCGACGGAGGCCGCCAGCCTCTCCCACTGAATTTGGAGGAGGCCGATCTCCTCCAAGTAAAACGAATTGGAGGAGGTCATGACTTCCTCCTATCAATCGAAAGGAGGCCAACCGGCCTCCTACTGTCAAACATAAGGAGAAAGACAGCCAGCCTCCTCCGATCGTATCATAGTGAGGTGGCTGTGGTGCCGCCTCCTCCTATTGGTTCCCCAATTTAGGGCTTAATTGGTTGAATTGGGGATTATTATATTCTACGCAATAATTTAATTGTGTGAGGCCATTTTAGGAAATCACTTATAATTTGTTAATCATGACTTTTTTTAAATGAAAATCCATATTTTTTTTTTAACTTTTTACATAAGATGTTTTTTAACTTTTTTTTTTTTGGGGTTAAAGGATAATAAGGAAACATAACAACAAGCAAAGGAAAAACTGGAAAAACACAAAGAAACACCAACACAACATAAGACTAGGAAACAGGACACCTAGCCCGGCTTATCAGCCTCAACCATCCTACTAATGCATCCAGGATAATCTTCAATCCAGTAAGCATCTTCAGAAATTCCCAACGTATTCTTCGCAAGCGCTTGGGCCACTTTGTTGAACCTTTTTTGGACATGACTGAAAGTCACTCCATTTAGGTTAGAAATAGTATTAGAAATATCAGCCAGAATACTGCCACACTCAGAATTCCTCCTATCCCCTTCATTGATCCATTTAACCACAATTGCCTCATCATATTCTATAATGCACGGGGACAGCCCACAATCAATACCCAATTGGATACATTTTTGGATTGCTACAAGCTTGGCCATTTTTATACTGAAATTTGCCTTCGCAATTAGGGAACAGGAGGCAAAAACCTCACCAGTAGAATCACGAATGACAGTCCCTATGCCAACCCTGTTGCTACCCCTGTCAACCACCGCGTCACAATTGGATTTATAACTATCGTTCTCTGGTGGCTTCCAGTAGTTAACAGACCTACTACCACCTATCTGATTGTCTCTCTCCATGCCATGATAATCTGCTATGAAAACCTTGCTCCAGCCAACTACATCTTTCACGTTATGAATTTGGCAACCATGAAGATTGGAATTGCGACAGAACCAGATTCTCCATACCATAACATAAAAAAGATCCATTTCCTCTTTATTCACAAGGCAAGAGATATACCAAACCAGCTCAAAAAAATTGGAATAATTACCTCTGAGGGGAGCTTTCCCATACCACCATTCATCACGAATGTGCTTTAATTTAACACACTCTAACAGGCTGTGTAAAGTAGTGGTGGCAATGTGGGCCGGCACGGCGCACATGTGCCGGGCCTAATGAGCCAGTTTATGAAAACTGGCTTGGCCTGGCAGGGCATAGCAAGTTGCTGTGCCGGGCCGGGGCGGCCCATTTTCAAAAACGGGAGGCCCGACACGTGATGTCGACATGTGCCACATGTGTCGGGCAGGGTCGGCACGTGCCACAATTTTTTTTTTATTTAGATATTTTAATTCAAAATATTAAATATATATTTTGTTTAAATAATTTAAATTATGTTATTTTAATTGTAATTTGTCTATTTTATTTATTATTTTAGTGTAATTAAAAAAATAGATAGATTTATTATTTCTTTTAATAAAATAATTCAAAGAATAAATAAAGATAAAATATTAAAGAAAATAAAAAATACATGAAAGTATGAAAATATGAAATGAAAAATTATTTATTTATTTCGGATTTTCATTATTACATGGTTGTCTACTTGCCTCATTAAAAACCTTTCCAAGAAAAACTCAATGGGATAAAAACTTGATAAGGGAAAAAGAGTGCAATCTCTACTCTCTAAGTCTGTAGCATACTGCATACACGGAGTCATAATGGGCCCGTCTCTGTTCCGTTGTAGTTATGTCCGGGTTATAGTTATAGTGTCGACCTGTCCATGTCCAGCCATGCATTTGCTCATATGCCTTTTCAAATTACCGGTTCCTGACTTAGAAATACAACTGGTAAATAAGAGTTTACAAAACTTACAACGATATTTTGTTGTGACCCTACCGTCTGGGTTTGGTATTTCTTCTTTGTCAAAACACTGCCATATGTTTGAATTTTTTAATTTGATAATTGATATATTTGACCCAGATATGGAAAATCACTAGCATAAAACCCATTCTATATAGTAGTATTTTTTTTTATAGGAATTATTCTATGTTGTCCTATGTTGTAGTATTATGCAGGTAATACCAAATCTCAATAGATTCCATCGGTCAGTCGGTCATATATTACACATCTCATCATCAATTACCTTAACATTTTTATCGTATCTAATTGATGTAACAAAGAAAAACAAAAACTTCATGACCTTTGTTTGTATCATTATAAAACAAAAGCCTTAAAAATTGTTTAGTTTCTTATCATTATTACAGAGTTGGCTACGTAACAACAACAACAACAACAAAAATTAAAATGAATTTTTCTTACCAGAGAGTCACTCATATATCACTACACTAATTGCCACATGCACCATCTTCTTTTTTAATTCTGATCGAAGTTGATGTTGATCTTGTCCTTGGTAATCAAATCGATTTCAAGATAGTAATATAGCATGCAAATCTAATAATTTGTGTCCAAACACAAAAATATTGGGTTAAAACAAAATCAATCAACATTGCTTCAGATTGTATATATAATCAAAGACTTACTAAGTCATCACCAATCCATCAATGGATGATTAAAAAAAATAACACAATTAATGTTACAATAAAAGATGAAAGCAACTTGATACACATACTTTTTTTCACTTCTTTTTTAATTAAGTACAAAAAGAGTACTTGAAACAAGAATATTTGAATATCTAAGAGGCAACAAGACAAACATTGCAATTATCGAATGGATAGATTTTTATGATTATATACGGACTTTCACTAATTAAACAAATCCAAATCTGAATTTGGAGGATTTTAATAAATTCAAAGAAAACCAATTTCTTGCCAAGTGTAGATATTTAGACAGATTTATTATAACTTTCAAAAAATAATAAATCTTTGATAAAAAAATATATTATATATACATAGTATTTATTGATTCTAATTTTTGTCTTACATCACAACATTAAGAAATAGATACATAAATGCTTCATTCTAATTTTAGTCACATTAGAATAAATGGATTGCAAGATGTTAAAGTTCAATTTTTAATTAAAAAAATCAAGTTAATATGTATAAAAATAAAAATAAAAATAAAAAGTAAACATGGCATGTTAATCATATCATATCATATCATATCATATCATATATATATATTTAATAATAGAGTTTCACCAGCGCCACATGTCGCCGTATGAGGGCTTTGGAATTAAATGTAATCATATATTCCTAATATTTTCTATTATTAAGCTTTGAATTTAAATTGGCTATTCATCTTATTATTAGTGATTGCTATTATTCTATATTAATAATCATATATATTATTAATATCTTCTATTATTAAATGTTTTTTTCATTTCTTCAAAATAATAAAGAAATAAATGCTACAGTTAAATCAATTTAGTAAATAATAATAATAATAATAAAAGCAAATAAATAATAACCCTTTCCTATTCAACTTTAAAGTGGAATATTTAGGATTCTTAAACTGTCAAGCTAAATTCAAGGAATTAAAACAATGATTTTTATTTGATTAATGACAATTGTGGTTTTGTAGACTCAATTATTTAAACCATCATCTCTCTCTCTCTCTAAACCATTTATGCCCTCTCATCTCCCTCAATTTTCTCTATAAAAACCATCCAAAATCTAATATTTTTTTCCATCTCATTCCATTGACTTTTTCAACAAACTCAAAACAAGCGGTGGAGAATTGGATGCCATTGGGTGGTAAGAGGAATTTCTATAGATTTTTTTTTTTTTTTAATATTTGGTTGAATAATTTTAATCCTTTAGTTTTAGTTTTAGTTTTAGTTTTTTTTTTTTTTTTTTTTTTAAATCTCATGTTTTTTCCATCTCAGCCTATTGACTCTCCCTCACGAGCAAACTCAAAACAAGCGATGGGGAATTTGATGGCGTTGGGTGGTGAGAGTAATTTCTACAGATTTTGTTTTAATATTTGATTGAATATATATATATTTTTTTTTGTAGGCAACGCTTTAGTAGTTAAAAGGGTAACTTTGGATTGATCATGGAATTTTAACTTTGGCAGTCTTGGATTTTCAATTAGCTGTCAACTGAGGTGTTTGTTATGGAACCATCTAGTAAGGCTAGCATCTTGCTCATAACCACCAATGCAGAAAATCAATGAACTGGTCAAAACTTATGATGTGCTTTGTACTTATGAACGATGGATTCAATAGACATACTATTACTATAGATAAATATTAGGGTTATATTCTTGGTTCTAACTACAGCACTATATAATCTCTTATAAAAAAATACTGTATCTACTCCAGTTTTTGGAATCAAATACCCGATTTTTCCCCGGATTTTTTTAAGGTAATTTATACATTTTTTTGGCAGTTTTTTTTCTTTATATATATATATATATGTGTGTGTGTGTGTGTGTGTGTGTGACCTTTTTGCTCTCTTTTCTTTTTGGTTTTTTAGAATGTATTAATTATGCATTGAATACAAGATTATTATTCCAAAAATAACTGTTAGAATTTTAATTATCCATATAAATGATAATAAATGAATATTTTTCAAAACATCAATTGTAATACCAAATTAATAGTAATCCGTTTTTTTTTTCTCAAAAAAAAAATAGTAATCCGTTTTTTTTTTTTATATATATAGAATTAATGATAAATTCTAAAAACTTATTAATTGTAAGATATTAATGATATTATTATAACATAACAAATAATTAAAATAATAGGTTCAAAAAAATTAAAATAATAGTTTTTGATCAATTATTAATGGTAACACATTATAAACATTAATTATTACATTCAATTAAATAGATTCATTTTCTAAATATATGGAATTCACTCTTAATTTTACACACACACACACACATACATACATATATATATATATATATATATATATAATGGTAATAAATAACAAATAACTCCTACTACTATTTGTATCTCCATAAAATTCTTCACCATTTTTTTTATTGAATCATCTATTAGAAGGATGTTTGAAAAAAAAAAAAAACTAATCAAGAATTTATTAAAAAAAAAAATAGAATGTTTTAGAAAAAAAATTGTGGAAAAATAAATTAATTTATCACTTGATTTGATAATATCCTCCATGGCGTTTTTATTTTTTATTTTTTATTTTTATTTAATTAATACTTCTACAAGTGTTTCTAGAATGAGCGTTTTTGTAATATACATATATATATATATATATAATATTTTCGAGTAAATTGGGGTGTATTTAGAGGTTTCAAAATTTTAATTTATTAAAATGAAATGTCTTAAGAAAATAAATGTGAAAAAAAAAAATGGATTATAAATAGCTAATCTCAATAGTTATTTAACTCTATATAATTATAAATATTTATAATTTTTTTTCTATTTTTTACCTTTTTGTTTTCTTTTCTTTTAGATTATTTAGAATGTATTAACTATGCATTAAATACAATATGATTATTTCTAAAAATAAAAGTTTTTGAATTTTAATTATTCTTATAAATGGCAATAAATAAATATTTTATAAAGAAAATTAAAATAGTAATTGTATTACCAAATCAATGGTAATCTGTTTGTTTTTTTTAAAAAAAAAAAAAATTTTATGGAATTAATGGTAAATTTGAAAAGCATATCAATGGAAATATATTAATGATAGCATAACAAAAATTAATAATTTGTTATTATATATATATTACTAAAGAGATATATAGAGAGCTTTTCAATTAATACAAAAAATAATTTTTAATTAACCTATATAATAAATTAAATAATCCTTAAGAAATATGTTCATCTAAACTGGAATAATGGAGATAGAAATGGAGAGTCTCTGTTTATTAATGAGATTGGAGACCTAAGAGTTTCCTTAACGGATTATTAGAGACAATAACCATCATTATAATTGACAATGATTTAATTAAATCAGATTTAACTACTTAAGAATCGGTTCATCTTGCTTTATTGTTTTATAATTAGTTTTTTTTTTTTATCAAAATATAATTTGTTATTTATTAATAATATCAATAATTCAATCATTAATAAATTTAACATTACAATTCAATGAACATTATTTGTTGGGAAAGTCAACAGACATGTCAACTTCTCTGATAAACAAATAATTTTTTTTTTTTAACATTTCTCCTTAATTGGAGGATCTATGTATATCATCAATGTTGTTGTGTTCATTAAGTTTAAACATGTTTGCATCAAAAATTTCGGTATAAACAACACAATGTTTTACGAACAATTTTTTATTCAAAGCCTGTGCAACGCTCGGGTTGAAAAACTAGTATATATATAATAATAGAGTTTCAAAGTGCCACATGTCGTCGTGAGGGAGCTTTGGATTTAAATGTTATTATTTTCTAAATAGTGATGGCCTTAAATTCTGGTGAAGTTATTGAATGCATTTTATAGTTTATATATACAGCTAAAAAACCATTCAAATTCTCTTTGTAACAATTAAGAAAGAAGAAGATTGAAGATCATGAAAAATGGGGATTGAAACCGAAGCTACCCTCTTTGTCACCTAGCATTTAATAGCTGATTACAAGTCTTATATAGTTCATTCTTTCATCTTCTATTCTCTGGTTCAAAATGGCTACATACGCCATATTATTAAAAGGTATGTCTTCACTCTTCAGCTTCCATTTTAATATTTATCTCTTTTTTTATTATAATAAGAATTTGGAATCTCTTAATTTTATTTTAGGAAGACATGCTTCACCAAGCCTTTGCCTGTTCAAAATTGAGTCTTTCTCATCATTTTCTAAAGCTTCGATATAGATATTTTGCTCAGATGATTTTGAGGTTAAACTCTGGAGGCTATAAATGTTATACTTTCTCACCATTTTAATATTATATATGGACTTCACTAACATGTGATTTGCTATGACAGGAAAAATGTGGATCTACCCAACTGGAAACAAGAGCATACATAGAAAATATCATATTTCTATTGAATTGGAATTGTTGGATACCAGTTATTTCTCTACTGGGTAGAGCCCTTGATTATGTATCTTTACATATAAATTTGTCATAGCATGTATTCTGTTTATTGTCAGAATTTAATTTTAATGTGTTTTAGATCAGCTCAAAAACCATTCAAATTCTTTTATAATACCTATTAATCACATCATTACCCAATGATAATGTCCTCTCCTCTTCCTCAGCATTTCCATAAACAGCCACTTGACTCAGAAAAAAAATGTTAATCATAAATAGCAACGTTTCGTCGTGAGGGCTTTCGGGTATTAATTGGTTGTCTTAGTTGTTAATTTATTATTGCTTTCTTTAAAAAAAAAAATATTAACCGTGGCTTTAAATTTATTGGTCAAATCCCATAAAATTGTGATATCAAATTCATTCCATGCATCCATTATCATTAAATGCATAATCATGCACGCTATACATTTGGTTTCCTGTTTCTGATTATTCAAATTTCAAGTATATGTGATTATTCAATGAATTTTGAAATTTTCAATACTTTGTTATGGAATATCAATTATCACAAAGTTTTGAAGCGGGTTTTCATACTATAAATTTATTTTTCCGATTGAATTGTAAATAATCTTGAGTCTGCTATTTGTATAAACCCTCTGCAATAAGCTCTAAAGATAGGTGATTATTTATTTTTCCGTGAAAATGATTTTTAGGTGTTTGAAAATGATGCAACTACTCTCCACAAGAGATGTAAGAAACATACCAAAGGTTATGAAACCTATTCAAGTGATTATTCACTGCAATTAAGGCTTTTTGCAATCAAGTTAACATGTATTGTTTCATATTTTTTTGTTCTTGATGAAACCTATTCAAGAGGAAGATAGTTGAGGAAGAATTTATTGTTTTTTTTTTTTTTTCATAATGAATAGAAATGTAAGTATATATATTTGTTGGGTTTGTAATATGAGTAATGCTACGTTGCTCAAATTTGGTGCTCAAATGATGTGGCAACACTGTGATCTATTCATTTAAATCATACAAATTTTATTAAATAGTATTGTTGTAATATTCATCCATAAAGAAGGATAATAGTTTTTATCAAAACCTGTGCATCGCACGGGTCTGTAAAATAGTATATATATAATAATAGAGTTTCACCAGCGCCACATGTCACCATATGAGGGCTTTGGAATTAAATGTAATCATATATTCCTAATATTTTCTATTATTAAGCTTTGAATTTAAATTGGCTATTCATCTTATTATTATTGATTGTTATTATTCTATATTAATAATCATATATATTATTAATATCTTCTATTATTAAATGATTTTTTTCATTTCTTCAAAATAATAAAGAAATAAATGCTACAATTAAATCAATTTAGTAAATAATAATAATAATAATAATAATAATAAAAGCAAATAAATAATAACTCTTTCCTATTCAACTTTAACGTGGAATATATTGGATTCTTAAACTGCCAAGCTAAATTCAAGGAAAAAAAACAATGATTTTTATTTGATTAATGACAATTGTGGTTTTGTAGACTCAATTATTTAAACCATTCTCTCTCTCTCTAAACCATTTATGCCCTCTCATCTCCCTCAATTTTCTCTCTAAAAACCATCCAAAATCTCATATATTTTTTCCATCTCATTCCATTGACTTTCTCAATAAACTCAAAACAAGCGGTGAAGAATTGGATGTCATTGGGTGGTAAGAGGAATTTCTATAGATTTTTTTTTTTTTTAATATTTGGTTGAATAATTTTAATCCTTTAGTTTTTTTTTTTTTTTTTTTTAAATCTCATGTTTTTTCCATCTCAGCCTATTGACTCTCCCTCACAAGAAAACTCAAAACAAGCGGTGGGAAATTTGATGGCGTTGGGTGGTAAGAGTAATTTCTACATATTTTGTTTTAATATTTGATTGAATAATTTTTTTTAATTTTTTTTTTTTTTTTGTAGGCAACGCTTTAATAGTTAAAAAGGTAATTTTGGATTGATCATGGAATTTTAACTTTGGCAGTCTTGGATTTTCAATTAGTTGTCAACTAAAGTGTTTGTTATGGAACCATCCAGTAAGGCTACCATTCTGCTCATAACCACCAATGCAGAAAATAAATTAACTGTTCGAGACTTATGATGTGCTTTGTACTTAAGAATGATGGATTCATTAGACATACTATTACTATAGATAAATATTAGGGTTATATTCTTGGTTGTAACTGTAACACTATATAGTCTCTTATAAAAAAAAATAAAAAATAAAAAAATATATATTGTATCTACTCCAGTTTTTGGGAATCAAATACCCGATTTTTCCCCGGATTTTTTTAAGGTAATTTATACATTTTTTTTTTGGCAGTTTTTTTCTTTATATATATATATATATAATCTTTTTGCTCTCTTTTCTTTTTGGTTTTTTAGAATGTATTAATTATGCATTGAATACAAGATTATTATTCCAAAAATAACGGTTAGAATTTTAATTATCCATATAAATGATAATAAATAAATATTTTTCAAAACATCAATTGTAATACCAAATTAATAGTAATCCGTTTTTTTAATAGAATTAATGATAAATTCTAAAAACTTGTTAATTGTAAGATATTAATGATATTATGATAACATAACAAATAATTAAAATAATGGGTTCAAAAAAATTAAAATAATAGTTTTTGATCAATTAATAATGGTAACACATTATAAACACTAATTATTACATTCAATTAAATGGATTCATTTTCTAAATATATGAAATTCACTCTTAATTTTACATAATATATGGTAATAAATAACAAATAACTCCTACTACTATTTGCATCTCCATAAAATTCTTCACCATTTATTTTTTTTATTGAATCATCTAAGAGAAGGATGCTTGAAAAAAAATATAATCAAGAATTTATTAAAATAATAGAATGTTTTAGAAAAAATAAATTGTGGAAAAATAAATTAATTTATCACTTTGTTTGATAATATCCTCCATGGAGTTTTTATTTTTTATTTTTTATTTTTATTTAATTAATACTTCTACAAGTGTTTCTAGAATGAGCGTTTTTATAATATATATATATATGTATAATATATATATATATAATATTTTCGAGTAAATTGGGGTGTATTTAGAGGTTTCAAAATTTTAATTTATTAAAATGAAATGTCTTAAGAAAATAAATGTGAAAAAAAATGGATCGTAAATAGCTAATCTCAATAGTTATTTAACTCTATATAATTATAAATATTTATAATTCTTTTTCTATTTTTTACCTTTTTGTTTTTTATTTTATTTTAGATTGTTTAGAATGTATTAACTATGCATTAAATACAATATGATTATTTCTAAAAACAAAAGTTTTTGAATTTTAATTATTCTTATAAATGGCAATAAATAAATATTTTATAAAGAAAATTAAAATAGTAATTGTATTACCAAATCAATGGTAATCTATTTGTTTTTTTTATTATTATTTATTTTTATGGAATTAATGGTAAATTTTAAAAGCATATCAATGGAAATATATTAATGATAACAATAAAAAAATTAATAATTTGTCATTATATATATATATATTGCTAAAGAGATATATAGAGAGCTTTTCAATTAATACAAAAAATAATTTTTAATTAACCTATATAATAAATTAAATAATCCTTAAGAAATCTGTTCATTAAGTTTAAACATGTTTGCATCAAAAATTTCGGTATAAACAACACAATGTTTTACAAACAATATTTTATTTAAAGCCCTTGCAACGCTCGGGTTGAAAAACTAGTTAATTATTATTATGACCAAAAAATAAAGTGTTTTGCTAGTTAATGTCGTTACTATAATTTGCCAATTAAGTAAATGTTATTAATGCCGTTTATCTCACAAACTTAAACTATTGTTTTTGACTTGATTCCCTTTTGGAAATCACTAATTACACCCACAAATCACAAATGTACTTCATATAAGAATCTTTCTACTGTTTATGTTAAGATATGCATTTAAAAAAAAAAAAAAAAAAATTAATGTTAAAATATGCATTTACTTTTTTTTTTTTTTTTTTTTTTTTTTTTTTTTGAAATATTAAAATATGCATTTACATAGATGATGTAATACGTCTGTTTAATTGAAAATTTTCTCTAAACACACAAAAAGGTCAATCCTAAAGGAATCATGATAAAGAATCTATTATATATTATACCTACGGGTCAAGCTAAATCAATTTAAATTTGTGATTTAATTTTTTAACTTTAATATCCAACCACCCATGTGTTCTTAATTAATCTAAGAGTTATAAATGCATTCAAATTCAACAATATTGTCTCAACCATTATTGGATTAAGAGTACATAAGTGTTTGAAATGTTCAAATTAAAAAATTAAATCACAAATTTAAGTTGATTTAGCCTCAACCTATACAAATTACCAACTTATATAATTTCATTAATTGTGTGAAATTGTGTGAGGCCATTTTAGGCAATAATTTAATTGTGTGAGGCCATTTTAGGAAATCACTTGTAATTTGTTAATCATGACTTATTTTAAATGAAAAGCCATATTTTTTTTAACTTTTTACATAAGATGTTTTTTAACTTTTTTTTTTTTTTTTTTTTTTTGATTAAAGGATAATAAGGAAACAGAACAACAAGCAAAGGAAAAACTGGAAAAACACAAAGAAACACCAACACAGCATAAGACTAGGAAACATGACACCTAGCCCGGCTTATCAGCATCAACCATCCTACTAATGCATCCAGGATAATCTTCCATCCAGTAAGCATCTTTAGAAATTCCCAACGCATTCTTCGCAAGCGCTTGGGCACTTTGTTGAACCTTTTTTTGGACATGATTGAAAGTCACTCCATTTAGGTTAGAAATAGTATTAGAAATATCATCCAGAATACTACCACATTCAGAATTCCTCCTATCCCCTTCATTGATCCATTTAACCACAATTGCCTCATCAGATTCTATAATGCACGGGGACAGCCCACAATCAATACCAAATTGGATACATTTTTGGATTGCTACAAGCTTGGCCACTTTTATACTGAAATTTGCCTCCACAATTAGAGAACAGGAGGCAAAAACCTCACCAGTAGAATCATGAATGACAGTCCCTATGCCAACCCTGTTGCTACCCCTGTCAACCACTGCATCACAATTGGATTTATAACTATCGTTCTCTAGCGGCTTCCGGCAGTTAACAGACCTACTACCACTTACAATACCTATTTGATTGTCTCTCTCCATGCCACGATGATCTGCTATGAAAACCTTGCTCCAGCTAACTACATCTTTTACCTTATGAATTTGGCAGCCATGAAGATTGGAATTGTGACAGAACTAGATTCTCCACACCATAACATAAAAAAGATTCATTTCCTCTTTATTCACAAGGCAAGAGATATCCCAAACTAGCTCAAAAAAATTGGAATAATTACCTATGAGAGGAGCTTTCCCATACCACCATTAATCACGGATGTGCTTTAATTTAACACACTCCAGCAGGTTGTGTAAAGTAGTGGAGGCAATGTGGGCCGGCACGGCGCACGTGTCAGGCCAAATGAGCCTGTTTATGAAAACGGGCTTGGCCTGGCATGGCACGACAACTTGCTGTGCTGGGCCGGGCCGGCCCGTTTTCAAAAACGAGAGCCCCAACACGTGCCACATGTGCCAAGCCGGGTCGGCACGTGCCACAATTTTTTTTTTAATTTAGATATTTTAATTCAAAATATTAAATATATATTTTGTTTAAATAATTTAAATTATGTTATTTTAATTGTAATTTGTCTATTTTATTTATTATTTTAGTGTAATTTAAAAAATAGATAGATTTATTATTTCTTTTAATAAAATAATTCCAAGAATAAATAAAGATAAAATATTAAAGAAAATAAAAAATACATGAAATTATGAAAATATGAAATGAAAAATTATTTATTTATTTCGGATTTTCATTATTACATGGTTGCCTACTTGCCTCACTAAAAATCTTTCAAAGAAAAACCCAGTGGGATAAAAACTTGGTAAGGGAAAAAGAGTGCAATCTCTACTCTCTAAGTCTGTAGCATACTGCATACACGGAGTCGTAACGGGCCAGTCTCTGTTCCGTTGTAGTTATGTCCGGTTTATAGTTATAGTGTCGACCTGTTCGTGTCCAGCCATGCATTTGCTCATATGCCTTTTCAAATTACCGGTTCCCGACTTAAAAATACAACTGGTAAATAAGAGTTTACAAAACTTACAACGATATTTTGTTGTGACCCTACCATATGGGTTTGGTATTTCTTCTTTGTCAAAACACTGCCATATGTTTGAATTTGAAATGTGATTGGGAGGACGTGATGTCGGTGTTACGTCGGAACCAGAAGGTCCCGCTACCGTTTCCGTCGGAAGTTGAGGATGATTATGATCCATTTCCTACAATATAGTAATATACTAAGCATTTAATCATAAATATAGTAATATACTACTTATTACTATATTACTTATTACTAAGCATTTAAATTTAATCATAAACATACTAAGCATAAAAATATTAAAAAATTTATAACAAAGCATAAAAATATTAATTCATAAATATACTAAGCATAAAGCCATAAATATTAAATATACATAAAACATAAGAATAAATATCAAAATTAATAACTAAGCATATATATTATGTATAAATATAAAATTTAAAAACTAAAACATAAAATTAATTAATAACATTTAAAGGAAAAGCATACCTTTGAGCTTTGGTGCCTTGGTGAGTTGGTGGAGAGATTAGAGAATAATATTAGTAATATAGTATTATAAATTTAGAATAGTAGATTAGTAGATAGTAGTACTAGAACTAGTGACCAGTGTAGAGAATAGAGAGATTGAGAGATTGAGATATTGAGAGAAAGTGTATGAAAATTGGAATGGGTGGGGATATTTATAGAAAAATTTGAAATGTGGGTAAAAATATAAAATAAAAGAGATGAGGGGGCAAAATGAAAATTTTGAGGTTTTTTAAAAATGTGACTGTTTGCTGATGTCAGCTGACGTCAACAACGGTCAAAATTTAAAAAGATATATTAAAAAATTGAGTTGGTAGTTGCCAACGTAAAAAAACAAAAACAAAACAGTCGGGCTTCTGGGTCGAGCTTGTCGACCTGGCAGGCCGGTCTGGGTCGACCCGGCAGACCGACCGTTTTTTTTTTCCCAATATTTTAATTCAATTGTTAATTTATTATTTTATTTGTTAGTTTGTTTCTTTGTTACATTATAAATTTATAATATTGTTTAAATTGTTACATTATAATATTGTTTAAATATTTGTAATTGTAATTTGTCTATCTTATTTATTAGTTTAATCTAATAAAAAAATGTAGAAAATAGAAAGATTTATTATTTTAGATGAAATCAAGTTAAAAGCTTAAAGAAAATAAAAATAGATGAAATTATGAAAATATGAAATGAAGAATTATTTATTTATTTCGGAGTCTTAGTATTACATATCTACATGATTGCCTCATTAAAAACTTTATTAAGAAAAACCCAGTGGGATAAAAACTTGGTAAGGGAAAAAGAGTGCAATCGTATTACAAGTTAATGTACATGTATAACCTAGAAGTCCTAGATTTGGTTACTGCCGGAACTCTCTTCGACATATAAATTACTGAAATTTTGAATAAGTTGTTCATCTACCGTTTCATTTTGCAACCTCTTTCGAGCATGCTCCCAATCCCGAATGCATGCCAATACTTTCACCATCTCTAGAGTCAAAGAACTTCTTCTTTCTTCAACAATTCTTCCAGTCATGCTGAAAACCTATTCTGAGGAAACAGTGGAGACAGGGATAACCAGTACATCACGTGCTAGATGTGATAGGACCGAATATTTATAGCCGTAGGTCTTCCACCATACCAACAGATCAAATCTCTTCTCTCTTTCAAATCTGTCGTCGAATTGAGCTTCAAGGTAGCTTTTCAGTTTGACACCGGAAGTTGCACCAGCTCATGAAGAAGAACTTGATGAGCCTACTTTTTTTCGGCGTTTTAGAAGGTTCCAACTTGTCTGATTCGAGAGTGTGTCTGGTTCTTCTAATGGTTGCTACGCAACATCGCCATACATGCGCTCATAAGAAATAAAAACTTCGAACAACTGGGTTCAAATGTCAGTAATCTGTGTAGAATAATCTATGTTCAAAACACCACCAAGATACTCTACAATGATTCAAAACCAGATAACTTAACCCTAGGATCTATTATAACACCTAAAGCATAAGGTAAAGGAATTGTAGACCGGTATTTTTTAAACTTGGCTTCCATGGCAACAACTGCAGGGCCTAAGATATCATCTTCCTTATAATTATTTAACAATTCAGATATTTCCACAATATGATGGATTGCCAGGGAAGATGTGGGGTAATAGACCCTGGAAAGAATTACAGTGGAATCGTAAAAAACCTTTAAAAATTCAACAAAGATCTTTGCTACATGTCAATCATCTGGGGTGAGTATTGGATTGCCAAGTTGAGACATTTTCAAGTTATAAAAACCAAAGGTGTATCATATTCTAAAGCATTTTGCAGCATTAAGTAAGTAGAGTTCCACTTTATCGGCATATCTGTTAGGAATCTTCGAGGTCGTAGACCGAAGGTTTTACAATATCTACCAAATTCATTCAATCTTGGAGTAGAACTGCAGATCCAAGCAAGGGCATCTCTGATGCGATCTATACGATCGCTTACTACCTTCATATCAGACTGTACAATTAAATTGATGATATGACATGCACACCGTTGATGGAAGAAATAACCCCCATGTTGCGGGATATTTTTTTCAAAAAATAATGCAATAGAGCTAGTATTTGCATATGCATTATCTAATGTGATAGAAATGATGCGATCAGTTATTGAATAAGTTTCTAAAACAGACGTAATGACATTAAAAATATTTACTGCGGTATGTGCATAATCCATAGGACAAAAACCAAGAACTTTTTTTTGTAAATTCCAATCAGAGTCTAAATAATGTCCCGTGACAGTTAAATAGTCCTGTTTGGAACATGCGTTCCAAATATCGGAAGTTAATGCAATAAAGACAATTAGCTGCTGTAATTCAGCCTTCAACTGATCTCGTTGGGTTTCAAAACATTTTATCAAATCATTCCTAGTAGTGTTTCTAGAAACAGCTTTAAATTGAGGGTTGTATGCAGTTTGAATAAATTCTTCGTAAAAAAACATTATCACCGAAATTAATCGGTTGATCAGTGCATGCAATGTAATGTGCCATAGACTCTCTAGCAACCACGAGGTCATAACACCATGTTAAAACGGACCCGTCTAGGTGTCGTTGTAATTATGTCTGGGTTGTAGTGTCTACCTGTCCATGTGCAGGCATGCATTTCTCCATATGCCTTCGTAAATGACTAGTCTCCCCCGTAAAAGTGACATAATACTGAGGACAAAACCTACATTGAGCTCTGTCCATGACTTTACCGTCTGACACAGTCTTCTGTACTATCTCAAAACACTGTCATACATTTGATGTGTGCCTTTTAGGTTTAAGAACACGTGATGTCGGTGTTGCGCCGAAGCCAGAAGGTCCCGTTGCCGTAGCCGCCGGCCCAGAAAGGTCATAATAATCGTCCTCCATATTAAGACCGTCAAAATTAACTTATTAGTCATTAAAAACTAAGCATTTAATGTTAAATATACTAAGCCTAAAAATATTAAAATTAATTACTAAGCATTTAATCTTAAATATACTAAGCATACAAATATTAAAATTAATTACTAAAATAATCATAAATATACATATACTAAGCATAAAAATATTAAAATTAATTACTAAGCATTTAATCTTAAATATACTAAATTACTAAGCATAAAAATATTCAAATTAATTACTAAACATAAATATTAAAATCGTCAATTTACTAACCATAAACATTAAAATTAATTACTAAGCATAAAATCATAAATATAATAAGCATACAAATATTAAAATTAATTACTAAGCATTTAATCATAAATATACTAAGCATTTAATCATAAATATACTAAATTACTAAGCATAAAAATATTAAAATTAATTAATAAACATAAAATCATCAATTTACTAACCATAAAGGCATATAAACATTAAAATCAATTACTAAATATAAAATCATCAATTTACTAACTAAACAAATAATTAAAATATACAAATATTAAAATTAATTACTAGACATAAATTCATAAAATGATAAATTTACTAAAATCAAAGATTCTAAGATTTAATATTAAAATTTATAACAAAGCATACAAATATTAACTCATAAATATACTAAGTTACTAACCATAAAAAACTCATTAATATTAAATATACATAAAACATAAGAATAAATATCAAAATTAATAACTAAGCATAAATATATTAAGTATAAATATAAAATTTAAAAACTAAAGAATAAAATTAATTAATAACATTTAAAGTAAAAACATACCTTTAAGCTTTGGTGGAGTGATTAGAGAATAATATTAGTATATAGTATTATAAATTTAGAATGGTAGATTATTAGTGTAGAGAATAGAGAGAGAGTGAGAATGGAGACTAGAGAGAGAGAGAGAGAGTAAAAATGAAATTATTAGAGAATAGAGATTAGAGAGAATAATGGTGAGTTGGAGAGTGGAGAGAATGAGAGAATGAGAGATTGAGAGAAAGTGTTTAGGGAAATAGGAATGGGTGGGGGTATTTATAGAAAAATTTGAAATGTGGGTAAAAATATAAAATATAAGAGATGAGAGGGCAAAATGAAGTTTAGGAGCAAAAATTCAAAAAATGACCGTTTGCTGACATCAGCAACGGTCAAAATTTTAAATAAAAAAATATAAAAAATATTGCAGTCCCAACGGTAAAAAAAAAATAATAAATAAAATAAAATAAAATAAAATAAACGTTTGGCCTGGTGGGCTGTAAGCCTGGTCCGAGCCGGCCCGGCAGGCCATAAAACGGGACCCGACCCGAGCTGTGTCTGGCCTGGCCAGCGATACAAGTAGGCTGTGCCAGGAACGGTCCACCAGTCTGGGCGGGCCGGCTGTTCCGGGCCCTCCAGGCTCGGCACATTTTGACACCACTAGTGTAAAGTAGTCTCATTCAAGCTTTTACGGACCTCACACAGCCCATTAGTTTGAACTCCCCTACGAGCAATATTGGCCTTGGTCGGAATCCAATCATTGCAAGCTTTCCACACAAAAATTTTAATCTTCATCAGAATCTTAGATTTCCAAAAGGACTTCAATTTAAGATTTAAGTTAATAAAACAAACACAGTTACACCACTTAATTTAAATACTTAATTAATTTAAGACATAAGTAGGAAAAAACAAAAATCCCCTAAGAAATTGCATGTTTTAGGAAGTATCTACACAAAGATTGTAATTGTCGATCGTGTAGATAGATATTAACATTTTAAAATAAAAATATCAATATTGTAAAACTTGTGTTAGAATTCACAAAATCTACGTTAATACATAGGTCATACGTACATTGATTCACAAAGTTTTATATATATATAATATTTGTTCAAACCTTACAAATTTAGAGTTCAATGATATATACAGTATTAACATGCAAAAAAATTTGTGTGGTTTAAACAAGTTTTGCAAATTTTATGTCAATTTTGTGACTTCCATGTTTGAGAATTTTCAGAAATAAAATTTTGATCGAAAGCCAATAATTAGTGGGTTTTTTTTTTTTTTTTTTTTTTTTTTTTTTTTTTGACAATTAGCCACTAATTAGTTAAAAGGCCTAGAGTGTACAATTAGCTACTAATTAGTTAGACATATTTTCTGCACATCACCTCCTAGTAGAGATGGTTGTGCACCTCTCTTCCACACCTAGTGGTCAGGGGTTCAAGTCCCACCATGTGCATTTTACAAGCATGTGTGGGGAGTTTTCTCCCGGTTTGTGGGAGCAGCCCTCTCTCCGGTTGTAAGAGTTGTAGTCCTTATGTAATCTCTCCCCGATAGTGGGAACAGTATTCCGGGCCGTGCTTGTAGAATTTAATTAATCTCACCGGGTCCTGGCAGTAGTTGTATTTCAAAAAAAAAAGTAGAAAACAAATATAATAAATAATAATAATAAAAAGATTTAAAAAAAAAAAAAAAAGTTAGACATATTTTCAAAAAAAAAAAATTAAAAAAATCCAATGTTTTGAGAAAGAAGAGTAAGTACTGTGAAATTTGAGTTTGGAATTGAGATAGGAAAGATTTTTGTTATATATATTCAATAATCAACAGACAAATATTTAATTATTTTTCTAATATCTTGCTTATTAGAAATTTATCAAGTAATTAGGTAAATACTAGATCCGAAGAGTTTCTTTGTCCACTTGATACTACAAGGATTTGAATGTGATTACGGCTGCAATCAAGCAAATTTTCCCTTCTTTAAAAAATAAGAAAAAAAAAATATCTCACAAATCACACCTACTCTTACATTAATTAAACTATATATATATAGACATATACAGGTAAGGTAGGTAGATTGATGAAGCCCCATTTTGGACCTGCTTCTTTGTCCATTGTTGTATAATATATATGTTTCAATATCATTGTCTCCTAAACCTGTTTTGGATTCTTCTTTTTTACAGTTTGTTCAATTGGTTTTTATTATATTTAAATATATATATATATATACAGTGGGTCTCTTATAAGGGATCCCTTATTTTAATTTCGGTAAAGACATCAATGAAATCACATTAATTTTATGAATTTTGATCTGAATTTTTTTGTAGATGATAAGTTCATTGAATAAAATTTGAGAATTTTTCAAATACTAGAACTATTTTTCTTAAATTTTCAATATTTCGTTCATTTTTCCGATGTCTTTATATTTTAAAAAAAAAATCAAGAAAAATAGTTCTATTGCTTGAAAAAATTTCAAAAAAAATAAATTCATAGGTATATTTCATTGAATTTATCATCCACGAAAAAAATTCAGATTAAAATTCATAAAAATTTAAAGGATTTCGTCAAGGAAAACAAACACATTAATAGGCATATCTGTCTGTTTCTATTACAAATTTAATTACATTCAAAGAATTGGTCTCAATATAATGTACGTGTAGAAGGTTCAATCAATGGCACAGATTGAATTCATATCAAACTCAAAGGGACTCTCATGTCTTAACCATGATCTCCCACATGGCAATCACAACTGAGAGATTAATTTGGTTTGGCACAACTGTTGCTTCAATTAATACAAATGAAACTTTACAATACAACTCATTCAAAGTATATTATAACTATTTTTTTTTCCTATTTTTAAGAAATCAAAAATTAGTTTGTATGTCCTTTTTGTAGGGTTTTAGTAAAAATTAAAAAAAAAAAACAAAAAAAAAAAAAAAAAAAAAAATAAAGCATTCAAGTTCTTAATAGATAAGAAATATGTGATAGATAGCTGTAGCATTGAATAGATTATTTAAAAGAAATTAAAACGACAGAAGTTGAGATGATCTAATGATACTTTTTTTCATATTTATATTAATGATATTATGGATTTGAGTTATATGTCTTGTTATTGAAATCTAAAATTTATAATATTTTTTTTAGAAAAAAATAATTATATACTGTATATACTCTTAACTACACCCTAAAAGTAATTTTAGAAATATTTTTTACTTGTTTAAAAAAACTCAGGTCCTTTAAATTTATAGCACTCTTTAGAAAGGCATTTTTGGAACTATCATCAGTTTAATAATTTGAGTTTAAATGACACCAAAGTATAGTGATGGACAAAAATACCCCTAATTTTACTTTTATTCTTTTGTGTATTTTTTTATTAAAAAAAATTCCAAAAACTTTCATTGATGGAGGTCAATCAATGGAGGTAGAACAAACCTCCATTTGAGGTCATCAAAACGACCTTCAATGGAGGACTAAGAAGAAAATGATAGAAATTTTTTTTAAAAAGTCTAGAAATAAGTCTTGAATAGAGTTAAAATAAGTCTCGGATAGTCTCGGGTAATTTACCCGAGACTTATTTCTAGATCTTTTTTTATATATATATAATCTTTTTCTTCTAAAAAATTAGATTTGGAAATAAGTCTCGGGTAAGGTACCTGAGACTTATTTTCACCCAAGCCAAGACTTATTTTCAAATCTTTTTTTTTTTTTTAATCTTCTTCTTCATCGACCTCCATTGAAGGTCGAGTCCCTCCATTGGAGGTCGAGTTCCTTTCGACTTCCAATGGAGGTCTTTTTGATTTCCATTGACTTCCATTAATGGAGGTTCTTGAAAAAAAAAAAAAAAAAAAAAAAAGAGGAAGAAAGAGAGAAAAAATAAAAAAGTAAAAAAAATTAAAATTAAAAGAATAAGTTGGAGATTTTGGTCACACCACATACTTTGATGCTATTTTTACAAGAATTATTAATTTGATGTTATCTCCACAAAGTCAACCTCATTCGGTGCTATCTCTTCCTATTCTCTCTTTCTTCGTATAACCCCAACCCCCCCCTCCCCGGCGAAAAAAAAAAAAATTAATAAAAATATTTTTGAAAAATTAAACAAAAAATAAAAATCCGAGTGTTTACTTAATAGATTTTTCTTTTTAATATAATTTTTTTTTTCTTCTTTGATTCTTATTGAAGCTGATGGTTTTCATGACTTCCAGAATTTGAACCATTAATATATATCACCACCTAGCAAAGTCATATAATAATGGAATGGACCAAGTAAAAGATGCTGCCATTTTTTATTTTTATTTTTATTTTTATTTTTTCTTTCGATTTTTTGTAAGTACAACCACCACAAGTGTACTTGATACAAAAATCTGGGAGACAAAGAATGGGAGTTTTTTTTTTTCTCCGGGTTTAATAGACAAAGGCTAGATACATTGACCGGGTTTCTTTCGGCCAGAAGCATCACAAATCATAATTAACAAAATAAATAAGTATTTCTTTTTCTATTATTGATATAAATATTTATTTAATATATTAACAATTAAAAGTACATAAAATAGAGAAAATTCTTAAAACAAAATAGGATTTTTACATAAGTGTGCCAATATTGAATTTTTTTTTTTTTTTTTTTTGAAGTTTGAATCTCATTCATTTTTTAATATATAATTATTATAATTAATTTGAAGTTTGGAAAGGGAACATAAACATCGAACTCATGTTCTCGTTAGTGTGGGTGTGAGACAATGAGACAGTGAGTCAGTGAGAGACATATCACTAGACCAATATTCTTATCGGTTATTAAACTATTGTAAAAAATCGCACGCAAATAATGAAAGCAATAAGAAGAAAAAAAAACGACCCGAGAAGTTTTAATTGTTTCGGCGAAAGCCTATGTCTACGGAATGCACCGCAATCAAATCCACTATCAGAGTTTGATTACAATCTTTATGTCAGTGTGTGCTTCTTCGCCTTGGTCACGGTCTACGCCGCATGTATCCTCTAGAATTGACCATGTCTCTTTGCAATTGGTGCACCGCGGTCTATTCCACGGTTCCTTTCGGATTTTGTTCCTTCAGCTGATTCTCTAGGCTTCACAAACCCAACATAAACTTATTTATACAACTGATTTTATTAAAATATAATATTATATGATTATCAAATAATCACTCTTGGAAGTTTTACCAAACATCATTTTATGTCAAAATTATAAAATAATTTGATTTTAACTTTTCAAAAGCAATATCAAACTAACCCTAAGTACAGAACAATTTATGATAATAAAAAATAGGATGTTTGGTTTTGCAACCGAGTCTTTTCAACCAATTCCTCCATAGATGATCATTAATATTTAATATGGTAATTAAATCTTAAACTTCCTATCACACTTCTATTATAATGATGCTCCTATCAACTAATTCCTCCAAGAAAGTTCGCTACTCATCTCCATAAATTAATAAAATATAAATATAAATATTGAAGTTATAGTTAATTTGAATATTTAATAAAAAAATTAATTAGTACACAAATCACAAAACCACAGTAAAAAAATAAAAATAAAAATAAAAATAAAAAATCAGGCCTACATATTAGAGCTTTTTTTTTTTTTTAATGGATGTTAATTTACAATAAAAATTTTAATTTTAAAAAAAAATGTTTTATAAATAAGTTTTTTTTTTTTTTTCCTAACAATATCGGCTTCCTTTACCTAGTTATGAAATTTTAGGATTGTATTAAGATTTTGGTCTAACTTTTAGGAATTTTTGGAATTCTTCTTATAAAAGCTAACAAAACAAATCAAAATACTAATACAACATAGGAATGCAAGAATATCCTTATTTATAAGCCACTAACATATATATAGATCGCTAGTAGAATTTCATCTCTTAGCTCAAGTTGTATGTAACTCTCATTCCATGTTTATGATAAGGAATTCAAGTCCTATCATTCACAATTACCGGTAGTTATGTAAAGATTTTTTCCTAATATTGTGAGTATAGACATTTTCGGATTATAATAGTAATTTGTAGGAGTAAATATCTCTTAATTATTATGCTTGGTCTCGGCACCCATGAACTTTTCGGCATCAAATTTCATTGTACCGGCATGATCCCGTGAAAAATGCTCACTTCTACTAAGTTTTCCAACTGGCGCCAATATAATGCACCATTTATATATACACATGATAATTAATTAATTAATGAGGTTAATTATAATTATTTTAAAAAATATATATATTATAATAATTCGAGGTACTCGAACCCACGACCTCACAGGGTGTAGTGTGAGACGCATTCCACTATGTTAATCACATTTAGTTAAGAATTATGTTTTAATCAGTTAAATTACATGTGTGGGAATTTTATATTTGTTAACTTAATTAATTGAGAACCTCTCCAAGTCGCTACATCTGTTTATGTCGTGTGGCAAACAAATAAAACTGCAAGTTTTGTTGTGTTTTGAAAAATAAATAAATATTGTAAATATCGAAGTAGGAAAATTAAAATTTTATTAACTATTGACAATTTTCTAATAATAAAAGAATATATGATTTATAACAATTTTATATTTATTGGCAGTTAATTCCCATGAAGCCTTTATAAGAATAGAATATATTTCGGTATTGATTCTTATTGAAGAAAACGAATTAATATATACATGGAGGGACTTGAAGAAGTCTTGAGCAAGTAAACTATGTAAACTGTGAATCCTAAGCTAATATAAAAACCGTAACCTATGAGATCTAAGTTAGAAGTATAACAGCTACTCTAGATAAGGAAATACAATGAGAAAGTATTAGTAAGAGTGTTTTTGGCAAAATATGAATCAGATTACAATCTTTATGTAATCTGTATTGTTAAGCATTATTATAATTATAAGCATAGAAATGAGTAATGACCTTAATTGGTAATGAATTTTTTTTTTTTTTTTTTTTTTTAAGGATATCTATTAATTCGGGATCATGTATTTTTTTGAAAACTTTCGCCATGTCATTTGACTAGGGGGGTGTATTCAATTAGGATTCTTTGGGACATTTAAAGACATTATAAATCCTGGTGTATTCAATTAGGACATTTAAAGACTTTAAAAAAGTCTATATTAATCAAGTGGTATTCAATTAGGATTTCTATGGACTTTTAAAGAATCCTTCCAAATCTATGTGTATTGAATTGAGACTAGATTTTAAAGGATTTTCTTAAGTCATGGATTTTGGTGGATTTTGGTGGACTTGATAGTGGGAAATATAAATATCAAGTGTCATAACATGTCCGGCCTTCTCCCAAAAGATTTTGGTGGACTTTACTCTCTCTCTCTCTCTCTCTCTCTCACTCAAAACAGAAATGTATTGCTTCTTCTCACTTTTTCTCTGCTCAAATAATCATGATCAATGATCTTCCTTTGCTGATTTTTTTTACTGCAATCTTTTACCTAACAACATCTAAAAAAAAAAAAAACACACACATTCTAATACCACGATTAGCGCCCTCTTTTTTTTTTTTAAAGCAAAAATGTTGATTTTTTTTAATTTTTTTTTTATTTGTCCGTGTTTTGCCTTTTATACAGGTTCTATGCATTTAACTTACCTTTATTTTTATTTTATTTTATTTTTATCTTCTTTTATTATTTTAATATACCACTTTAAAATAAAATTAGCTTAAACCCCAACTCATCTTGATGTAATTTATGTATGTATTTAAGAGTTAGAATTTTTTTTTGTTTTTTTTTTTTGAAAACAATAAATTCAATAACAAATTTTTAAATAATAATAAAGTTGATTGGACTTACCAGAGGGGTATATATACAGATTTTAAGGGGTGCAAATATTGTCACTCTTCTCTATTTATAATAGAAGTCAGAGATAACAAATCCATGAAAGTCCATGGATGTCTAAACAAATCCATAACAATCTGAGATAAATGTCTAAACAAATCCATAAAAGTCTGAGATAGATGTCTAAACAAATCAATGAAAATCCATGTGGATTTATAAAAGTCCGTAAAAATCCGTAAAAATCCATGAAAATCCGTCACTTAAAAAATGTCTTTAAATGTCCTTAAGAATCCTAATTGAATACACCCCTCTAAGTCCAAAACCCGTCCATCTACCAGTTGAGCTACACCCCTATTGACATTGGTAATGAAATCAATTGCTATATATTCCTCTATAATTATAATTACAAACCTTGTCTCATTGCAGGTAACGAAACACACCTATATTCTAGAAATGAGTAATGACCATAATTTAGAGTAAAAAAAACTGACCTTAAATTCTGTATAATAATGCATATCAAACTCCAAATTACAAGTGCTTTTACCCAAAAATAAAGATCAAATTCTATTCGGTAACAAAAAAATTTTAAAAAAAATTTATATTATTGAACAACTCAAACCTACGACATCATTATACTATATTTATAAACATTGCATAGAGTCAATATCACTAATGTCCTTAGGTCAATAATCTTTCATATACAGGTATAAATAAAGTCTATTTGAGTTGTTCGGAAAATCATCAAACCTCAATAATAATAATAATAATAATAATAATAATAATAATTAGAAACCTTTTATACCAGGTGAAACAAGATTAACAATTGAATATGTTTTTTTCACAAAATATGTATAATAAGCAATGTTTGTTATCATTAACCACTTGAACCAGCAAAGCAATATCTTTGTTTTTTTTTTTTTTTTTTTTTTTAAATATTACAAGAACTATTACAATAGGACTGTCGGGACTTACCAAGATTAAACAATAGATGATAGAAGCCCGTCAGAGAGCTTTCAATTGAGTGCTAAAGACAACCCTCATCACCTCCTGCGAAAGGTTCAAACAAGTACCATCCAACTTAAGCTTATGACCAAATGTAGAGGAAACAACATCCCAAAACCCACAAACAGAACCAGCCAGGCAATATAACAGCCAAGCAATATCTTTGTTTTTTTTTTTTTTTTTTTTTTTGAAATATTACAAGAACTATTACAACAGGACTATCGGGACTTGGCGAGATTAAACAATAGATGTACGGCCCGGATATCTACTCCCATAATGGGAGACAAATACTTCCACAATCCGGGAAGAAAACTCCTCACACATGCTTGTAAAATGCGCATAATGGGATTTAATTCCCTCACCATTTATGTGGAAGGGAGGTGCACTACCAGCTCTGCTAAAATATAATGTGCTAAAAGATAATTTGCCGAAGCAATATCTTTGTTGCAGCACATATACTACTGTCTCCAGAAATGCAAATGAATCTGATTGAAAACATCAGCAGACAAGATCAAATAAATAAATAAATAAAAACACTAATCCTACTCAGAAGAAAGCAACTTGCTGATGATCATTGTTATGCGCCCAATTAATTAGTTAATCATTAGTCAATTATAACATTATAGTTGGCCAAGTACATGATCACGCAACCTCACTATAAACTCTAAAGTGACATTATTTTTAGTTTAAGCACCAACCAATTCACACTCAATTTACCCATTAATTATATTATTCAGAAAATAGAAAGCATCAAGTAGCTAGTTTCTCCAATGATTCACACTTTGCGTCCCCATTTAAAATAGTATTTTCTTCGGTGTAAACTTCACTACAACAATAAAAATGGCTGCTTCTCCATTATATTAATACAAAATTACAAATATATAATAATTTCTGAAGTTACAGAACGATGTAAAATTGACTAGAGGCGAAGCTATAAAGGGGCCATGTTCCCTCTAACCTATTGAAATTTTTTATTTTAATCCTCATGATATTTTGATTAACTTTTTTATAATTATTTATTATAAAATGAAATTTTATTGGTTGTCCCTCAAACTTGATTAAATTTGAAATTATGTCTTTGTCACCATAACCGATATTATGTAACTAAATGTAAAGTTTTGTAACATTGTGAAATCGATTTCCGTAACGTTATATGTAACTTCAGTCGTGAATTAAAAATTTTAAAACTGACCTGATCAAATAAGGAAACTATAAAAATATATAATATATCAACCCTGAAAGTGACATGCAGAAACCAATTGTGTGAATATAAGTTGCATGATGATTTTCTTTGATGTTAGATGAACAAGAACAACTGTCTTGTTTTCCAAGTGATATATAATATATATAGTGAGGACGCCGAATAGAACAAGTCTTCTTTGTTTTTAACACCAACATGTGGCACTCACTCCACTAGAGCCGGCCTCTCCGTTCCTTACTTAAAATACACCCATCTCACCATTTTCTTCACTTGTTTTGGCTCTCCCTCAAAAACCCACCAAACAACTTCTTCAATCAACCTCCCAAAAAAAAAAAAACGTTTGATAAAATTTTAGAATATACAGAAGATCATGGACAGGCTTATAAGTTTGGAGCCATCCAATTTGGTTGCTGTGAGGATCGAAGCAGGGCAAAAATGTTCTGGGGAGCTGACTCTCCGCAACGTTATGCATACCATGCCGGTAGCTTTCCGGGTTCAGTCAATGAACAAGACTCGTTACACGATCAAACCACATTCAGGAATCATCGGTCCTCTAGCGACTCTGACACTGGAGATAGTGTATCATCTCCCACCTGGGTCTAATCTTCCAGACATGTTTCCTCACAGCGACGACTCGTTTCTTCTCCACAGCATCGTTGTGCCTGGAGCTGCCATCAAAGATGCAACGTCGACTTTGGATTCTGTTCCCGGTGAATGTTTCACAACCAGGAAAAAACAGGTGTTCACCGACAGTGGAATCAAGATCATGTTTGTTGGGTCCCCTGTTCTTGTTCAACTTGTTCAAGAAGGTTCAATGGAAGAGATCAGAGAAGTTCTTGAAAAAAGCGACCCCATTTGGAAGGCGGCGGCTTCGATGGATTCACAGGGACAGACTCTGCTCCACATCGCCATAGCTCAAAGTAGACCCGATATCGTTCAACTTCTCTTGGAATTTCAACCCGATGTTGACTCGCTAAGCCAATCCGGATGCTCTCCTTTAGAAGCCGCCGCTGCAGCTGGCGAGACACTGATCGTTGAGCTTTTGCTTGCAAGAAAAGCTAACACGGAAAGATCGGAATCTTCAACTTGGGGACCGATTCATTTGGCTTTAGGAGGTGGACATTTAGAGGTTTTAAAGCTTCTGTTAATCAAAGGAGCCGATGTCGATTCTCTAACCAAAGACGGCAACGCAGCTCTCCATTTAGCGGTTGAAGAGAGAAGAAAAGACTGCGTTAGGCTTCTTCTGTCCAACGGAGCCAAACCTGATCTCCGAAACACCGGAGATGGTGACACACCGCTGCATATCGCGGCGGGGTTGGGAGATGAACAGATGGTGAAGTTATTGTTGCTTAAAGGAGCCAACAAAGATATAAGGAACAAGAACGGGAAAACAGCCTATGACGTGGCGGCGGAGCAGGGGCATTCTAGACTTTTCGACACGTTGAAGCTCGGAGACAGCTTATGTGTTGCTTCTCGGAAGGGAGAGATAAGGACAATAACGAAACTGTTACAAAACGGAGCCGTTATTAACGGTAGAGACCAGCATGGATGGACTGCACTTCACAGAGCTTGTTTCAAGGGGAAAATTGATGTTGTGAGGATGTTGATCGATAGGGGGATTGACGTTGACGCTAAGGATGAAGATGGGTACACGGCGCTTCACTGCGCGGTGGAGTCTGGACAAACGGACGTGACGGAGTTGCTGGTGAAGAAAGGAGCTGACGTGGAAGCTAGAACTGGTAAGAATGTGACTCCATTGCAGATAGCTGAGTCTCTGCATTATGTGGGCATTACAAGGATATTGATTCATGGTGGAGCTACAAAGGAGGGGATGACGGCGACGACAACATCTATGAATAAACGGTCTCCATTTGGATATGAGAAAATTGGAAGAGAAGTAATGATGGAGAGTAAAGAGTTGATGAAGAAGAAGAAGCCACCGAGGTCTAGAGTTATGCGTAGCAGCTTTGATCGCTCAATGCCACTCGCGGTTCTCTAGCGCCATTGTGCCAATATCAATTTTTTTTTTTTTTTTTCTTTTATTTTTGCTTCTTCATGATTTAGAACAAAAGTTGATGATGATTTTTTTTGTTTTGGATAAAAAACAAAAAAACAAGTTGAAGAAGTTGTAGATCATTTACATGTGTTTAATTATTCTATTATAATATGAGGATATCGATATTCTCCTCCCTTCTTCCACTCCATCACGAAAAGTTACTATGACCAATTCAATCACGTTTTCATAATTTTATGTTCCAATTAAACACCTTCTCTTTGTGATTATTCTCAAAAGAGAAGATTATTCTCTTTTTAACCAACATCTAACGACACGATCTTATAATAAGAATAAGATACCTTAATTTTTTGATCAATTCCTTTACCCCTTATTCTTTGAGAATTAGAAAGATCCCTTTTAAGTTAAATTTACTTTAAAGTCGGATTAGGAATCTATCGATACTTATCCAGATCTTTATAGAAAAAAAAAAAAAGATTCTAACCTCCATCACAATTTACAAATATAGAGATGGCCGGTTGTGCATAATTACTCAATCAGGAGTGAATGGGATAACATTAATGAATATTGGTTAATAATGTGTGTAAGTTGACAATGGTGAAATTATTAGTAACACGGAGTTGCTAAAAAATTATTTAAATGCAGATACTTGTTTATCATAAATTTAAATTTTCTTCAAGATTTTAATAATATATAGTTATAAACGAGGATAACTCATTGGAGATATTGTGACTTAAACTAGAGACACTGTCATATTAAATTAGCCTATTAATTATCAATAAGTCATATTAGGCGGTGGTGTCTTTTGAGTCATCTATTGAGTTGAGGTATAATTGAATAAGGTAATGTCAGTGGTAGATTGTAAACCCTAAAAATCCACAGTTGAATTTGGTAGAACGGACACTAACAATCCTACAAAACATAAAAGAGAACACGGAGTTGGGGTAGTCCCTTCGAGGTACTTTCTGACGTTCAAGTCAGATATTTGTAGGAGAAATCATTTGTGTAGAATAAAATTTAAATATAATCAATTTCAACAACTATATTGAATTACTAAATAATAAAGATCAAACTGTAAACAAAGCTGGTCAAGTCCTGGTTGACGTTCGAATAGCTTTATATTCGCTTGGGCTGAGCGTAGGATTAGGACTGCAATTGATAAACCGTAGTACACTCGTTGATCTTGTCGAACGCTCGTTGAAGTGAATTAAAATTATTAAACGTGACTTAGAGCGTGGAGTTGAAAGGCCGGCAAGAGATGAGGTAAGGCCGTCATCGGTCTATGTAAAAGAAGCAATATATTATGTTGAAGTTTATGGCTCAAAGTTGACAAATTGAGAACAAGTCAAACCAAATAATAATAAATTAATTTAAGAAGGAATGATTTGAACATAGAGTAATAATATATCGAATGATAAATCAATTTTTAACCGATAAAGAACAAGGCAACAAATGGAGTGGGCTTATTTCCCCTTTGCTTTGCATGAGTGAGGGGTGTCCCTTCCTCCTCCTTGATGAAAATAGAAGCTGATATTTATAGAAGCGTAGAAATGATCTAACTGAAGTGCCAACTGATCTTTCTTGTAATTTCGGCCTGAAATTATGGAGCGAAATATCTTTATTTTATCTTTGAGAATCTCAGATATTTGAACTACATGAACTCATCAATTATGTGGGATATACACAATGACTTAGTCAAACTTTAGAACCTTTTGAACCCATATTGGGCCTGGCTTTCATTGGGCATGACTATGTTTGGGTTTTGACTTTTGATATCAACTGATCACCTGGCTTCTCATTTGGATTTCTAAACTTGGGCCTTGATACTTGTTATGATATTTTTGACTACCACAAGATTAGAGAAGAACAAACAGAAAATTAAAAATTAAAAATTAAAAAATAAAACTTTGACAATGTCTATAAAGATTCCTCTCTCTCTCTCTCTCTCTCTCTCTCTCTCTATATATATATTATTAAAATACAATATTATAATTTATAAGCTCTTCAATCTTGTCATTCATGTTTGTATCGATGAGTCGATGCTGTAACTTGTGAGGGCAGGGTTGGGAGTTTTGGGGTTTGATTGGGTTTGAGTTGAAAATTTTCTTACCCATATAAATCACAATTAAATCCAACCCAATATAAATCACAATTCAATCCAACCCAATTTTGGTCTGGTTGGTTGGGCTTTTTAGCCCAATAAGATCAATTTGATGTACATATTATTTAAAATATTTTTATTCAAATTTCGTTATATTTAAATTCAAAATAATTTTTCAACCTAATATTATATCACATATAGATATAGTTTCAACAATCCAAACACAGCATATAATGCATATTGTTTAAATATTTGTTATATAAATTAAAAAATAAATAACGATTTAACCGACTTGAAAAGTCTTCATCTAAATCTCTCATCAATTCACAATTTAATCACTTTGTTGAATACCTCGTAGTTTGAGAATCTATAATTTATTTCTATCAACATAATAGTTAGAGTTTATATACTTCTATCGATTCTTAATTAAATCCTAAATTAACATATTAAGAAAAAAAAAATTAAAGTATAGTCAATGACATTGGAATTAATACAAAAAGAAGAAGACAATATAATTACATATCTTCAATAATTGTCTTTATATATTATATATTTATGGTATAAAATAATAAATATTAATAATTATATATATTCATCAATTATATTATTGTAAACTCATGAGTATATTTTTTAGATTTTTTAAAAAATGAAGTTTCATAATAAAACTTCTTTTTTTTTTTTTTTTTTTTTTTTTTTTTTACAATATCTATTAATTCGGGATCATGTATTTTTTAAAAAACCTTCGCCACATGTAGGATTCGAGTCGCTGACCTGGAAATCATTTACCCAAACGCCAATAAGCACAATTGTTTATTTTATATTATTTCAGTCAAGTTGGATTGGTCTAATAAAATATAGCCAAATCCAACCCAACCTAGTCAGATAGAACCGGTTGATCAGTATGGTTTGAGTTGTAATGACTAATGATGATGTGGTTTAGAAGGTAGAGTAGGTAGACTACTAATAAAGGATTGTGTGAAAAAGTTTTTAGCATCTTTTTCTATTTTTTTCGATTTGCCTCGAATTGGATTATTTGATTGTTATCGATCTGACTAAATCCAAATCTTTTCCCTAGTTAGATATTGGAGTGGTTTTGAGAGATATTATGTTGACCACTTTGTTATAACTTGGAAGTGGTAGAATTAGTTTTACTTTTAGATAGGCTAATTTTTTGTAGTTCATTTACAAGCTATATTGGTTTCAAGTCCGTTTGGAAGAGTTTCTTCAAGTAGATCCTGAAGTAGACTTTTTACAAGTAGATCTTTTAATGAAAAGTTGTTGGTTGTTTGGTTGTCAATTAAAAAATGTTTTTTTCAAGTGGTAGGATTACCAAAATATTCAAAAACTATTTTAAATGATATGGTTATATTAGACATTTTAATATTATAAAGCTCAAAAAGATCTGTTTGGATAAACCTAAAATTTGAGATTCTCCAAATAGACACAAAACAACCTTTTTAATCATCCAGAAGTTCTACTGAGTGACAACCAAACGATATAAATTTTTTTGAAAAGAGCTTTTTTTTAATTTAACCAGTAAAGAAGCTCTATGGCCATTTCGTGGACTAGGAATTGGTCTGGATTGAGGAGTCCATCTGTGTTTAAGTTTATTATGTCCAGTGTGAATTCATCTTTTAAAGAAAAATCTAACAATGAAAATAAGAATATTATGATATTATCTCTCCTTCCAATATTATTTCTATACATATCTACACGATATTTAAGGTTGATACGAAAATAAAGTATTGACAGCTAGGGCCGGCCCATGAGGGCAGCAAACCCAGTCAAATGTTGGGGCTCTCAAAAAGTCCAATCTACTTTTTCATCTTTTGTAAAATTAGAGGCCTCAATTTTATAAAACTGGTGGCCTTAGATCCAATATATTTAAGTTTAAGAAAGCCCAATCTCAAACCTTTCTTTACTTTTTTTAATAAGGCTCAATTACCTATATCTAGTTTAATTTAATAAAAATAAACATCAAAGCTCAATTGAATTATAATATATCAGACTTAGTTTGACATCATCGAGTCCAACTGATTTTTTTTTTCTTTTAAAAGAGAATCCAATTATTGCTAACCTTTACTTGTTAACCTAGTTTGACATCGTTCGAGTCAAAATCGCCGCCCTCTCTCTCCATCGACTAGCATCCTTTCCCATTTTGATTTGCTTCCAGAAAGGTGTTTGTCTCACCTCTCAATGTCTCCTTTTATTTTATTTTTGAAAACAGTCTTCCATTTATTTACAAAATCAGTTGCTTTTATTTTTGAACTTTTAAAGTATCTATTAAATTTAGTTGAAATTGGATTTGACGTTTTTTTTTCTTTGTAATGTTGAATTTTTATGTTAGTGATAATAATTTTATATAGGGCCTCGATTTTTGTTAGTAGCATAAAATTGCTCAGGTCCCAAAATGTCTAGAGACGGCCATGTTGACAGCCAACAGGGACATAGCTCAGCCGGTATATAAATGAGTTTGGGGTTTGGATAAATGACTTTTAGGTCAACAGTTCGAATCCTACCAATGACAAAAACTTTTAAAAAAAAATACCCAATTCTGGATTAATAGATACTGTCAAAAAAAAAAAAGGTAAAGTATTGACTCTATCCTTAAAATAAAAATTCATAATTACTCTAGAAAATAGAAATACAATAGAATTACCGGACTCATCCAACCCAAGTATAAATAGCAAATTGAGTGTTCTAAACAATCCCAACAGCTCGTATATAAGAGACAGTTTGGGTCATTTGGGCCCAATCCACTATGAGTCCATACCTCGAACCTTAACATCTGGAAATTCACAAAGACCTCAAAATAGCTCTTAAATTTTCCAAACTCTTAACAACACGTGTTATAATAAAATTGAAGAACGAATAAAACAACAGATGAAATAATAACAAAGATAATTAAAGGGAGAAAAATAATAACACGAGATAAAATGAAAGGGAGTAGAATTGTTACTGCTTGTGTTATTGATGGATTCGAATTACTAAACAAAACAACAAAAACTAAGCTTATTTGTAGAGGAAGATGACATCATTAAATACATACATATGTGATTCAAAGCTCTATTTTATTGCCACATGTTGATGAGTAAGCTTGGTAGAAGAATCCACTTGGGTGCAATCGGATGCACCATACATCCCCACCCAGATGTTGCCACGTAAGTTTGGGTGGGGGATGCATGGTGAACCTCTTATGAATTGGAGAGGTGAAAGAGACGTGAAATCCAATATGATCGGTGGGATGGTGGTAAATCCACAAGCTTCTACAATAATGTGTACTTTAAAATAAAAAAATAAAAAAACTAACCCCAAAATTGAAGTTGGAAGAATATATGCCCTATAACGTAATGATAATATTAAAAATTATTATTCCTTTAAAAAATATATATATATATGTTAAAATTTATTACCATATGTATTTCATGGACAATGACAACATATTTGATTATTTGATGATGTGTAATTTTTCCTAAGGTTATATTAGGTGAAGATATATCCTTAATTAAGAAAGCTTCATGTGAATAGACATGACACGTTATCTATATATCTATATAATTCGTATGATAAGATCTTATCATGTATGCATTTTTAATGAAAAACTATCTATTATAATACTGATTTTTTAATATAAATTTATTTAAGATGTATAAATTAAAACTATTTCATTACACGAACGTATAGATAACATGATATGTCTGTCTGGTAATTAAATTTTTTCTCCATGAACGGTGCAACGGTGCTTTCAAAAGGGATGTCACAGTGCATATTAAAATTACATTTTGACTCACCAAAAAGTGAGAAACCCCAACTGGATCCCATCTCACATTTTTCTTTTACAACTATTCAAGAATTTTGAAGTACTAGCAAAAAGTCTTATAAATAGGTGGTTGCTTATGATATCTGAAAACCATCACTTCTTCTTTCATTACTGGTGTCCCACTTCCTCATCTCAGCAGTACTTAATTTCTTAAAACAGAAGAAGAATATGATCCATATATTCCATACATGATTTAGAAAGATTTCATATTTGTCATATCTTATAAGGTAATGTGAACTTCTAATTTATTCTTATTTCGAGTTCGTATAAATTATCTGATTGATTATGAAGTATGTATTTTTATTTAAGAATTTGTTTTCGTATTATTAGAATATTTCTTAGAAACATGAACTCGACCCACATTCTACACGTCACAACAAATTAAAGAAAGATATAATACACAATATTAATGGAGTATATTAATTTTATTGAAAATTTAGATGTGGGAAGATTATGTTGAAGGTCAGCAGAGGGACAGAAGGAATTCACTACTTGGTCACTACTCACTATAGCAATATTAAAAAATGCATGCTTTAATTTTAATTAATTAAAGTATATTTTTTTCTATATAAAAATTAAAAATATATATCTTTAGAAACTGACCAGAAAATGGATCGAAGATTCAAGTGTTTATGCCATGCATGTTAGAAGCAGATCTGCACCATTATTTAGTTAGGCATTTACTTAAATAAATTGAGAGGCTATTAAATCATATTTGAAATGATTGAGCTTCAAATTAAGACAAAGATTTTCTTAATTGTGAATATTTGAAGTAAGATTTTTTTTAATTTATATTTTTTTTATAAAATTGGATTTTTTTTTTATTATTATATTTTTACGATATCTATTAATCAGAGACATGAGTTAAAATTGAAAAAAAAAAAAACATATTTATTATTTCAAAACACTAAAAATCGTATAATTATATATTTAAAAAATAAATATGAATGGTTTATTTCGAATTTTTTTTGTTCTTAACGTGTGTTCTAAATACGTAAAATAGATTTTTATTTGAAACTTGGAAGGTCGTCTTGGTTGGAAATTTGGAAAAGGAGTAGCAAAATGTAACAATCAATGGTTGGTGAATGGTGACGGTGAGGAATGAGGAGGGAGAGCCGCCTTGTTATGTATCCAAAGTTTTGGCCAACCATTTGCGTTTTCGTTTTCGTTTTCATGGGTGGGTTGGTAGATTTAGGTTTTTTTAATGTTTGTTTATTATTCTATAAGTCATAATCTACACCTACTGTGTATTGACTTTGTTGTTTGTGATGGTTTTTGCTACTTAATTGACTCACCAATCTCCACTTTATACTAAAGCCCCCTTTAGCATTGTATATTATTTTCTCAATTATTTGTACGCTATTTTTACTTTTGGCAAATCAAATAACATGTGTAAATTATGTTTGTAAAGTTTTTTTTTTATTTTTTATTTTTTATTTTTTTATAATAAAGTTATACATCACCTCTGAGATAGTAGCGTACATTCCTTTCACACTTTGTGACTAGGGGTTCGAGTTTCACCATACACTTGTATATAATGTTGGGTTGTGATATTTTAATTTTAATTTATTACTTTTAACATTCATCCATTCAATCCGATGGTTAACATCTATCATTAATTTTTTTTATGTTTTTCCACCCTTGATTAGTTGATTGAGAGAAAATAAATGAAAGTATGTTGAAATCAAAAAATTTAAATCAAAATTTTATATTAATATAATCTGGCCCTATTTTTTTCACATAGCATTATTATAATGTAACTGTTTCATTTTAATTAAAAATAAAATTTAATTTAATTTTAGTTTTAAATTTGAATAAATTGACTAGTTTTGATTTGAAATAAAGATATATTTTTTTTATATTGTTATATATTATTATTATTATCATTTTAATATTTTTAGGAAGACTCTACTTAAACTCTCAACATCTGTCAACATCAATGTCAACATCGACATCAAGGTGGAACTGTATAAGTATGAGAGTCATTTAGGATATTACCATACCAATTTTATCTCATCATTAGATTTTTAAATAATAATTATTTTAATGTAAGAATATAATTTTATTTTATTAAAAAAAAAAAAAACATTATTGAACATGATTTTGATTTATGTCTCCAATAAGAAAAAACATGATTTGGCCATTTGGGGAACCATATGGTAGATTTGTAATTTCAACAAAAATATCTATCGTTATTTCCTCGTTAAAAATTATTTGTCTGCAAAATAATTTTATTATTCCTCGTTAATGTTAATTAAAATTAAAATCATTATTAATTTAGTATTATTTTCGGGAATCTGAATCGTATACAACAAAACTGGAATACACCGATTGGCTAGTGTACCCGTGATTGTGTCAGTGGATCCACGTGTCCACGCCCTGTAGATGGGTGCGTGGTTGAATTTGAAAGAGGTGAGCTTGTAGTTATGGAAGTGCGCGAGGAGAGGAGGTGATCCCACCGACAGACGACAAGAGAAGACAGAGCAAATGCAAATCAATCATCTGTGCGTGGCAGGCCACTCTCCACCGCATGGTTTTGCTTTTCCCAATTGAATCGTTTTTTTTTTTTTTTTCCATAAATTGAATCGGCCAATCGGGTCTTTTTTATGCGAATTATTCAATTCTTAAAGAGGGTCGTGCTCTTCGCCCACCGACGCGAATCAGATGAAGGCATGAAGCCACTCATTTTTAGTTTAGGACTAATTGTACAAACGCCCCTGAGGTTTGACAATATTACAATTTACACAGATATGGTTTTTTGGACATATCCATAAAAAAACCTACTCGATGTTTGATAAATATTGCACCCTTACGGTTAGTTGGGATCTGTTAATTTCGAACGGTCAATGGTCAAATGTACAAAATGTCTAAAATGCCCTAATTTTTATTTTTAAGAATTAAAATTATTAAAACAATATTTTAAAAAATTGAATGTTCAAGAAAATCTCCACCCAACATCTATAAATATGGGGAAAAAAAATCATCATCTTTCTTAAAATTCTTACAAATTGTTTTCATCAATCTCATCATCTTCGTCCAAATTCTTACCAAAATTCATTCAACAATTTTCATCCACAATAATACAACAAAATTTCATCCAACACTACACAACAAAATCCCACAATTATCTATTAATATATATATATATATATATATTTATGCTAAAAAGAGATGAAGCTCAAAGATGGCTGCAACCTGGACCAGAAATGGAGTCATCTGCTCTATCTCTTTGGTTAGAGATGGAAGATTGGAGATGGAGCAGATCTCTACCTTCGATGAGATAGTGCAATGATGCTGCATGCGATATGCTCAATCTAATTGGAGATGGAGTAGATGAGATGGAGATTTCTCTATTTCTTAATTTTTTTTAAATAAAATTTAAATTTTAAAATATATTTGTTTTTCTTTTTAGAAGAATTAGATATTTTTTTTCAATTTTTTTAATTGGTTAAAAATACCATATTGCCCCCAATAGTTACAAGTTAACGGTATAAATTTAAAGGGAGGGGATATCCATGCCATATTTATTAAATGTTGGGTAGATTTTTTGTTGATATGTCCAAAACTATCATATTCGAGTAAACCTTAGGGTTGTTTGTGCAACCAGCCTTTTATTTTACTTTGTTGTTAGATTTTAAGTATTTCAGCTTAAATATATCAAATTTAGGGATATTGTAAGTTTAAAAATAGAGTAAAGTTAATTTGCTCAAATTTGCTATCCAAGTTTATAACCCAAATGATGTGACATAACTAAAACTCAATGATTTCAATAATCCAATTATAATACAGAGAAATCAATTATCCACATTATTTGACCACCAAATTTGGATAAAATAGCATAATTGTTAAAAATATGACAATATAGATATCTTTTAAAAAAAAAACTTTAATTTTCTTTTTGAAGTATTACAATAAAGGGTTTGGAGAGGGGATAGAACTCGAAGCAACAATCTAATGGTATAGTTGGATGAATTTGGGTTTAATAAAATTTAAGTCGATCCATTTACAATTCAACATATATTCGATTAGTTTCGACCGGTGGTTATCAAAAAAATCGATGACCCCAAACCTAGGTGCCCCACTTCTATAGTTCTATTATGGGATTAAAAGTTATCATTTTAAGGGGCAAGGGCGCAAGGGTGCATTTAGGGATGAGCATTTATCCTTGGGGATCCAAATCCCCACATCCTTAAATGCACCCTTGCGCCAAACATATAATATAATATATATATATGGATTTCGTATTTTTTTAGTATGTAATTTTTAGTTAAACAAGGGAAATGGGGGGAGATAGGAAAAATGGGGGAAATGGAGATGGTGATAGGGGGACCTCCCCCAAAACTTCCCCATCCCCATTTTCCCAGGGGAGGGATAGAGATAGGGGTACCTATATCCATCCTCATTCCTCAAATGCTCATCCTTAGGTGCATTTCACTCCGATATGTTAATGGGGTGGGTGGTTCTCCCGACTTGAAACCTCCTCCCCCAAATCATATTAAATTAATTTATGAACTATATGAATGAAAAAAAAAATGATAAAATTGTATTTTATTATTAAAGGGATAATTTTTTATTTAATTGTAATTATTTTCAAATTTCAAGTTTAACGGAAAATAAGGGAACACAGAGGGGGGACAGGGTTGGAATTTGGAAATGAGGGTGGTGCAAGGAACCCTCCCGACCCGAAACGACACATGACAACC
Source organism: Acer campestre (assembly GCA_954870605.1). Lineage (NCBI taxonomy): Eukaryota > Viridiplantae > Streptophyta > Magnoliopsida > Sapindales > Sapindaceae > Acer > Acer campestre. The sequence goes on along the minus strand of OX940801.1, from coordinate 21,650,395 downwards.
TTAAAAATGTAAATATTAATAAAAAATGCTTTTCGTTAAAAAAATGTAATTAATTGAAGTAACTTATTCTCATATATATATATATTCAAAGTATTATAATAGGACTGTCGAGACACGTAAAGATAAGACAATTTATGTATAGTCCGAATAACTCCCACAAATTGAGAGAAAACTCTCCATACATACTTATAAAATGTGTATAGTCAATGGTGGGACTTGAATCCCTCGCCACTAATATAGAAAGAAGGTACACTACCATTTCTACTAAAATGTGATATACACTTATTCTCAAATGTGATATACGCTTATTCTCGTATTTTAATTATAAAAATAAAAAACAGAAAAATCTTCTTAATTTTCTCATATCTCTTTGATGAACTTCATTGGGCCAACTGACTTTTATTTCAGACAAACTCTAGGAACTTCCCCTAAAAGCACTTTTAGGAGTTTTAGCGTTTGATCAGGGCAGGGCTTTTATCTACTGTAAACCCAAAAGTCACACAGACAAACACCTAATAATTTTTCATATGAAATATATTTTATATTTGTAACATGCATGTGCCAGTGCCACCAAGTGCCCATTAAAAACTTTAAAGGTTATATAATAAATTATTTAAATTTTCATATTTATGCATTTCAATAAGCAAAAAGGGGGAACTATATTTTAATCCTATGTTGGAAAAACATCTCACCAAGACTGAGGACCCTTTACACATTGGCAATTTCAATTTATTATAAAAAATATATATTAATAATTTAATGTACAATTGCGTACATGGCATGCCAAAATGGTTGGTGGGTAAGCTGCAATTTATAGGCATTTTTTAAATACAATTTATATTCATTTTGGGAGTTGGTATTGTTAGACTCAAAAGTTTTAAATGGAAATAAAAATAAAAATAATAAATTTAAAAACAAACACAAATACAATCACATAGGAGTACAAATTTGGTTTTGATAAAATGATTAGATAACTGTTAAGTATATTTAAAAGATTAAACCAAATGTGTATGTAGTGTATAATTTAGAAAATCTTTTAACTCGAATGAAAAGGAAAGTAGTAATTCATAACAAATGTAACCATAAATATTAGGCTAATTGGTATTGATATCCCCTAAACTCTTCCAAAATATACACTATACCCCATCTATTTTTTTTTTCGCCACTAAACCCATTGAACTCTTACAAACTGGTAAAAGCCAACCATAGATGCCCCCTCACATGAGCAATAAACCTAAGTGTTTACCAAAAAACGACAATTCAAGGGATTTAGTAGCGAAAAAAAAAATTATAGGGGACATAGTGTATATATCATAAGAGTTTAGGGGAATGGTTCCAATTAAGTGAAAATTGTTAAAACTAACCACATAAATTATAGAAAATTTGTTTTTAACCACAAACGAACTTTTATTTATTAATAACCACTTTTTTGAGAAATTACAGGAAAGCCCTCGTATAAAAACCCCTAAATCAGCTTTCTCTCTCTTCTTTCTCTTTTTTTTTCTCTCTCCTCTGGTCTCTCTCACCGATTTCCCTCTCTCTCTCCCGATCTACCTCTCTCTCTCCTCCATTGGAAGCTCGCCGGCGTGATGGAGGCTCGCCGGAGAAGGCATCACCAAGCACCGGCGAGCCCCCAGCTGCAGCGGCAGCGCACGGCACTGTTGCTTTGCGAGCGCTGTCGCTTCATGAAGCAACAGCGCCGTGCGCTGCCGCTGCAGCTGGGGGCTCGCCGGTGCTTGGCGATGCCTTCTCCGGCGCCCAGCGAGCCTCCATCACGCCGGCGAGCTTCCAATAGAGGAGAGAGAGAGGTAGATCGGGAAGAGAGAGAGGCTGTTGAGAGAGACCAGAAGAGAGAGAAAGGAAATTGGGGAAGAAGACATCAAGTTTCAGAAATTCCATTTTTGGTATGTTTTCAAGTTTCACATATTTCATTTTAGGCATGATTTCAAGTTTTAAATTTCATTTTAGTCATGATTTCAAGTTTCAATATTCAAGTTTTTAGCCATGATTTCAAGTTTGAGGTTTTAAAAAAAAAAAAACTAATTTTAAGGGCATTATAGTAAATTACGGACATACAGTGAAATTTTTTTTAAAAAGTGGTTATTAACAATTATAATTTCAAATGTGGTTATTAAGGAAAGTTTGATGCTTTGAGTGGTTATTTTTGGTTTTGTCTCTCCAATTAACCTATATATATTAATGTACTTTTATACCATTTATCAGTAGCTGTGAGATGTTGCAATGATTATTAACAGAAAAATCCAGAAGTTGCATGAAATGGGAAAGTGTAGGCGATTTGCAGCGGCTTGATTAAGGAAGTGAAGAAGTCCATTCTGCGCGCCATTCATTTGCAACTTGGTTTGGCTTATTGGCTATATACGACAGAAATAGGTCCACGGCCCCACCTACCAACTCCCATTCTTAAATTATAAATAGTATTATAAATAGACAGGAGAATTGTAAATTACTCCAACATTTTATAAAATGTCAAATAAAACCCTCTTGTTTGAATAATCACTAAAAAAAACGCTATCATTTTGACCGTTAGTTGACTTTAATCTTGGTAATGTGCATGTCTTCTCTATAGTTTTTTTTTTTTTTTACAAAATATATGTATTTTTTAATTTATAGATTTTATTTTTATTCATAATATATTTTATAATTTTTTAAAAATTAATTTTATTATCAGTATATATATATTTATTATATTTTCTTTTTATTTAATCTATAATAAATGATTTAGATAGTCATATTTCGTTGTATTTAAATAAAAGTCAACTAATTATTAACTAACAACAATATGTTTTTTTGTTGATTATTTAAACTAGAAGGTTTGATTTGATATTTCAGCAATAGTCAGGAGGTTATTTACAATTCTCCTGTATATATAAGTTTTTGAAGTATTAGCTATTATATTCATTTGTTTTGACTTAGTCAACATTCACTCATGCTTAATCAATGACTTATATATATTGTATTTACTTTAACATATCATTGTGTGCCGAAGAGAAAACTTATATATTATAATTTTACTAACTAATAAAGTGCTTACTCATCACGATTTTTCTTGTGATGTTCGACTTTGTTATTCTGTAGCCTTATAAATTCATGCAAAAACTCAAAGTCCATAAATAATGCTACAGAGTCAGGATATAGCCATAAATATTAATGTACTTTTATACCATTTATTAATAGTTGTGAGATATTACAATGATTATTAACAGAAAAAATCCAGAAGTTGCATGAAATGGGAAAGTGTAGGCGATTTGCAGCGGCTTGATTAGGTAAGTGGGAAGTCCATTTTGCGCGCCTTCCATTTGCAGCTTTGGTTTGGCTTAGTTGACTTTAATCAAATGCTTATAGACACATGTCCATCTTGGTAAATGTGCATGTCTTCTCTAAAGTTTTTTTTTTTCTATATTAAATATTTTTTTATAAAAAAAAAATTCTAGATTTTATTTTTATTCATAATATATCTTATAATTTTTTTAAAATTAATTTTATTATTATTAGTATATGTATATTTTTTATTATATTTTTTCTTTTTTATTCAATTTATAATAAATTATTTAGATATTCATATTTCGGTATATTTAAATAAAGGTTAACTGATGATTAACTAACGATGACATGTTTTTTTACTGATTTAACAATAGTTAAGAGGTTATTTATAATTCTCCAATATATATGTATCAACCGTTAGATTCATTTATTTTGACTTAGTCAACATTCACTCATATTTAATCAATGACTCATATACATTTCAATTACTTTAATATATCATTGTGTGCCAATGAGAAAACTTATATATAGTGTAATTTTAATAACTAATAAGGTGTTTAATCATCACGATTTTTCTTGTGATGTTCGACCTTGTTATTTTGTAGCATTACAAAGTCATTCAAAGACTCAAAGTCTGTAAATAACGTTACAGAGTAAGGATCTCGCATGTTATATAGAGTGTAATTTTACTAATTTATATAAAGTACACCTACCAACTGATCATGAACAGAATTAACATGATTTTTCATACGAGATTCCACTTTGTAATGTTACAAAGTTTATTTTGTAAGGTTACAAAGTTATAAAATCACTTGGAGTCATTCAGTAACATTATAAATCCAGAATATCAAATAAAAAACATGTGAAATTTCATATATGATATATTTATATATAATCTTATAAAGGTTACACATACCTTTATATAAATAAGATGAGAAACACAAAAAAATGGCATTAAATTTCACATGGTTAGTCATCGGTATCATTTAATTGAACATACAACGTCAACAGCGTTGCTGGTACAACAAGCCAACAAGGTTGTATGGCCTTAATTCATTCAATCGGATTGGCAATCATCCTTTATGGAGTTTTGGGAAGCTATGACTTGGAAAACGGCATAGTTTTTTTTTATTATCAATATATCTAGTCAAAAATCTCAAACTATTTTGAGTTTTGAAGGCAATTTTAGTAGACAAACCAAAAAAATAAAAAATAAAAATCAATATCCGAGGTTTATCTACCCAATATGCTGATGCGTCACGGGACTCATGATTTTGTAAATGGTCGATTACTTATATTTTATGACATGATCTGAGTTGAATAAATAAAAATAATTGATATCTGTCGTATTTTATTATATGATCAATTATTTATATCATATGATATGATTTGGATGAATTTGACGTAAGCTGACATGGACACACCTAAACAAAGATTTACATATTCCATCATGTGCTTAAGTAGAAGGTTGGTCCCACATCCACCAACTCTCTAGCACCCAACAAACCCATGTCTACACTGCCATTAATCAAATGATATTATTCGGGTATAATTTTTTAAAAATATTATAAATTTTTTAATAAGAAAAAAAAGAAATGGATCTAAACATATAGTGCAAAGAAGTGGCCAGGCCACCAATCCAATCCCCACACCAACTTCAGCCACCAACTTTCTTGGTTACTTCTTCGTATTTTTACTTTTGTGTTTTGAAAATTATTATTATTATTTCTTTTTTCTTATTTTGACTAATTTTTGTGGTGGTTGGTGAGATGGCTGGATGCCTTCACTTGGAGCGCGTGACATCTGTTTCTAAGACCCTCAGGCCTCAAGTGGAAATTCGAATTACAGCCAAAACTGACTTTCTAAAAATTGTTGGTAAAAAGGACTAATTGCACAAATTCCCCTGATTTTAGGTCTAATTACAGTTAGATGAACATTCTACTCAAAATTACACAAATCTCACTTACCATAAGTTGACTACCGTTAAACTTAACCATTGACCAAACTTTTAGGGTTATATGACTTGAATGCCCCCATTTGTATTATTTTATTACCTAAAATAAATATTATCTAACATATATAAAAATTAAAAAATTTAATTAAAATGTTGTTATTTTTTTTCGATATTTATTACCAATTTTTCATAAAAATCCTTCATGGACCTTTTTTTAAATGGGTTTTAATGGGTGATGAATCTCAAAAAAAAAAAAGGGGGATGATGAATGTTTTTTTTGTTCTTTTGTTGAAAATGAGCATTGAACCCAGAAAAAAAAAAAACTCGGATGATGATGATTTTTTCTTTAGTTGAAAATGAGTGGTGATAGATGTCGACAAAAAAGAAAAGCTAGCCATTTTTTTTTCTCCTTTGAAAAATGGGTGATAAATATCGAAAAAATAACATAATTATCCTCATCCGTTTTATTAAATTTTTTCATTTTTATTATATATTAGATAATATTTGTTTAATTATTTAATTTAGGTAATAAAATATTACAAATGGGGGATTCAAGTTATTTAACCCTAAAAGTTTGGTTAATGATTAAGTTTAATGGAAGTCGACTTATGGTAGGGAAAATTTGTGTAATTTCAAGCAAAATGTCCATCTAACTGTAGTTATACCTAAACTCAAGGGAGGTTTGTGCAATTAGTCATGGTAATAAAAAAAAAATCTATAGATTTTTTAAAGTTAAAATTGTTACGCTTTTAAAGTTCAATTTAAAAAAAAAAAATTATAAAAAAATATATCAAAACTATTTTATAATTTACTTATTAAACTAAATGAATGACTTGGTAAGATGTTCAAATTTCGAAATTAGAAGATTGTCAGATTGAATAAACACCTATCACTAATATACCACATTAAATACTTATATAAATAAAGGGTCATACTACCATATTAGAACAATAAAACGTTATTGGACTTAATAACTACCATTAAATTAAATGAAAGCAATTGCAAAATAAATAAAAAATAAATAAAAGCAAATCCAATGGATATTATTAAATTTTGAAATTAATGTTTTTTATTACAGTAAAAACTTGAAACCTTTTCAATAAGTTTCATTTTTTTTTTTTATAAATATTTATATTGGATATAATTGACAAAATAAATAAATGATTTAGTTAGTACTCTAAAAAAATTAATTGTTAAATAAAAATAAAGAAATTTACATTATAAATTTATAATTTAATTAGAAGCTTAAATAATATTGTTTTACTTTTCTTAATATAAAAATACTGAAATTGTTACCATAAATAATATGTTTACAGCTTTATATATAAACTTGTTACATAGTATTAATATTTTGTTTTTTAAATAAAAAAAATGAGTTGTTACATTCAACCACAAAGTTGTTACAATGTATATTTTAATTGTTATGTTTCACATAAAATTTGTTACAACGTTAAATCATTACTACATACATCTTAATTACAATATATGTATATATTTTTATTTATATAAAACTTGTTACATAGTACGAATATTTTGTTACCCGTGTATGTAAAATGAGTTGTTACATGTTACGAAAATGTTGTTACAACCTACAACTTTATCATTACACATCGAACTAACATAAAATTGTTAGCACAAACGTTTTGATTACCTATATAAATCGAGTTGTTACCTGCTACATCAAAATTGTTATGAGCTACGACTTTATTGTTACACATTATGTCAAATTTGTTATAATATTAAATCGTTACCACATATATTTTAATTACAATTTTTTAATTTTTTAATTTTTTTATGTAAAACTTGTTACATAGTATATATATTTTGTTACATGATACGACAACATCGTTACAACTTACAGCTTTTTCGTTACATATCACACTAATGTGAAATTGTTATCACAAACGTTTTACTTATAACTTTTTGTGTGAAACTTGTTACAAAACATATATATTTTGTTACCCATATAAATCGAGTTGTTACATGCTACAATAAAGTTGTTACGCGCTACAATTTTATTGTTACACATCATTTAAAATTTGTTACAAAGTTGAAATTGTTACCACACACATCTTAATTACAAGTTTTTATCCAAAATTTGTTATATTGTACGAAACTTATGTTACAAGTAGTTTATCATATAAAAAATAATAAAAATAATTATAAACATTTAAAATGATATTTTAATTCAAAAATTATCATGTTTCAAACATTTGATAAAATTAAATCAAATAAATATTAATTTCAAAATATATTAAATTACAAATATTATAAAATTAAATAAAAATATATATTTTTATTTTCTGAAAATAATAATAATTTAAAATAAAAAAATTAATTTTAATTATTTTAAATATATTATATTATAAATATTTGGCTAAATTAAATACATAAATATTAGATATATATTTAAATCACATAAGATTATTTTAAAGATATGTATAATCCTTATCTAATATCATTTAATTTTATTTAAACCAATTATTAATATTAAATTACCATTTTTTATTACTTTTAAAAAAAATATTTTAAAAAATGTAATATAAAATAACTTGAAAGTAACTGGTTAACCATTTATAACATGTTACTTCATCATTTTTAAAGTGTTTTGCTGCCACATGTCAATCAAGTATTGGAGAAATCTTGTAATAAAATCTCAATAATGTTATTGAGATTTAATCTCCCAACAAGGTAGCCATACCCATAAATTAAATTATTAAAATAACAATCAAATCACATTATTCAAATTGCTTTTATATATGTATTACAATATGACTTTACAAAATTAATACATATAAATTTATCTAAATACGGTGAAATGATTTTTGTTATGTAAAATATTCAATCAATTTTATCCAGTCAGTTATAAAATAATATAATATATATTAAAAAAAATCAATTAATTAATAAGGTAAAATTTGAAATATAAAATATTAAGTTCTTATCAAAGTGACCATATATCTTTGTGTCATTTTAGTAATGGATATTTGAATCTCACTTATCTATTAAGTATTAATTCGTAAAGTGTGTGGAGATTTCTGTAATATTTGATTTTTTGATATACCATTTACAATGACGGCGATTCGAACTTAAGATATAATCGGATAGAATGAGCATTCACTAATTGATTTCACTATATCAAATAAACCGTCTACTATAATTGTATATATTTACAATAGGAAAATCATGTTAGCATACACCAAATTTACCTCATAAATTCATGTATTATCAAACATCTAACAAATAATATGAGTTGAATTTAAATAATTTAAAAAAAAAAAAAAAACATATAATCTGTGCTGTGTAAATCTGTAATTACCAATTAAAGCATCTTAAAATTAAAATTATTTTGTCAATAAAAAAAATAAAAAAAGGAAAAAAAATGCTAACCAAAACGTGGGTCCCACTCAGATCTACCCTACCACACTCCCCTCCACGCTCCCATAACTGCGCGTGATGTCCCAACAACTGCACTGAAAATGATGAATTAAAAAAATAAAATAAAATTAAAATTGGACCCAATCTCTCAGATCTACATTTTCATTGGTATTTTTGGCTATAAATAACCGAAGACCAATGCCACTGAACTTGTGTCCTTCTCTTATCTTCTCTCTCTATCTACTCTCTGTTAACTCACCAGAAATCAGTCTCTTTTCTCTCCGGTTTTATCTCCGGTTAGTGCGGTTACTTTCCATTTCCTTGCCTTTCGTTTCCTCTGCACTCTCGGTTTAAAACACCTAAAAACCTCCGATGGATTTTGATCTTTTGAAATGATTTTTATAACTCTTCACTATTATAACTGGTAATAATAACAATAACTTGAAAAAGAAAGAAAAAAACAACAAAAATCATTAGCTTTTTGTAAAAATTCTGTCGTCTTTTTTCTCAGATCTATAATCTATATAATCAATCGGTGAGTTAAATCAGTCACAGATCTAGTCATGTCTCATAACTGATGTCTACACGCATTAGATCTGTTACTTTTCTAGGTTTGAAGTGTCGAGATCTTAGAATTTCAATCCAATTTCAATTCAAAGTGCTTAGGTTTTCAAGATCAGATTTGAAAATTGTGTTATGATGATGGCAAAATTGATTATTTTTGTGTTTTGGCAGAAAAAATGGCGTCACACATTGTTGGATACCCACGTATGGGACCCAAGAGAGAGCTCAAGTTCGCATTGGAGTCGTTTTGGGATGGCAAGAGCAGCGCAGAGGATTTGCAGAAGGTGTCGGCTGATCTGAGATCGTCAATCTGGAAACAGATGTCTGAAGCCGGGATCAAGTACATTCCAAGCAACACATTCTCTTACTACGACCAGGTGCTCGACACCACCGCCATGCTCGGCGCTGTCCCCGGTAGGTACAACTGGAACGGCGGTGAGATCGGATTCGATACCTTTTTCTCTATGGCCAGAGGCAATGCCACCGTCCCCGCTATGGAAATGACCAAGTGGTTCGACACCAACTAGTAAGTGTCTAAGTGACGAACTTCAATTTTTACAAACTGGGTCTTTTTTTTTTTAGCAATTTATGTATGGTATTGTTGTGTGGTCGATTTAGTGTGTGATTACTGAAAATGTTTTGCCACGTGTTTAATAAACAGCCATTACATCGTGCCTGAGTTGGGACCTGATGTGAAATTCTCATATGCTTCTCACAAGGCTGTCAATGAATACAAGGAAGCTAAGGCGGTACGCGTCTATTCTTATTTTGTTTCGATATCTAAACTTGATAACGTTCAATGAGCGTAGATTTGTTATGTGGGGGTCTGGATTGAAAGAAAATTCTGAAATGCCCAGATTTAGAATACAAAAATTTGATAGGATATTGGAAATATAATATTGAACTTAGATTTCATACATGCTTGAGCTGATTGTGATCGGATTGATAAATTCATTGTTGTTGTTTTCCCAGATATTAGTATACAAATCAATGCTAATTGCTTTTTTGTCCTTTATTTGTTAATTAATTTTGGGGTGTTATTTGGATTAGAATTTGGAACCAACATTTATTAATCCTATGCACTTCAACTTTCAATCAATCTGTTAAAGTTTGTTAGATATTGAATCTCTTTCGGTACGTGTCTTATGTGCAGCTTGGAGTTGAGACTGTTCCAGTCCTTGTTGGCCCCGTCTCTTACTTGTTGTTGGCTAAACCCAGCAAAGGTGTTGAGAAGACCTTTTCTCTTCTCTCCCTTCTTCCCAAAATCCTTCCTATTTACAAGTAAGAGACTGTTACTTATTTTTAGATATCTGAATGTTCTTATACTTCTGTATACATATAAATGTTCTGAGTCCTCTAACTTGTATTGAAATTATTAAAACCTCAACAGGGAAGTTATCTCTGAGCTTAAAGCTGCTGGTGCTTCCTGGATTCAGCTCGATGAGCCTATGCTTGTCATGGATCTTGACTCTCACAAATTGCAAGCATTCACTGAGGCTTACTCTGAACTAGAATCAACTCTATCCGGATTGAGTGTCCTCATCGAGTCTTACTTTGCTGATATTCCTGCTGAGGCATACAAGACCCTCACTGGTTTGAAGGGTGTCACCGCATTTGGATTTGATTTGATCCGTGGAACCAAGACCCTTGGTTTGATCAAGGGTGGATTCCCTGAGGGAAAATACCTCTTTGCTGGTGTGGTTGATGGAAGGAACATTTGGGCCAATGACCTTGTTGGTTCTCTCACTATCTTGAATGAACTTGAGAGCATTGTTGGCAAAGGTATTCTTGTTTTGCTTGCATTTTTTTTGACACGGTGATAAATGTTATTCGTTTTATTTCTTGACTTGATGAATAACTAAATATTATTTTTCCTATGCAGACAAGCTTGTGGTCTCCACCTCATGCTCACTCCAACACACCTGTGTTGATCTAGTTAATGAGACCAAGCTTGACAATGAAATCAAGTCATGGCTTGCATTTGCTGCCCAGAAGGTCGTTGAAGTTGATGCATTGGCCAAGGCTTTGGCAGGTCACAAGGATGAGGTATCTTTCTCATTGAAAATGTTACAACAACTTATCTAATATAAAATATTATTACAGCTCACCATTAAATGTTTCAATTTATGTTTGCAGTAGAATGTCCGAGGGATATATCTTGTGCTTGAAACTGGAAAATTGAGCTTTATATGAAGTCTTTAGTTGAAATGATAGCAATTATATATGTGTTTGAACTTAAAAGAACTGAATTAAATTCTCTCTACTGATTATCACAAGGCAAATTTACATTTCTGTACTCATTGCATTTTAGAAATGTTAGCTGACAAGTTGCATTTGTATCTTGCTCAATTGTAGATTTGTGTTCTTTTGTTGAGTGATGGGAAAGAGACTAAATTTTTTCACTCTTTTTGGTCTTGTTTTCAGGCATTCTTCTCTGCTAATGCTGCTGCCCAGGCTTCAAGAAAAACCTCCCCAAGAGTGACAAATGAGGCCGTTCAAAAGGCTGTAAGTGCTTTGATTGATTCATATTCATTTGTTTGGTTTTATAGTGACTTCTCTGTAGAATGACCTTTTAAACTGACCATAATTCACCTATTTTGCTTTCTCAGGCTGCTGCTTTGAAGGGATCAGATCACAGACGTGCTACAAATGTTAGCGTCAGGCTGGATGCTCAACAGAAGAAGCTTAACCTTCCAATCCTCCCAACCACCACCATTGGGTCCTTCCCACAAACCATGGCACTTAGGAAAGTTCGCCGTGAATACAAGGCTAAGAAGTGAGTCAATCTGAGAATGCTGCATTATATTCTATTTGTGAAATTATATTGACAATTCAATGAATTAATGCCATTATTGTGTTGCTTTAGGGTCACTGAGGAGGAATATGTGAATGCTATCAAGGAGGAAATCAGCAAAGTTGTCAAGATTCAAGAAGATCTTGATATCGATGTCTTGGTTCATGGAGAGCCTGAGGTGAGCTTCCATCTATCCCTGGAAAACAGTGACAGATTTCATTTGGCACTGCACTTTTAGCTTACTAACTCCTATTGAATATGAATTTTTATTCTTGCAGAGAAACGATATGGTTGAGTACTTTGGGGAGCAACTGTCAGGTTTCGCCTTCACTGCCAATGGGTGGGTGCAATCTTATGGATCTCGTTGTGTGAAGCCACCAATCATCTACGGTGATGTGAGCCGTCCCAAGGCTATGACCGTCTTTTGGTCCTCTATGGCTCAGAGCATGACTGCTCGCCCAATGAAGGGAATGCTTACTGGCCCTGTTACCATTCTCAACTGGTCTTTTGTCAGGAATGACCAGCCCAGGTATTGAAAATGAAAATCAATAAAGAAAGATGAAAACAAAATGATATTGTTGGTTAATCCTTTTGAAATGGCAATATCTCTTAACATAATCTTCTGCAAATTTTGTAGATTTGAAACCTGTTATCAGATTGCTTTGGCCATTAAGGACGAAGTTGAGGATCTTGAGAAGGCCGGCATCAATGTTATCCAGATTGATGAGGCTGCCTTGAGAGAGGGGTTGCCTCTCAGGAAAGCTGAGCATGCTTTCTACTTGGATTGGGCTGTCCACTCCTTCAGGATCACCAACTGTGGTGTCCAGGATACTTGCCAGGTCAGTTTCCTCTTCACCCTTGATTTCATGTCTCAAATTTAGACCCTTGTTCCGTTTCTTATCATTTTGTTTTTCACTGCTCACAGATCCACACCCACATGTGCTACTCCAACTTCAACGACATCATTCACTCGATCATCGACATGGATGCTGATGTGATTACCATTGAGAACTCTCGTTCGGACGAGAAACTGTTGTCAGTCTTCCGTGAGGGTGTGAAGTACGGTGCTGGAATTGGCCCTGGTGTCTACGACATTCACTCTCCTAGAATACCATCAACCGAAGAGATTGCTGACAGAATCAACAAGATGCTTGCAGTGCTTGAGACCAACATCTTATGGGTTAACCCTGACTGTGGTCTCAAGACCCGCAAGTACACCGAGGTGAAGCCAGCCCTGCAAAACATGGTTGCAGCTGCCAAGCTCCTCCGCACCCAGCTTGCCAGTGCTAAGTGAATGGTTCATGAGATGGGAAGTATGATCTACCCTGCCATTGCCATTGATTTTTACCCAAAAACAAAGAAAAACGAGATTGCTGTCCTATTATTTCAATAACTGTGGTCCGGGATGATGAAAATTTCTGTAGGCATGATGATATGCCGTTTGAGCCCTGATTTATCTATTGTGGTTTTTTTTTTTGCTTGTTTTTTATTAATATTTTCTACTTCGGGGACCAAATTGCTTAGTGTACCCCACTGAATTGAAATTTATGGAATGCCTTTACTAGTTTGTTCAACGACCTTCTGTGTAGCAAATGCAAGCTATGGCTTGATTTCCTTGTCAAGCTTGGTCTCATTAACGAGATCAACACAGGTGTGTTGGAGTGAGCATGAGTTGGAGACCACAAGCTTGTCTGCATACAAAAAATAATATTTAGTTATACATCAAGAAATGAAATAAAACGAATAACATTTATCACCATGTTAAAAAAAATGCAAGCAAAATAAGAATACCTTTGCCAACAATGCTCTCTAGTTTGTTCAAGATAGTGAGTATTTATCTTGAATGAACTTGAGAGCATCGTTGGCAAAGATATTCTTACTGTTGGCAAAATAAGAATACATTCACCAACAATCTCATCTTGTAAAAAAAAACAAAATCTCAATATCGAATTAGTTTAGAAGAAAAACAAAATTTAATCGAAAGTATTTATCTTCACTCTTTAAAGTGTCTCATAATTACAGGATTGACAAGTGGAAACTATTTAATAAAATATATCATTTAAGGATTTGGGTTTTTTTTTTCCTTCCTCCCAATGACTTTTTTAATATTTTTTAAAATGAAAACTGTTAGTGATCCGGTGCAGATAATTCTAATATTTAATTGAACTTTTGAGAATTAAGTTATGTTTACTTTGTACCCAACAAATATAAAAAATAATTGATTTATCATTTTCACCCTCAGTGTAATAATTAAGTTTCATGTTCTTATATAAAAAAATATTTTATATATTTGACCAAAAATACCTTAATTAATAATTTTATATGTTATATAAGTAAGATTTTTTTTTTTTTTTTAATTAATGGTCAGTTTGGTATTGTTGTAACTTTTATAATAATCACTGCTATTTATGCTGAAGGAATAATAAGAATTCAGATGTTTGATTAATTGTATTTTTAAAACCACTGAATAGCTCAAAAGCAGTATATATATGTTTGGTAATTTTATTGCAAAAATGTTAAAATTAGTTATAATGACTAAAATATTCATGATTTTAAAACCCTACTTCATTTTTTTTTTCATTAATTATATATATTAAATCAATATTTAAGTAGAATATTTAAATTAAAAAAATAACAATAAAATTATTTTTAAAAGATTTTATCGATCAAATCAATATTTAAGTAGAATATTTAATTTTAAGGTGACATAAAGTATATAAATGATTTTAATTTGATTTCATAAGGTTAAAAATGATATTTTAAAAGATTCATTAAATGCTGAAATAGATTATTCCATAATCACTTTTTAAAAGTAACCTCACATTTACTTCTTAAAATCTCTGTCAAAACTTGCTAGATTATCAATTAATCACTTTTGGAAGTTTTACCAAACATTATTTTAAGTCAAAACTATAAAATAAGCCAATTTTAACTTTTTAGTTTTTAAAAGCAATATCAAACTGGCCCTAACTTATTTTTATATTTTATTCTATTTTTTACGATTTTTTTTCTTTATGATGTAACTTAATTTTCTTTCATTTTTATTATATATTATGTAAATAGAACCTTCATGGATTTAAAGTTTAGGAAGATAGAATATATGCATAACTTATAAAATAAGTCCGAACAAGTAATTAAAAAGGTTGTTATAATATTATTTAATTGTTTTGTAAGATTAAGGAATTCCTTAGTTTACCTACTTTAGAAGTAATTTTATTTTTAGAACAGATACACTAAAGAGTCATAAATATTTTCAACAAGTAAGATCATCGAGGATTTGCTCCAAGGAATGCTAATGCGGCAGTCCATTATTACAAGTGAGTTTATATGGAAGATACACCTCGTGCCAATAATTTTTTTTTTAAAAAAAATCAATTCAAATGATGTGTCATTCATCTTATCGACTTATGAATTATATGGTAATATTTAATTACAATCCTTTACCATATTAAACAAAATTTATTT
Source organism: Acer campestre (assembly GCA_954870605.1). NCBI lineage: Eukaryota > Viridiplantae > Streptophyta > Magnoliopsida > Sapindales > Sapindaceae > Acer > Acer campestre. Next base: position 21,634,958 of record OX940801.1, on the reverse strand, counting down.
TGATGAATTTTAAAGCATATAATCGGCTACATTTAATTTAATACAAAATATGAAAAATTAAATACAAGATTCAATGTATTACTCAATATATGGAAATAGAAGGGTAAAATAGGGTTTGGGAATATCATGGGTTTATATTTTATGAGAGTTTCTTTTGATAATTTAATTTTTTCTTTTTACACTTCTTTTCTAAAAACACTCCATTTTCAAAATTTAAAATTTAAAAAAATTCTAAAGAAACTTCATTTTGTTAAAAAATTCTAAAGACTCTTCATTTTGTGACAATCCGATCTTTGGGAACCATATGCATGTATATATTAAAAAAGAAAAACCACAAAAAACAAGTACCTTGTTTTTTTATTTTTATTTATTTTTTTATTTTATAAAAAAAATTGAAATATGAAAATGTTTTTTGTTACTCTTGTTAGTATGTGATTGCCAAGAGAACTTTAATTCTTTCATTAGTATTAGAAATTCCGAGTTTAATCGAATCTAGTTGAAACAATTCAAACTTTATAATATATATATATTACTGTTAGTAAAAAATTAAAATATTCATAAGTTTTTTTTTTTTTTTTTAATTAGAGATTGATGAAGAAAGTATGAAAACATGATAAATTAGGATAAAGTGTTTAATATGGTAATAACAGATTTAGGAGAAGAGTTTAATAGTAATATTTATTCTAGTAATTTTAACTTATGTTAAAATTGTCATTAATAAAAAGAAAAAACTGGAGCGGGAATAGATAATTTGAGGATCATAAGGAGAAGCCGTAATATTTTCTCCGTAATATTTTATAATGAAAGCGAATTGAGATTTTCAATTTTCGATTTTCGATTTTCAATTCTCTCTCTCCCCCTCTCTCCCACAAAGAACAGAACCAGACCAAACCAAAGACTCAGAGAGTCAAAGAGAGACAAGAACAATGTACAAAGCAAAGCTACAAGAGTATTGTCAGTTTAAGCGGTGGGAGTTGCCTCTGTACACTACAATCAAAGAAGGTCCACCTCACGACCCTCGCTTTCAAACCACCGTCACTGTCAACAACCTCTCCTTCACCAACCGAATCTGCAAAACCACCAAGGAGGGCCAAAACAACGCCGCCAGGCTCGCCTTATTGCATTTCTACACACCCACCTCCTCCTCCGTCTCTGCTTCTGGTATCATCATCTCATAACATTACTTCTTGTTGTTGTTGCAATTAGTGTTGTTATTGCTTGTTTTGTGAAGCTTTGTGGTTACTGCTTCTGTTTGGTTCCTGAGATGATGAGGGAATTTTTTTTTGTAAAGGACTGAAATTTTTGATGTATTCCTGATCGTGTGCGAATTGCGATTAACTATGCAAAATTCTATGTAAAGTTTCATTTGAAATTTTTTCCTTTAGAGTATTTTAAATATTACAATTGTTTGATATTTAGAATTGACCTTTTAGTGCATTAATGCATCGACGCACTTTAAAATTTCATGGCTGCATGTGACTATGCCAACACTAGATCAAATTTTAACCGTGCATGACGGTAGAATTTTCAATTTATATATATGTGTGTGAATTTGTTTAATATCCTTTTCATATTGATTGTCATGTTCGTTAATGAGGCTACTTTCGCCTTTCTGTCTGTATTTATTTATTTTTTCCAATGCTCTGTGTCTGTATAGGAATGCTAAAATTTGTAAGTGCTGGGCTGTTTAGTTGTTGAGAGAATTTGGGGTTCTAATAGGGGAAAATGTTTTACTCTTACATTTTATGCTGGATTGTGGGTGGGGTTTTGAGTCGTGAGGGTGGGAATAATCTGTTGATGAATAAAATGTTGCTCTTTGAGTTAGTTAATCACGCTTAGGAATTTAATCTTAGTTTTCAATTGTTAACATGGTTAATTGGTTGCCATTTGTGAAGCACCTCTTTCGTTTTGCAATGTATGTTGATTTCGTTAATTATTGTGTCCTTGTAATTAATGTTAAACATTTGGTGCTGGTATAATTATATTCTTCATATATAATTTATTTTCTATGTTTAACTCTTCATTTCTTCTATATTGTATTATTTAGCTATATGGTAATTCCCTTATAAATATCTTATGTCGGTTAGATATTTCTTTTTTGGAAAGTATGAATTTCTGTGGATGACTACTTTCCGATGAGAGGGCGGAACATGAATTAAATATGATAGTTTTGAAAGGATTCCAAACTTATTTTGTTTTTCTCGGAAAGTTTAGTTTGCCTTTATATCGAGTTGCAACAGTTTCGGTAGGTTCTTCAAGTCAACACACAGTGCAGCCAAACATGATGCTGGAAACAAATCCAATTCCCCAGGTCAATGCAACCACCACAGTTGCTAAAGATGCTAACGGATCAACTGATCAAGAAGTTCTCCGTAAGTGTTTCTTGTAAAGCATTAATAACTCGTAATCACATAGAGCTTTATGTCAATGCTAGATGAATATGTATATCAAAATAAAAAAATGCTGGATGAATATGACTGGCCATAGAATTATGAATCTCTTGATCCTTCAATGCCTACCTCATTTGATACTCCTTGCATTGCGCAAAGTATGAGTATGTAGAAATAAAAGAATCCCTAGATGATATTGAAACACAAGGTTTAATGTCAGCACCACCTAAAATTTAGTCATTCTTTCTTTGGAATTACAATTCTCAATGCGATGCACAGTTGAAATCACCAAGCTGATGGGGAAAGGATAATAAACAATTGATAGAGCACATTGGGTCAAGAATGATTTAGTCTGCTCTGCCTGATTGATTCGAATTTTAAATATTACAATTGTTTGATATTTATAATTGACATGTAGTGCATTAATGCATCGATGCACATTAAAATTTGACATTGTTCATGAGCTGCATGTGACCATACCAAAACAAGATCAAATTTTAATAGCGCATCACATGAATGCATTAAATAATGCATGGTAGAATTTTCCATATATATATATATTTGTTTATTATCCTTTTTATATTGATTTTCATGTTTGTTAATGAGGCTACACTCTCCTGTCTATATATATTTAGTTTTTCCAATGATCTGTGTCTGTATAGGAAGGCTTAAATTTGTGTATACAGAGATAAACAGAAAATCTTATTTTAATTGAAGACGAAATCCTCTAATATATTGAGGAAAGAAAACCTAATGACCAACAAAAAGGAAAGCCAGTGTAATCCCACAAAACCAAGACACAATCGTACAAAAATAGAAACAAATTAAACAACAAATAATATCCCAAAGACATCTCCAAGAATAAGGAAATAAAACTGATTTGGTCAGTGAAAAGCTTTCAACACACCCCCTCAAGCTGGAGAATAGATATGCACATTCTTTGCTGTTACTATGGGGTCCTGAAGCACAAGGAGATTTTACTCGTTGGTGTCAATTAGGCGGTCTTTGGACTTTTTTTTGTCATTCCCAGTTTCTCAACTAACATCTTGAAGCTTGGTCTAGACAACCCATTTGTTAGAACATCTGCTACTTGTTGCTTCGTAGGAACATAAGTCATGCATATCTCCAAGGTCAATCTTCTCCTTTATTAAGTGTCTAACTACCTCTATGTGCTTTGTTCGATCATGATGTACTGGATTATGTGCCATACTTATTGCTGCCTTATTGTCACAGCACAACTTCATAGGATACTTACTGTTCTTCCATAAGTCTCTTTAGCCATATAAGTACACAAGTTGTTTTTGCAAGAGTCCTGAATTCTGCTTCTGCACTGCTTCGAGCAACTGCCGACGGTTTTTTGCTTCTCCAAGTAACTAGATTACCCCAAACCGTTGTGTAATACCCAGATGTGGATCTCTTGTCTTCAACTGAACCTGCCCAGTTTGCATCCGTTAATGCCTCCACACTCCTCTGTTCATTTTTCTCAAAGAACATTCCTTTTCTTGGTTTGGTCTTTAAATACCTTAAGATCCGATATACAACTTCAAGATGTTCCTCAAAAGGAGAATGCATATACTGGCTCACCAAACTAATTGCAAAAGCGATGTCTAGTCTTGTATGAGACAAGTATATCAACCTACCAACCAGTCGTTTGTATCTCCCTATCACTGGAATTCCTCCTTTTCCTCCAAACTTCACATTCAAATCTATAGGTGTACCAGCGGGCTTGCAGCCAAGCATACTGGTTTCTTTCAAAAGATCAACTGTATATTTCTTTTGGGAACTAAGATTACCATTATTGCTTCTTGCTACTTCCATCCAAAGAAAGAATTTCAGTTGTCCGAGATCCTTAATTTCAAACTCACTTCCAAGGATTCTCTTTAGCCGTTCCAATTCGTCGGTATCTTCACTAGTCAAGATGATATCATCAACATACATGATCAAGATAGCCTTTTTTCCGTGTTGTGAGCGTTTGAAAAAGAGAGTATGATCAGTTTGTCCCTAGATATGGCTGGTGTCTCTTTATTGACTTTGCAAACTTGTCAAACCAAGCCTTTGGTGATTACTTTAAACCATAGAGAGATTTCTTAAGTCTGCACACCTTCCTGTCGCTGTTTTCTCCTTCAAACCCAGGAGGTAAATCCATGTAAACTTCCTCTCCTAGCTCCCCATTGAGAAAAACATTCTTGACATCCATCAGCGTATTGGCCAGTCAAGATTGGCAGCTAGTGAAAGCAGCACCCTTATAGTGTTTAATTTGACGACAAGTGCGAAGGTTTCAGTGTAATCCACTCCATAAGTCTGAGTGAAAATCCTTTCGCAATCAAGCAGGCCTTGTATCTCTCTATTCTATCATATGAATTATATTTTATAGTAAATACCCGCTTACATCCAATAGGTGTTTTCCCTTAAGGTATCTCCACAACATCCCAAGTCTCATTCCTTTTTAAGGCTCTCATCTCTCGCTTTCCACTTTGGACTTTTTAAGGTTTCTTGAATGTTTCTTAGGACTTCAATTTCTCCAATTTTTTCTATCAAGGCACGAAATACAGGTGAGTCCTGAAACTCGCAGTATGATGGATAGAACTTAGCCACACAATTCTAGTCGTTTGTCAATTTACTAATAGACACTAAGTTACGTGCTAAATTAGGGACATGTAGAATTAAAAATAGTGTCATATTAGAAATTTTAATAGGCCCCTTTCCATCAACAGAAGATAGTGAGCCTTCAACAATATGAATCTTAAAATTTCCTGGACATGGAGTATATGTTGAAAACAATTCATGGCATCCAATCATATGATAAGACACCCCATAATCTATAATCCAAGGAACCTTAAAATCAGATTTTGCACTCAAAACAGAGAGGTAATTACCTTTCTGTGCTACTGTGCACTTTAGAGTAGGTGTTTTTGAATTCGTCATAAATATTTTCTAAATTACAAAAATGGTTTGTCGGTTTGTCACTAAAAATATATCAAAAATCCTATATTAAACAAATTTTATTTTGATGAATTTTAAAGCATATAATCGGCCATATTTAATTTAATACAAAATATGAAAAATTAAATACAAAATTCAACATATATATTTATATATATTTTTGAAGTTTTACATAAATTCGGGGTTTTTTTTGGGAGGGGGAGGACTTGAACCCACAACCTCGTGGTGTAGGTGTGAAGGGGATACCACTGGACCAACCTCATTTCGTACAAAATTCAGCATATTATATATAGATAGATATATAGATATAATAACTTCTTAATGCGGGATCCCGTACGACTTTTTTGTGAGGTTTCACTATTTACACTAATTCCAACCGGTTAGAATTAGTGAGTCTGCATGAATTTTTTATGTGGATCCTGCACTTGATAATTTCTATATATCTATATACCATAAAAGGGTAAAATAGGGTTTGTCAGTGGTGTTTATAATGTAAGCGATTTGAGATTTTCATTTCGCCTCTCTCTCTCTCTCTCTCTCTCTCTCTCACACACACACACACACACACACACACACACACACACACACACATACACACTGAGAACAGAACTAGATCAAACCAAACCAAACAGAGACAACAACAATGTTCAAATCAAAGCTACAAGAGTATTGTCAGGGGAAGCGGTGGGAGTTGCCCCTGTACCATACAATCAAAGAGGGCCCATCTCACAAGCCTCTTTTTCAAACCACCGTCACTGTCAATGGCCTCTCCTTCACCAACCAATTCTGCAAAACCACCAAGGAGGGCCAAAACAACGCCGCCAGGCTTGCCTTATTGCATTTCGCCACCTCCTCCTCCCCCGCCTCTACTTCTGGTATTATCATCTGATAACAGCATTTATTTTTCTTGTTGTTGTTGTTGTTGTTGTTGTTGCGATTAGTGTTGTTATTGCTTGTTTTGTGAAGCTTTGTGGTCACTGTTTGGTTCCAGAGATGATGTGGGAAAAAAATTGTACAGGACTGAAATTGTTGATATATTCCCGATCATATTCTATGCAAAATTCTATGTAAAGTTTCATTTGAAATTTTCTCTTTTAGAGGATCTTAAATATTACAATTGTTTGATATTTAGAATTGACCTTTTAGTGCATTAATGTATCGATACACGTTAAAATTTCGTGGCTGCATGTGACCATGCCAACACAAGATCAAATTTCAACTGTGCATGACAGTATCCTTTTCATATATATGTGTGTGTGTGAATTTGTTTAATATGTTTTTCTTATTGATTCTCATGTTTGTTAATGAGTTTACATTCGCCTGTCTGTATTTATTTATTTTTTCCAATGCTCTGTGTCTGTATTGGAATGCTAAAATTTGTAGTGATGGACTGTTTAGTTGCCGAGAGAATTTGGGGGTTCTAAGAGGGGAACATTTTTTACTCTTACATTTTATGATGGATTGTGGGTTTTTGAGTTGTGAGAGTGGGAATAATCTGTTGATGAATAAAAGGTTGCTCTTTGAGTTAGTTAATCATGCTTAGGAACTTAATCTAGGTTTCAACTGTTAGCATTGTTAATTGGTTGCCATTAGTGAAGCATAGCTTTTGTTTTGCAACTTAACGTATGATGATTTCGTTAATTATCGTGTCCTTGTAATTACTGGTAAACATCTGGTGCTGTTATAATTATTTTCTTCTTATACAATTTATTTTCTATGTTTTAACTTTTTATTACTTCTATATAGTATTATTTAGCTATATAGTAATTCACTTATAAAGATCTTAAGTTGGTTTGATATTTCTTTTCTGGAAAGTACGAATTTCTGTGGATTACTACTTTCCAATGAGGACGGAATATGAATTAAATATGATAGTTTTGAAAGGATTCCTAACTTATTTTGTTTTTCTTAAAAAGTTTAGTTTTCCTTTATATCCGGTTTCTGTAGGTTCTTCAAGTCAAAGCACAGTGCAGCTAAACGTGATGCAGGAAACAAATCAAATTCCTCAGGTCAATGCAACCACCACAGTTGCCAAAGATACTAACCGATCAACTAATCGGGAAGTTATCTGTAAGTGTATCTGCAGTAAATCATTAATACTTGTAATCACATAGAGATTTATGTTAACGCTGGATGAATAATATATAAAAAAAAAATGAATGAATATGACTGGCCATAGAATTATCACTCTCCTGATCCTTCAATGCCTACCTTATTTGATTTTCTTTGCATTGCGCCGAGTATGAGTATGTAGAAATAAAAGAATCCCTAGATGATAATGAAACACAAAGTATAGTGTCAACACCACCTGAAATTTATTTTCCATGTTTTATATCTTTATTTCTTCTATAAATCACAATAAGATCTTTATAGTCATTCACTTATAAAGATCTTAAGTTGGTTTGATAGTTCTTTTGTGGAAAGTATGGATTTTTGTGGATTACTACTTTCCAATGAGGGCGGAATATGAATTAAAAATGTAGTTTTGAAAGGATTCCAAACTTATTTTGTTTTTCTTGAAAGGTTTTTTTGCCTTTATAACGTGTTGCAACAGTTTCTATAGGTTCTTCAAGTCAAAGCACAGTGCAGCCAAATATGATGCAAGAAACAAATCAATTTCTTATTCTCAATGCAACCACCGCAGTTGCCAAAGATGCTAACAGATCAACGGATCAGGTGGTTCCTTGTAAGTGTTTCTCCTATAAATCATTAATAACTCGTAATCACGTAGAGCTTATGTCGATGCTGGATGAATATGCATATCAAAAAAAAAAAAAAAAAAATGCTGGATGAATATGACTGGGTCTAGAAAGATTTAGTCTGCTCTGCTTTATTGATGGGGATTTTGAATTTTACAGTTGTTTGATATTTAGAATTGACCTTTAGTGCATTAATGCGTCGATGCACATTAAAATTTGATATTTTTCATTAGCTACATGTGACCATGCCTAAACAAGATCAAATTTTAATAGTGCATTGCATGAATGCATTAATGCATGGTAGAATTTTCTATATATATTTGTGAATTTGTTTATTATCCTTTTTATATTGATTTTCATGTTTTTTAATGAGGCTACATTTGCCTGTCTGTATTTAATTATTTTTCCAATGTCCATATAGGAATCCTAAAATTTGTATGTGATTGACTGTTTAGTTGTTGAGAGAATTTGGGGTTCTAAAAGTGGAAATTTTTTTACTCTTACATTTTATGCTGGATTGTGTGTTTTTGAGTTGTGAGGGCAGGGACTTCGTGCAAATTGTCTGTTGATGCATAAAATGTTGCTCTTTGAGTTAGTTAATCATGCTTAGGAACTTAATCTTAGTTTTTAACTGTTAGCATAATTAATTGGTTGCTATTTGTGAAGTATCACTGTCGTGTTGCAACTTATGCTGATTTCATTAAATTATTGTGTCCTAGTAATTAATGGTAAACATTTGGTGCTGGTATAGTGATATTCTTCTTATACAATTTATTTTCTATGTTTAACTCTTTAATTATTCTATATAGCATTGTTTAGCTATATAATAATTCACTTATAAAGATCTTAAGTTAGTTTGATATATATATATATATATATATATTTTGAACGTATGAATTTCCGTGGATTACTATTTCCAATGAGGGCGGAATATGAATTAAATATGATAGTTTTGAAAGGATTCCAAACTTATTTTGTTTTTCTTGAAAGGTTTAGTTTGCCTTTATACTGTGGTGCTGCAACAGTTTCTGTAGGTTCTTCAAGTCAAAGCACAGTGCAGCCAAACATGATGCAGGAAACAAATCAAATTCCTCAGGTCAATGCAACTGCCACAGTTGCCAAAGATGCTAACGGATCAACTGATCAGGAAGTTCTTTGTAAGTGTTTCTCCTGTAAATCATTAATAACTCGTAATCACATAGAGATTTATGTCAATGTTGGATGAATATGTATATCAAACAATAAAAAATGCTGGATGAATACGACTGGCCATAGAATTATCATTCTCTTGATCCTTCAATGCCCACCTTATTTGATGCACTTTGCATTGCGTCTCATATGAGTTTGTAGAAATAAAAGAATCCCTAGATGATAAAGAAACACAAAGTTTAGTGTTAGCACCACCTGAAATTTAGTCATTCTTTATTTGGAATTACAATCCTCATTGTGATGCACAATTGAAATCCCTGAGCAGATGGGGAAAGGTGTAATAAACAATTGAGCACAATGGATTAGAAAGATTTAATCTGCCCTGCCCTGCCCTGCCTGGGGTATGCTTGTAATAAACACCTTTAAATATGTTCAAAGTCCCTTAATTCAATGCAATAACATATTAAGTCCTAACAGAGTTTTTATATGTTATTTTTTTTTGTATCCTATCAAAAATAAATAAATACAATCCTATTTAGCCACCTCTTTGCTGCTCTCATTTGTAGCATTTGATCTGATCTTTCTTTCCTTTTCTCTCATCTTTCATCATGGTGTGAAGCTTAGTGAGAAGCCAAATTTCCCTCACCTCTGTGTCTCATTTAAATCACATTTTGTGGTTTGACAGAGATTCTTGAGTAATGACTCTTGGTTTTGAGGGATGAATTTAGCTTTATTGATACTTGGTTCTTATTCTGTCTTTTCAATTTATGGGATTTGGTTTAGCTTAGTATTTTGCTAGACTTTTTTAGCCGATTGTAAATATTACAAATTGACTATCTACACAGAATCTTACATTTTATGCTAGGTTGTGGGCTTTTGAGTCATGAGACCGGGAACTTTATGCAAATGATCTATTGATGAATAAAATGTTGCTCTTTAAGTTAGTTAATCATACTTAGGAATCTTATTTTTCAACTGTTAGCTTGGTTAATTGGTTGCCATTTGTGAAGTATCGCTGTCGTGTTGCAACTTATGTTGATTATTGTGCCCTTGTAATTATTGGTAAACATTTGGTTCCGGTACATTCATGTACCTCTTATACAATTTATTTTCTATGTTATAATTCTTTACTTCTTGATTTTCTTCTATATAGCATTGTTTAGCTATATGATAATTCACTTATAAAGATCTTAAGTTGGTTTGATATTTCTTTTCTGGAAAGTACGAATTTCGGTAGATTAATACTTTCAAATGAGGGTGGAACATGAATTAAATATAATAGTTTTGAAAGGATTCCAAACTTATTTTGTTTGTCTTGAAAAGTTTAGCTTGCCTTTATACGTGTTTAAACAGTTTCTGTCGGTTTGCTTGCCTTTATACGTGTTTAAACAGTTTCTGTCGGTTCTTCAAGTCGAAGCACAGTGCAGCCAAACATGATGCAGGAAACAAATCAAATTCCTCAGGTCAATGCAACCGCCGCAGTTGCCAAAGATGCTAACGGATCAACTGATCAGGAAGTTCTCTGTAAGTGTTTCTCCAATAAATCGTTATTAACTCGTAATCACATAGAGCTTTATTTCAATATTGGATGAATATGACTGGCCATAGAATTATCACTCTCTTGATCCTTCAATGCCCACCTTATTTGATATTCTTTGCATTGCGTCTCATATGAGTTTGTAGAAATAAAAGAATCCCTAGATGATAATAAAACACAAAGTTTAGTGTTAGCACCACCTGAAATTTAGTCATTCTTTATTTGGAATTACTCAATGCGATACATAATTGAAATCCCTAAGCTTATGGGGAAAGGTGTAATAAACAATTGATAGAGCACATTGGATTAGAAAGTTTTATTCTGCTCTACCCTGGCCTGCCTGAAGAATGCTTCTAATAAACACCTTTAAATATGTTCAAACTCTCTTAATTCTATTAAGTTCTACAGAGTTTTTATGTTATTATTTTGTTGTATCCTATGAAAAAAAAATACAAAAAATATAAAAACTGTGTTAAGATTTTATTCCTATTTAGCCGCGCTCTCATTTGTAGTATCCGATCTGATCTCTCTTTCCTTTTTTCTCATCTTTCATCATGGTTTGAAGCTTAGTGAGAAGCCTAATTTCCCTTGACTCTGTGTCTCATTTAAATCACATTTTGTGGTTTGACAGATATTCTTGAGTAATGACTCTTGGTTTCGAGGGATGAATTTAGCTTGATTGATACTTATTACTTATTCTGTTTTTTCAATTTCCCGGATTCAGTTTAGCTTAGTATTTTGCTTGACTTTTTTAGCGGATTGTAAATTTACAAATTGACTTATTCACATAGAATCTTACATTTTTTGCTAGATTGTGGGTTTTTAAGTCACGAGGGCGGGAACTTTGTGCAAATGATCTATTGATGAATAAAATGGTACTCTTTGAGTTAGTTAATCATGCTTAGGATATTAATCTTATTTTTCAACTGTTCGCATGATTAATTGGTTGCCATTTGTGAAGTATCGCTATTGTGTTGCAAGTTGCAACTTGAGTTGATTAAGGTGTCCTTTGTAATTATTGGTAAACATTTGGTGCCGGTACATTCTTATTCCTCTTACACAATTTATTTTCTATGTTTTAATTCTTTACTTCTTCTATATAGCTTCGTTTAGCTATATAATAATAATTCACTTATAAGATCTTATGTTGGTTTGATAATTCTTTTCTTGAAAGTATGAATTTCCGTGGATTAATGCTTTCAAATGAGGGTGGAACATGAATTAAATATAATAGTTTTTTAAGGATTCCAAACTTAACTTGTTTTGTCTTGAAAAGTTTAGCTTACCTTTATACCTTGTTTAAATCGTTTTTTCAGTTTCTTAAGTCAAATCACAGTGCAACCAAACATACAAGAAACATTTGGTGTGTTATATTCATATTCTGATTATACTTTTTTTTTTAATTATTATTTTTTTAATATTTTTTTAATATTTAATATTTTTTATGTTTAACTCTTTATTTCTTCTATATAGCATTGTTTAGCTATATAGTAATTCGCTTATAAAGATCTTAAGTTGGTTTGATATTTCTTTTCTGGAAAGTATGAATTTCTATGGGTTATTACTTTCAATTGAGGACGGAATATGAATTAAATATGATAGTTTTGAAAGGATTCCAAACTTATTTTTGTTTGTCTTGAAAAGTTTAGCTTGCCTTTAAGAAAGAGATTTTAGTTAATCATATTTTTTCTTATGCTTTTCTTCTTTGATCAGGCAGTTTGATTCTCTGCTCTTTAGTTATAAAATGATATTTCTTCTTGCACTCATTATTGCATTCTAAATTCTCACTTTTTGAATGAAACTCTCAAAAGATAGAGGAAAGAGGCCATAACATTGATGCAAACGTGAAAAGTAAAGTATATGTTTTTCTCTTTTCTTTTATTTTCAATATGGTGTAACCATCTTGATTGTTGTTCTTTCCAAAGACCTTTCATATTTGTATTGCATGTACAAAGTTGTTTCTAGATGCCAAATGACTGCTTGTATGAAAACTTGGATGGCCATGCCATATTTATAACCTATCCCATGTTGGTAATGTTGAATATGGATATCAAATAATTCGCAGATAGAAACTAATTGCAAATTGAGAAACTAGGATGGGTGTCACTTAGACTCCATTTCTGAAAATCATTAATAACTTGTAAATTTGTAATCACATAGAGCTCTATGTCTATGCTGGATGTGAATATGACTGGCCATAGAATTATCAATCTCTTGATCCTTCAATGCCTACCTTATTGATACTCTTTGCATTGCGTCTTTCATGAGTACGTAGAAATAAAAGAATCCCTAGAATATAGTGAAACACAAAAGTTTTCGTGTCTGCACCACCTGAAATTTAGTCCATGCTTTCTTTGGAATTACAATTCACAAAGTGATGCACAATTGAAATCCCCAAGCTGATGGGGACAGGTGTAATAAACAATTGATAGAGTAAATTGGGGTTAGAAAGATATAGTTTGCTCTGCCCTGCCTTGCCTGGGGTATGCTTGTAAATATAAATGCCTTCTAAAATCTAAATATGTTCAAATTCCCTTATCACAATGTCAATAACATATTAAGTCCTAAAACAGTTTTTATATGTTATTATTTATGTATCCTATCAAAAATAAATAAATACAAAAGATATAAAATCCTTGTCAGGGTTTTATTCCTATTTAGCCACCTCTTTGCCGCTCTCATCTGTAGCATCTGATTTTTTCTCTCTTTCCTTTTCTCTCATCTTTTATCATGCTGTGAAACTTAGTGAAAAGCCAAATTTCTCTCACTTCTATGTGTCTCATTTAAATCACATTTTGTGGTTTGAAAGATATTGTTGAGTAATGACTCTTGGTTTGAGGGATGAATTTAGCATGATTGGTACTTACTTTCTCGTTTCAATTTCTTGGATTTGGTGTAAGCTTAGTACTTTGCTTGACGTTTTTATGCTTCATAGTATAATGATTTTCATTGAATATTTTTGGGACATTTGTTGACATTTAGTTGAATTGTGTCACTGGTGGGGCAAGGTTGGATCTAAGACAGGGATTTATAAACTTCTTTGTGGTGGCATTAGGGAAAAGTGCCGGTGTTTTATGAGGTGGGATGGAGATGCCGTGTGGAATTCCCTTGTCCAAATCTGGCTCGGTCACCATTCCTGTGCTTGCTAATTTTTTGATTTTTATTACATCTTGCTTTACATACTGAACATGTGATTCTCAGAATTGATACAACAATTAAATATTCTTTTTCATGACCATTCAACAATTGACTTACAGATATTTTTTTTTTCTATTTTTAAAATTATAGTTATGTCACAGCGCTATAAGAGCCAGCTGCAAAGCTATGTTCAAAAGAGAAATCTCGCTCTTCCTGTCTATTCTTGTGAGCGGATGGGTCCTCCTCATGCTGTGCGCTTTAAGTGCAAGGTTACAGTTACTGGGCAGACTTACGAGTGCTCAACTTTTTTCCCCACATTAAAGGAAGCTGAACATGGAGCAGCAAAAGTTGCTTTAATGTCATTGCCATCAGATGGAGTTCAAGAGGCATGTGTTCTAATTACTTGTTGATTTGTTTGTTGTCCATCTTTACTTCTTTTAAATGTATGATTATGTATTCTGCAGGATGGTTCTATACTTTACAAGAACCTCTTACAAGAATTGGCTCAGAAAAAAGGTTACGCCTTGCCGATTTATAAGACAAATGTATCCGGTGAAGCTCATGTGCCAACTTTTGTTTCAACTGTGGAGGTCAAAGGTGAGTTGTTCACTGGACAGAGATCCAAAACAAAAAAGCAGGCAGAGATGAGTGCAGCAAAAGTTGCTTACATAACTATTATAGAAGGTATGTGTATATATATATGTTTACCCTTTTTTCTTTGTGCTCTCAATTATTTGTTGAAAGGTTGATTCTAGGAAAAAGGTGCGAATTTGGTAAAATATCTACTTTACTGTTATGTTTGATTTAGAAAGACCTGTATACTATATTCTAGATCGTCTAATTTACATCTTTTGTCTCGACTCTTGAATGTGAACTCTCTTGACCAACTTTCTTACAAAAGTTCCGTAGCTGTAGTATGAGTGAGAGACATAATATCATGATTTGAAATTACAATAATTGTTGAGAGAAACAGTTCTAAGTTATGGTTTAGGTACTACCAAATAACGAAAGTGGGAAAAGAGGAAGTGATGACTCTAGGTTACATAGCATCATTATGCTAATAACTATTTCCAGTGCTTGACTAGAGACTATGCTTTCATGTTCAGGTAAGCCAAGTCAGGGCCCAACATTTCTTCCTCCTACCAGTGGAGCACAAGCTGGCCACATTGATCCAATACCTACGGAGCCTATGGAGGTAGTTTTTTTAGAAAATGAGTCTATGGAGGTAGATGAAGTGGATAAAGGTGAACATTCTTCTTGGAGCTTTAAAGAATATACCATTATATATTCCAATTATTAAATACGATAGATGATAGTTGTCCTTGTGTTCTTTGATTTTGATTGGTCTTGTAGATTGACTAGAAAATAGATAGTTTAGAGGGATGTGATTATTAACAGTAGTTACAGATTGTAATTTTTGGCTCAACTTGTCAAGACTCCTTTCAAGTGTGAAATTGTTGGTAGTTGCATTGATAAAACTTACTTCAACTTATTTATTTCTAAATTAATTACAGCGAATGAAGCAATCATCTGTCAACATGTTCGCGAGCTGCTTCCACAACCAGGCACCAATCCAACTTGTAAAAGAGTGTCATCTTCTTCAACTGTCTTATCTGCCCCTGCTGATGTCTCCGGTGAAACAATTACCAATGCTCGAACCAAAATTAGAGTTCTCCCATATACGCCAAACATGACATTGCCAAAGGATAGCACGGTGGTGCATAGAGATGAAAGGTATGTTGCTGTGAAGCTCGGATCTCAATCGAACCAGTAAAACTTTGTCCAGAAGCATGCACCGATTGTATACAGTGGACGACGATGTAGATTTTATCGATGGTTTTATTATTTTAGAGCCCTTCGCAGTGTATTGATCAGACTATTAGTTCTGTAGATACATTTTCTATTAATTTGATCTACACATATAAAATCATCTTCAACTTTTAGATGAGTTTCATCTACTATAAAGTTTTTATGTGCAAATTATCAATTTTAACCATGTAAGTGTTTGTTGGAAATTTGTTTTTAACCACATCTATTAGTTTGATCGTTAATAACCAAGTATGAATATTTCTTTTCACCCCATATCCTAACAATTACCCAAAATATCCCTTACAGATATGATTTGACTGTTTTCCTTTGTTAGTTGGTTAAACAACAAGTGGAAATTACACAGAATAACCACAAAGATTAGGGGAAATTCTTTTTTAACCACAAACGAACTTTTATTTGTTTATAACCACTTTTTTGAGCAATTACAAGAAAGCCCTCATATATAAACCCCCACATCAGCTCTCTCTCTCTTCTTTCTCTTTTTTACTTTCTCTCTCTTCTGCTCTCTCTCTCCCCGAAGTCTCTCTCTCTCCCCCGATCTCCTCGCCGGCTTGCTTTGAGGGTCGCCGAGCGCCGGCGAAGGTGTCGCCGAGCGCCGGCGACCTTCTGGGCTTCACGGCAGCGTCGATGGTGGGCGCTGGTGGCAGCTGGTTCGTCGCTGGTGCGACGGCCAGGCGTGGGCGACGGGGACGAGCCACGGTGCGCTGCCTCCTCGCCGTCCGTTGCTGCTTCGCCGGCGACGAAATCCATCCCCCTTCGCCGGCAAGTTGATCTGCAGGAAAAGGGAAGGAAAAAAAAAAAAAAAACCCTAATGTTTAAGGAAGAAGAAGAGGAAGAAGAAGAAAGGGAAAATTGCAATATAGTCCAGATTTCAAGTTTTGGTATTTCAATTTAGGCCTGATTTCAAGTTTTGATATTTCAATTTAGGCCTGATTTCAAGTTTGGACATTTCAATTTACCCATGATTTCAAGTTTGCTTCGAGATTAAAAATAAAACTATTTTCAGGGGCACTCTGGTAATTGATGGACATACACTGAAATTATTTTAAAAAAGTGGCTATTAACAATTAAAATTTCAAAAGTGGTTAGTAACAAAAGTTTAATAATTCATGTGGCTATTTATGGTTTTCTCTCACAAAACAATTACTTTTTTGTATGTGGGTAAAAATAAATTTTCATATTTAATGAGGGTTATTTATGAAAGTTCAAATTGTCAATTTTAACCGTACAAGTTGTTAGAAATTTGCTTTTAACCACATCTATTAGGTTGATTGTCACTAGTGTAAATTGTCAAAAATAATATTTTATCTTTAGAAAATTTTATTTTTAACCACATACAATAGTTTGATTGTTACTAACCTAGTGCAAAAAATTATTTTCTCCCCGTTGTAAAACAATTACACAAATTCCCGTCTCTCCTTTCCCTCTTCAAACAAATATTCTACCATTATTTCACTAATTTCTCACTACGTTTCAACGGACCTGACTTCAACACAAACATAATAAGATTTAATGATCTATGCACAAAAAAACCATTCAAAAGCAGGTTTGTAGTATTGCATTGTTCAATTGAAGAGATTTTCTAAGTTCGCATAAAAAAAGGGGGCAAATCTCACCATTTTTGTTCAAAGGTGTGTAAATTTTTTAGTTCAATTGCATTATTTTCTTTGTAAGATGATTCACTTGATGAGTTTTGGTTGTATTTAGCAACTTTTGAAAATGTGAAGAAAAAAATTGAAAAACCACGAGCTGCTAGAAAATTGCAATATTTGACTACGGGTGTGCAAAAAACCGCTAGGCCAGACTAAATCGACCAACCCAACCCATAAAGTTTGGGTTGGTTCGATTAAAAATATAAAAAATGGGTGGTTACTAACCGATTAAAGGTGGTTCGGTTTGGGGTTGAGTGAAATAATTCACCAACCTAAACCAAACCACATATTTTATAAAGTAAAACTAAAATATAAAATTCACCTACGTTTTCTATTGAGTCCAGGTTTTATAACTTTTACCGATTACTTTAAACTTTTATAGTTTAATTAGTTGTTTTGATACAATTCATCTGATTGATTGATGTATTAGGGTTTCAAAAGCATATGTGCTGTCAAACATTTCTTTAATTTGGGCATGTATATATAATATTTTATGTCATGATTTTTTCATTTAAATATTTTTATAATATAATACCAAACAAAAAAAGATTTTTGAGTTCAAATCTAAATCGATGAACCTATCAAAACCAACCTGACCTTTTTTGTTTTGATTTGAATCGGTTTGAAAAATCATATTGGTTTGGTTTGGGTTGAAATATAGCCAAACCGATCCATATTAGTTTGGTTTGACATTGAGCTTCAACTCAAACCAAACCGAAAATGCATGCCCCTATGTTTGACATTGCAAAGTGCTTTACTTTACAATATTAAATAACCAACATGAAATAAAACACTGACCAACCTAAAATACAAGCCATGTATCCATGACTGAAGTGACCTAAACCAGACCAACATGAAATGCCTAAACCATACCTCTTCTCTCTCTCTCTCTCTCTCTCTCTCTCTCTCTCTCTCTCTCTCTCTCTAGGATGTGTTTGAACAATGAGTGTAGGACAGATTAAATAGGGGCATTTTAGACCTTTTACACACAAAAAAGGTTAATAACAGACTAACAGTTATTGGATGTGGCTAATTCAATCTTTATATTACGTGAGGGGTTTAATTTTGAGATTTCCCCTTTTACTAACCAAGTATAAAAATCTCTTTAGAAAGATCCTGCATCATGTTTTGGCATTATTAATGGGTTGATTAGAAGCCTAATTGATGTTATCGGTGTTCAATTTTAAGGGTAAAAACTATCTTGTCTACCCAAAATTTGAAATGACCGAAAAAGAAAACAAAAAATTCAACTGTATTCATAACACTAATTTTATACATAAAAAAAAAAAAAAGAACTCTCCCATTCCTAAATACTTTGTGATTCAGTAAAATGTCAAGCACATTCCCAGATGGACTTGGCAATTAAAATAGACAAAATTGAACTACAAAATTTGGGTTTGGCAAAAATAAATGGCCATTAGATTGCAATAATTAAACTCACATAAGGATTCCTTCTGTATTATTGAGGGCTTTCTTTGCAACCTTGAATTTGTTAGAGAGCTTTCGGTTGGTTTTCACGACGTACTCCTTCACAAAAAACTCGATCCCATTTCTAAGAGTTTCAAGCTCAGGTGTTACAGCTATTCGTGTAAACATGTTCCATATGAGGTTATCAGGATACTCAAAAATGGCCTCAAACAGCATCCTGAAATGCATGTTTCTTTTCGGGGTCAGAAGCTGGGGGTCGCTGAAGTCTATACTCTTCAAGACTGCAAGGGACAGAGTAAAAGAGGCAACCATCTCCACTATGAATTTCGCTAGGTGCATCGATCTTATAAGCTGCATCGACTCCAGCTCCTTGAAGTGGTCCCAAAGGGTAAACTGAAATCGTGCCAGATAAAAGGAAGATAATAAGAAAGACCAGGAGACTAAAAAGCAATAGCTTTTGTAAAAATCTAAGGAATTGCAATAAAGACGAGGACTCTAAACAACTATTATGTAAACTAAACTCGTGATTTATACCTGTAAAGTAAACTTGTGATTTTTGTCATGCTCACATAACTTGGACGCTAGTATAGTGTAATATTTGTTAAAAACTTTCTCTTGCAAACAACATTCCACAAGAACCCGCATAATCTCTCGATCCTTTAGACACATGCAAAGATGGCAGTGTTACAACATGAAGGAACAAAATTTACGCAAGTAAGAGAATAAAGAAAGAAATCAACAGATGCCCACCTGCTTTGCAGGCAAGTCCAGCCTTAAAAGCTTTTCAAATGCATCAATATAGTCTTCCCCACTCATTATTATACAAAATATTGCCCTTCTAGCATCAGTATTCATCCTTTGTGAAGAAGCAAGCTGCAGCATTTTCTGGGCTTCAAGAACCTCTTTATCGATTGTGCTAGCAACCTCTTCCACATCTTCTGTTTTGGAAGCCATCTCTCCAGATAACCACCATTGGCCCTTTTTCTTAGGGTCAAGCAGCTTGCTCCACGTTAGTCCCCTTATTAAAATATCTTCGACCCTTAACTGCAATATCAATACATATCAGACTACATAACTCCACGAAAGAGACAAAACCTCATGCAAACAAGTTGAATGAAGAATATTATATAAATATTAAACTATCATTTTAATCACTTTCTGTTTCTCAATATTTTGGCAATCAATGGAAATCTCACCTTTATCCCCAAAAACTAAAATAATATCACCAAAAGCAGAATATAATTTATTTTATTAATTCACTCATCCATTACCTTCTGCTTCACTTTATTCAATTTACATTTATACTTCCCAAGTGCATAAATGCATTATATTAGCAAATTTAGACTTCCCAGATGCATAAAGGCATTATAGTAGCATCAAGCTTGGCTAGACTCAACTTTGCAGATTTGAAGCAAAGATATGTATGGCCTAAGTGAAAACGCTAACAAGAAGCTCTGTCGAATTTTTCAGGATGGTAGTTCTCCTAAAAACACAATTTCAATCTTTCTTAAAGGTAATTACCTACACACATAATACTTCGACCAATGCCGCATAAGCGAAGAGATCAATGCAAAGTCTTCCCCTTTACTCCCCAAGGCATCCAAAGGGGGAGGAAGGAGATTTAAAATAGGTAAAAGAACTTGAAAAAAAAAAAAAAAAAAAAACAGAACTAGCAAGACCTTTTGTAGCCATTTCTTTATCCGTGTGTGTTGTACGGTATCCTCTTTAGGCCTTTTCTTGTTGTTTTTGATGTCGCATATGGTTTCGAGCATGAACTCCATCTGCACAAATCACTACAAATTAGTGACAAAGCCAAGCAGACAAAAGATTTGAATGTGTAACTTTGTAAATAGCTCACCCTTTTGCCATTTATTTTATCCTCGCCATCTTTTAAGGAAGCCTTCAACTCGCTCACCCTATTCTGAACACTAAGGATAAAATCTCTCATAGCAGCAGGATCGTCACTCCTTATTTTCATTCCACAGCCTTTTCAATCAATAGCAGTTCACACAAAACAAGATGTTTTGGTTCATCAGTTTGGATAATTTAGTACATTGACATCTAATAGTTTGCAAAATACTAATTCATGCAGACTAAAAACATATAAAAAGGATAGATCATGTTAAAATAATAAATAGTTTGGACAAATTCTAAAATTTAAATGCAATGCTAAACTAGAGTGTATCTTCATGAATTCAGAATTTCAGATAAAACCTAAACATGAATCATGACACAAATTTTCAGAAGACAAATCCACGCACATGAAGACAAAAACATCATAATCAAAACAAGGCTTACATTGTAAAATAGTCAAGATAGTTGAGACATCAATCTCTGCCAACTGCTTGCTCAACATGATGAGAAAGTCATATATTAACTCACTGAAAAACAGAATCAAAAGCAATTCCATTAGAATAGGGTTGTCCGATACTTGAGAAGCCATTTTAAGGGAAGTGTCAAGTGAAGTGAAACAGATCGCAATCAACATTATAGGGAAATGACCTATTAATATATACTAGACAACATCAATCACTGATCTGTACAACCAAAGTGAACTCACTTAGGACCTAGCTATATTTAAACTCAACTAAGAAGTTGCCAAACATATGAAGCACAGATTAGGACTTCCATTTGAAAGTAAAATGGGAGTCCCCAGCTTCAAACCGACTTATTTGTGAAGCTCAAGTTAGGTCTTTAGAGTTTAAAACGGTGCACACACCAGGCAGTCGTCCGGCCATGTTAATAGTGCCACATCATTTAAGTTTAAAAAAAATTCTAATAAGGACCATATTTATGGCCATGTTTACAGCAGATTACTCACCTTGAGCAAATTCCAAATATGCATAGATAGGAGAGTAAAAGAGTAAGATTTCGCAAGGAAAGATTGTCTTCTTTGCGGTACTCATTCTGGAAAGAAAATGAAAAACTGATTCAGCTCATTTGATCAATAGAGCTTGCAGATGCAAAAAACATGCCATTGGACACTAAAAAATTTAATTTATCTTTAAGATGTTACAAATCAAAACAAAACACTTTCCATGAAGAGATGTAATTCTTTTCAATATTGCAAGGCAAACCTCAAAAGATTTAGCAAGTGAAGCCATAAGCTTTGCACTAAAGTCGATCCCAACTGAACAAGCCATGCCTGCAACAAAAGCTGCAAAAACAGCAGCATACCTGCACAACAAGCATACGAAATGTCAGTTACATATAATGCACCAAAATAAGCTTTACACCCACTAATGCACCAAAATAAGCTATAAACATAATGAAACTAAAGATTTAGCGGAGTATTGGATATACAGACCATTCACATTACAACTAGGAAACTACAAATTCACACATGTAAACTTCAAAAATACGCCTATTCCAAGACGTAACTAGTGCATGGCAGTCAATATTGTCCTCTTTCTAATGATGTAATACATATGGAAAGGCAGAGATTAACAAGGATACTTTATAGATAAAATAGGTAGTCTTGCAAAGATACTATCCACATATATAATGTTATCATTTGGCCCATCTAAAATAGAAGAGCAATGAGGCAGACACTGAGTGATTATTATCTTGAAGAAGTTGAAGGAAAAATCACTGAGATAAATAAAAACATACTTACATAGCGGTAATTTAAAAAGCTATACTGCTGATAATGCATCCTGCTTTCTATGTTTATGATTTCCAGGACAAACACTACATTTAATTTTCATGATGAATGTATTAAGAACTGAAACCAATTTAAGAAACTATTTTTATGTTCTTCCTTTCCTATTTTTGAGTAGGGATGAAGCACTTTTTTCATATACAAGGAGGTTTGAAACAATGAGATGAAGTGACTTAAGAGAGAAAATTGTCATGGTAGTGCACAACAAACAAGTCAAGAACAAACAATACATAACAGTGAAAAGATAAGAAATTCTGTAAAATGGACACATAATAAGACCTAGCTTTTCATCAGAGATAGATGCCAAGTACTTTGTGATTCCACGTTTCATCCATAAAAACAGATTGTTATTTGAAAAAAATAATAACTTTTTAATATCATGAAAGGTCCTGATTCCTGAATTACTATTTGCATAATTTCCCATGTAAAAGATAAATCCAAAGATTAACTTGAACTTTATTCAGTCCCAACATATCACTAGACACTAGCCAAGCCAATGATCAGGTCCCCTTCTCTATGAATCCTTTGGGAAGAGAGCCTAAACCATGTCATAAGAATTATTCCAGTAATAGCAAAATTTTCAAAAAGACACAATTGAGCCAAAAATCTAAGGGGTAAAAACATTAACATGACCCTACAATGCTGTTCAGATTATTCTTAGTAGCACAAATAAACAAATAACAGCACAGAATCAATCAAAAAAAGGTCTTCGATTTGATAAACAAAAGATAAGAAAAAGCTCAAAACAAAGAAAGAAATAAATAAGGCTGCGTCTGGTATCATTTTTTAAATGGCGCTTTATAAAATCATTTGAGAAAATGAAGATGATGTTTTAGATTTGCTGTTTTTTGAAAAAGAAACAGTGAAAACATGTTTGGTAGACATAATCGAAAATATTTTTGAACTAATACTATTAATTGTATTTGTATGATTTATATTAACAATGATATTTATTTAGATATTTTGAAGAGACATACGTTGTTATTAGTTAACAATTTGATGATAAAATGTATTTGTTAAGAATTATTTCACACAATTTAGGGCAATAAATAAATATTATTCAAGGCTAAACTATTTTTAAATTTTAACTTTTCTTGCATAACAGATTATTTCAATTAGTTTAATTTAAATTTCAGATGTCATTATCACTAGAAAATAATAAAATCTAATTTTTTTGTGATAAAATAATGCATGACTGGATTGGAAGAGAATGAATAACATTCTCTCTCTCTCTCTCTCTCTCTCTCTCTCTCTCTCTTATGCAAAACTAGCAAAACAACTTTTGGTGTTTTCAATGTTTCCTGATATTTGTGCACAAACGTTAAATAATTGTTTCCCATGTTCTTTTGGAAAAGAGTGACCAAACACGGTTTCAACGGATTTCCGAAAAACAAAAACAAAAACAAAAATAGGTTGTAAAAAACGGCATTGGACACCCCCTAACCTTCTAGCAGTAATTAATATTTGGATTTACTTTTATTGCTTCCAGTCAGCGAGAGTTGACAATTATCAAAAGCAGGGAAGAGAAGATATGGAATGATAATAAATAATTCTTAACTGTTCATTGCCACGAGGACCACTAGAACAAGACGCCAACACCTCTTCGCTGATAATCTGAGAACCAACGCTGCGGCCAGAAGACTGCATATAGGTAAGATTAACGGGTTAAAACTGCCTATAGTTTCAGTGTGATAACAGCAAAACAAGTTAACCATGTTACTCCAGTGAAACTACAAAACCTTCCATGCAAAAAATAGTATAGAAGTATCATGGGTCACACATTGGAGTATATGATTATAACATTTCAAAACTTAAATTTTTTTGAGCTGTGATAACGTGTACACAGTATGTCTACTTGTAATGGTTGCATCATCCTCCTGATTAAATTTCAGATATATAAGCTATAGATAAAATAGCAACTTACAAGAAAAATTGTGGACATTTCTCCGGTAACTGATTCCACATTGGATTCAGACAGCCTATTCAAAAGACCTGAAACATTTGAAAATGTATAACATGTCAAGTTTCAATATGAACGTACATAATTCAAAAGTTCAAGAAAAATAATCAATTCTCTCACCTCGAACCCTTCTACGGATTTGAGTATGTTCTTCTGACTCATTTCCTGCCCGGAATCTCAAGTGAGGAGCAACATATTTCACACCACTTTCTACTAGGGATGATTTGGCATGAGTTTCCACTAATTTCACTTCTGTATCATCAGTTTCCAATGGATGGGATACGCCATCAGCTGTGTCGCCTATGACATTGTCTTCTTGGCCTTGCTCTGACAAATTTCTCTTCCTCAGTTTCTTACGTGAAGGTGCCTTGGCAGGAACTTCTTCCAAAACCAACTCTAGACCATTTGTTTCCTCTGAGTCAGACATACATTTCCTCTTGTCGGGAAGTTCTTCAGCATCAGGGATTTCTTCTCCTTCCTCAAGCGAATCAAGAACAGATGAAATTCCTTCAAATAACATATTTAAACCATCGTCATCTCCCCTCAATTTTCTATTCTTAATTTTAAGTTTCTTTGCAAGTTTCCTCTCCAATTTCAAATCTTCCTCTGCACTTATGTCAGCTTTCGGCATATCAATTTCAAGAAACTCTTCAAACTTTGTCTTTCGAATTCTCTTATTAAGATCCTTCTTTCCATTCACCTCTGCATCATGTGTTTTCAATGGATCGGATACACCAACAGCTGTGTCGTCCGTGACATTTTCTTCTTGGCCTTGCTCTAACAACTCTCTCTTCCTCTGTCTTTTACGTGAAGGTGCCTTGGCAGGAACTTCTTCCAAAGCCAAATCTGAACCATTTGTTTCCTCTGAGTCAGGAGCTCTAACTTCTAAATCATCTTCGATCACACCTTCTAGCCCTTGCTCCAATGACATTTGCTTCTTACCTTTCTTCTTGACATGAAATTCTTCAGCATTGGGGATTTCTTCTCCTTCCTCTAGCGAATCAAGAGGAGATGAAATTCCTTCAAAAAATATATTTAAACCATCATCGTCTCCCCTCAATTTTCTGTTCTTAACTTTGAGTTTCTTTGCAAGTGTCCTCTCCAATTTAAAATCTTCCTCTGCACTTATGTCAGTTTTTGGCATATCCATTTCAAGTAACTCTTCAAACTTTGTTTTTTGAGCTCTCTTATTAAAATTCTTCTTTTCGTTCATCATCTTAGAAAAAATAGCCTGATTTTGTCCAAAAGAGTCTGATTTCACCTCTGCTTTCTCTGACACTGTCAATTTCTCCGAGTCCTTATTTTCCGCAGAATTATTTGGAGTGAATGAACTTTTTGACGTCTTCTTCGATTTCTGGACTTTCTGGAATCCCAACATAAAAAAACATATAAAGAAATTCAACTTACATTCATGATTGAAAAAATATAAAAAAATTATTTTACCTGATGCTCCATCCATGATTGATGTTTTTTTTTATTCTTTGCTAGTCTAGCTTCTTTCCTCTTCTCACGGCGAGCTGTATTTTTCTCTATGACATTATTTAAAGCAAGTCAAAATATTTTTCATGTCCTTTGAGAGCAAAAACAATGTTGAAAGAAGAAAAAAATACAACTGAGACAATATGAATCAATGAAACTGTACTCACCCATAATTCCCTTTCTAATTAAGTTTCATCAACTGATTAACTGCCAAACAGAGAAAACAAATAGAGTGGATTTCAAATCAAAAAACCGTAATTGATTATAGTTTCATAATTTAAGTTAACAATTAACAAAATAAGAAAAAAACATCAATACAATGACTAACGCAGCAACAAATATAAAAAGTTAAATTAACTGTAAAAATAATTGATTAAGTTTGTATTGTTTATCTTTTTGCTGCAACCAAACAGACTGTTACAAACTACTCATTTCTTTGTACAGTTAACTACAAGTCTACAAGAAGTAACTGTTTCAGCTTACACAGATACTTTTAATCCAAGAAATGGAAGGGATAAAGAAAATTTTAATGCGAAGGAGAGTTGGCAGTGTGAATAACAGCAGCAACATAATTCCAATCCTATATTTTGCTTATGTTTCGTAATTCCAAATCACAATTTTGGTTGTTGCAGGCATCTTTACATTTAAATTACATCGTATTTTGTAAACTCCAACTTCTAAAGCATTGAAGAGCAAAGGATACCTTAACAAGAGTGAAACTCCAAGTCTAGTCAAATTCTGTGCAACCAACCACTGCAGAGTTTTTAATTCAATCACCTTTAAAAATTACAACTTTAAGCTAAGGCTTACAGCAAAAGCATGGATTCTATAGCAAAACCATCACAACTAAGCAGAAGCATCGAAATCTTACACGAAATTTATGCTTTCAAATTCTAACAGTATGAAATATATATCAACATGGTCATAGTCTAAGTATAATTTCCAGTTTCCAGTTTCCAGTTTCACCTATTAAATTATTGAAAATCAAAATTCACACTAAAGAAAACCAGCAACTAATAACGATATCGAAACTCAAAATTTAAATAACCGAAACATAATTGAACCGCAATTGAAACCATTGAAGAAATGAAATGTAGCCCCAGATCAATATACCTATACAATAATCGCGACCAAATCTAGCCCATTGATTTGTAAAAGAAAAAAAAAACACTTTAACAATTGAAATAAGGAAAATGAAATATGAAATAGAAAACTCTAACCTCAACTCTGAGAAGCAAAACAAGTCGATCAAATAAATGATCGTTGGAAAATTTCAAATACAGAGAGGTTATCAGTCTTCCTAGTCTAGGTTTTGAAAAGGGGAACGATTAGGCAGAAATAGAGATATAGTTTTGAAGAGGGAGGTGAGACGCAATAATGGGCCGTTACTGTAAAAATAAACAAAAGTTTAATTAACTGTGAAAATAATCGATTGATGGGTTTAAATATTTCTATGAGACATTTATTCAAACACCTTAAATACATAAATCAATCAAATTTAAGTATAAATCCAAACTCATTATTGTTGACAAATTAAAACACATTTATAGATACAACTGACCTTATAATCTGTACTTTGAAAAAGTGGGTTCGATTGATTCTGAGACGCCAGTGAACTATGGTAGAGTAACAGTTATAGGCCTGGAAGATGCGTGGCGACCGGCGGCGAAGTAGCAGCGGGTGTGGGCGTTGCCAGAAAACAAAACAGAGATTTGTGTGGTGGTGGAGGCGGCCGCGAAGGAGCGGAAGGGAGAGGTTTTTTTTTTTTTTTTTTTTTTCACTATAAAAGTTACTTCGGTCTTCGGCGCTATTTTTTGTTTTTTGTTTTTTTTTTTTTTTTGTCAAGAGAAAATTTTCTTCGGCGCTATAAAAGTTTTTTTTTTTTTTTTCTTCATGTTAATCTAACGAGTAGCTATAGCCACAAAGTAATAGGTAGGTAATGGAAATCTTTTCGATTTAGGAACCAAATTTATGTGTTTGTAATATTATATACTATATTTCCTTATCCGAATAGGATATTGTTCCCATTCCACAAAGGATTTAGGAAACTAATGATATAAGAGTACGTTTGAGAGAGCTTATCAAGTAGATCTTTTTGAAGTAGATCTTTTTGAGGTAGAGCTTTTAAATAAAAGTCGTTGGTCGTTTGGTTGTCAATTAAAATAGAACTTTTTTAATGATAGAATTACTAAAATACTCTAGCAAATATTAAATTATAGGGTTATATTGGAGATTTTAGTGTTATTAAAAAAACTTCAAAAGATCTACTTAGAAAAACTTTAAATTTGGGCTTCTCCGAGTAGATGTAAAACAGTTTTTTTAATCATCTAAAAGCTCTACTGGGTGACAACCAAACGATACAAAAAAAATCGAAAAGAGTTTTTTTAATTAAAAAAGC
This sequence comes from Acer campestre, assembly GCA_954870605.1. Taxonomy (NCBI): domain Eukaryota; kingdom Viridiplantae; phylum Streptophyta; class Magnoliopsida; order Sapindales; family Sapindaceae; genus Acer; species Acer campestre. The sequence goes on along the minus strand of OX940801.1, from coordinate 21,606,694 downwards.
TCTTTTAGCTAGTAGACAAACTCTCCCAAACGGACACTAAGTATAGTTACAACACTACCCACCAAGTTTCTTGAGTTACCTATGAATTTACCTATGAACATTGCAGAAATACGAACGTAATCCTTTCGGATCACCTCCGACTCAATAAACATCCTGGATCACCTTCTACTTAATTAACATCTCGGATCACCTTCGATTCAATCATGTCTCGGATCACCTCCGGCCAAATCTATATCCGGATCACACCTCTGGTCCAAACAAATTGTATAACCTAAACCTAATTCAACAACAAGAAAAAGAAACGAAATTATGTAACCTTAATTCAATCAATTTCACAAGATCATCAACTATTTTTCACTGTAAGCAACAAGAAGAAAACCCCTATAAACCAATACAACATAAATTTAAAATCCTATAATCCAACAACAAGAAAAAAAAAGGAGCAAATTATGTAACCTTAACCTAATTCAATGACAAGAAAAGAAATCAAATATGTAACCTCAGCCTAATTCAACTTGAAGAAAAAGAAAACAAAGTATGTAACCTTAAATTCAATCAATTTCATACAATCATCAACTATGCTTAACCATTAACTATTGTTCACACGTATGAAAACAACATAATAACACAAAAAATTCTTAAAAAGCAAATAGAAATCAAAGCATAAAAGTTGAGCAGTAATAAGAAAGCAAAAAAATAATAAAAAAGAAAAAGGTAGACTGAAACTTACCATGAGCTTGAGTTTTGTGGCCTTCTAGATTTCCACGGGTCGTAAAAAAATTACAGCGGTGTTGCAAAAGACGCAAAGTTTCTTAAGTTACGTGTGAACATCGCGAAAATGTAAACGTAATCCTTTCGGATCATCTCTGATTCAATCAACATCCTAGATCACCTCCAACCCAATCTATATATCCTGGATCACCTCCGGTCTAATCAAATTGTGTAACATAAGCCTAATTCAACAACAACAAAAAAGAAAGAAAATTATATAACCTTAAATTCAATCAATTTCACACAATCATCAACTATTTTTCAAACGTATGAAAGCAAAAAGAAGGAAACCCTAAAATCCAATTCAACAACAATTCATTTATATTGATTTAAAACCTTATAACCTAACAAGAAGTAAAAGAAAGCAAATTATGTAACATTAACCTAATTCAACGACAAGAAAAAGAAAGCAAATATGTAACATCAACCTAATTCAACATGAAGAAAAAGAAAGCAAATTATGTAACCTTAAATTCAATCAATTTCACACAATCATCAACCATGCTTAACAATCAATTATTGTTACACGTATGAAAACAACATAATAACACAAAAATTTCTTGGAAAACAAATAGAAATCAAAGCATAAAAGTTGAGCAGTAATAAGAAAGCAAAAAAATAATAAAAAAGAAAAAGGTAGAATGAAACTTAACGTGAGCTTGAGTCTAGTGGCCTTCCAGATCTCTGTGGTCGCAAAATAATTACAGCAGGTGTTGCAAAAGAAGCCAAATTTCTTAAGGGGGGTGTATTGAATTAGGATTTTAATAGACAATTTTTGGGTGCAATGATTTTATGGATTTGTAAGATTACTAGGATTATTAGGATTGTTAGGATTATACTTTTAGGATTATTAAGATTATATGGACTAGACTTTTAGGATTCTGAAAAAGTCTTTAGACTTTATTTATAGACTATTAAGATTATCTAGATTTTATTTCTAGACTTTTTGGACTCTTAAAAATATAGACTTTCAAGAGTCAATTGTAATATTTAATTTTCTCTCCAAGTTCCAGTGTTCTATAATCTTGTTAAGGGTACTCATTGAACAACAAAAATTGAATGAGAAACACGTATAGGCTATGAAGAAAAGTTATAAAATTTTGAAATACCACCAATCAACACATAACCTTCAGCTGATTCATATGGTGTAGAAAATGTCACCATATGAAATAAATATAATAATCAACAACCCATCCCCCACTACCTCACTAGAAATGACTTGAAATAGGGAAATAAAATAGCTTGAACACTGAAGTATTTTCGTTTGGCTTGTTGGACTTCATTAATTCATATGTTATCAAACTCCAATATTCACTACTCTTTAATCTTTTTTTTTTCTCTAGTGGTGTGTAAAGTGTACGTCCACCTTTTATGTTAGTGATAGATGATTCAAGTCCGGTGAGATGAGTTGATATATAGACTATGTATGCATTGGTAAAATTTGGGGGGTCGGGGCATGACAAGAATTTTTTTAATATACATGTAAATAACAAAAAAATTGATATATAATATTTAATTATACATATTTAAAAGAAAGAAAAAAAACTCAAAATGGTCAACTAGTGCTTGCTCTTGACAGGTTTCGGCATACCCTTCCGTTATCGGATTTCAAAAAAAAAAAAAAAAAAAAAACATGTGTCTAAATTTTATAGAAGCATGGTTTTATGCGAGACTCATATCTTTTTAACTCGCTCAGGTAATAAATCAATAGAAATGGTAATCATCTTTTTTTGTCTTTGAACTCAATCTACACAAAGGGTGATATTATCAGTAATGGACTAGCTTTTTATTTTTTATTTTTTATCAAGTGTATATATATATATATATTTATATATATAAATCAACTCCCTCTTTATCTTTACTTTTTGCTAAATCCATCTTTTATAGATGTGGATAAAGCATTTGATCAATTTTTACTAATAGTCCTAAAGATTTTACATAAATGAGGTGGTGTTGGGATCGTGGAAATCTAGCATAAAACTATCTTTGATTCATAGAGATATTTTATCAGTCATTTGGTATTTAACTTTCAAGTGTATTTTTATGTTGTCTTTTGCATGTTTGGCCACCGCATTTATTATATACCAATACACCCATCAAATATCTGAAATAAAATAAAAAGTCTAGAAAGTATTAAGAGAGAGAACTAGACAATTTTGGGTTAAAGCTATTTATAAATATTACTAAAAAGTCTAGAAAATCCATTTTGTCATGAAATCCTAAAAATCTTAATCTCAATCCAATACCAGCAGACAATTTGCTGCCTCTTGAAAGTCTAGATCCAATACCACAAGACAATATGAATTTTTAAAAAAAATCTTAAAAGTCTAGATCCAATACCACAACACAATATGGACTTTTAAAAAAAATCTTAAAAGTCTTGATCGAATACCACCAGACTTATTTAACTTGTTAAAAAGTCTCAATCCAATACCACTAGACTTTTACTTCCCCAAATTGTGTAATAAAATCTTGAACCAATACACCCCCTTAAGTTAACTGTGAACATCGCGGAAATGCAAACGTAATCCTTTTGGATCACCTCAGACTCGATCAATATCAAAGATCACCTTCGATTCAATCAACATCCTTGATCACATCCGGTAGGCCCAATATATATCCCAGATCACCTTTGACCCAATCAAATTATATATAACCTAAACCAAATTCAACAACAAGAAAAAGAAATGAAATTATGTAGCCTTAAGTTCAATCAATTTCACACAATCATCAACTATTTTTCACACGTATGAAAGCAATAAGAAGAAAACCCTAGAACCAAATTCAACAACAATTCATTTATGTTGAGTTAAAACCCTATAACCTAACAACAAGAAAAATAAAGCAAATCATGTAACCTTAACCTAATTCAACGACAAGACAAAGAAAGCAAATATGTAACCTCAACCTAATTCAACATGAAGAAAAAGAAAGCAAATTACGTAACCTTAAATTCAATCAATTTCACACAATCATCAACTATACTTAACCATCAACTATTGTTCACATGTATGAAAACAGCATAATAACTCAAAAATTTCTTGGAAAGTAAATAGAAATCAAAGCATAAAAATTAAGCAGTAATAAGAAAGCAAAAAAAATAAAAAATAATAATAATAAAAAAAGAAAAAGGTAGAATGAAACTTACCGTGAGCTTCAGTCTTGTGGCCTTCCAGATCTCCATGGGTCGCAAAATAATTCTAGCAAGTGCTGCAAAAGAAGCCAAGTTTCTTAAGTTAATTGTGAACATTGCGGAAATGCAAACGTAATCCTTTCAGATCACCTTCGACTCAATCAACATCCAAGATCACCTTCGATTCAATCAACATCCCTGATCACCTCCGGCCAGCCCAATCTATACCACGGATCACCTCTAGCCCAATCAAATTATGTAACATAAACCAAATTAAACAACAAGAAAAAGGAAGGAAATCATGTAATCTTAAATTCAATCAATTTTTTACACGTATGAAAGCAATAATAAGAAAACCCTAGAACCCAATTTAACAATTATTCATTTATGTTGAGTTAAAACCGTATAACCCAACAACAAGAAAAAGAATGCAAATCATGTAACCTTAACCTAATTCAGCGACAAGACAAAGAAAGCAAATATGTAACCTTAACCTAAATCAACATGAAGAAAAAGAAAGCAAATTACGTAACCCTAAATTTAATCAATTTCAAACAATCATCAACTATACTTAACCATCAACTATTGTTCACATATATGAAAACAACATAATAACTCAAAAATTTCTGCAAATAAAAATCAAAGCATAAAAGTTGAGCAATAACAAGAAAGCAAAAAAATAATAAAAAAGAAAAAGGTAGATTGAAACTTACTGTGAGCTTGAGTCTTGTGGCTTTCTAGATCCCCATGGGTCGCAAAATAATTCCAGCAGGTGTTGCAAAAGAAGCCAAATTTCTTAAGTTACCTGTGAACATTGCGGAAATGCAAACGTAATCCTTTCAGATCACATTCGACTCAATCAACATCCCAAATCACCTCCGACCCAATTTATAACCTGGATCACCTCCGACCCAATCAAATTGTATAACCTAAACCTAATTCAACAAGAACAAAAAGAAAGAAAATCATGTAACCTTAAATTCAATCAATTTCACACAAACTTCAACTATTTTTCACACGTATGAAAGCAACAAGAAGGAAACCCTAGAACCCAATTCAACAACAATTCATTTATGTTAGTTAAAACACTATAACCCAACAACAAGAAAAAGAAAGCAAATCATGTAACCTTAACCTAATTCAACGACAAGACAAAGAAAGCAAATATGTAACCTCAACCTAAATCAACATGAAGAAAAAGAAACAAATTATGTAACCCCAATTTCACACAATCATCAACTATACTTAACCATTAACTATTGTTCACACATATGAAAACAATATAATAACTCAAAAATTTCTTAGAAAGCAAATAGAAATTAAAGCATAAAAGTTGAGCAGTAACAAGAAAGTAAAAAAAGAAAAAAAAAAAAGGTAGAATGAAACTTACTGTGAGCTTTAGTCTTGTGGCTTTCCAGATCTCTATGGGACGTAAAATAATTCCAACAAGTGTTGCAAAAGAAGCTAAGTTTCTTAAGCTAACTGTGAACATCGCAGAAATGCAAACGTAATCCTTTCGGATCACCTCCGACTCAATCAACATCCAAGATCACATTTGATTCAATCAACATCCCTGATCACCTCCGGTCAGCCCAATCTATATCATAAATCACCACCGGCCCAATCAAATTATGTAACCTAAACCAAATTAAACAACAAGAAAAAGAAAGAAAATTATGTAACCTTAAATTCAATCAATTTCACACAATCATCAACTATTTTTCACATGTATGAAAGCAATAGGAAGGAAACCCTAGAATCCAATTCAACAACAATTCATTTTTGTTGAGTTAAAACCCTATAACCCCACAACAAGAAAAAGAAAGCAAATATATAACCTTAACCTAATTCAACATGAAGAATAGGAATGCAAATTACATAACCTTAAATTCAATCAATTTCACACAATCATCAACTATACTTAACCGTAAACTATTGTTCACACTTATGAAAACAACATAATAACTCAAAAATTTCTTGGAAGGCAAATAGAAATCAAAGCATAAAAGTTGAGCAGTAACAAGAAAGCAAAAAAATAATAAAAAAGAAAAAGGTAGACTGAAACTTACCGTGAGCTTGAGTCTTGTGGCCTTCTAGATCTTCATAGGTCGAAAAATAATTCCAGCAAGTGTTGCAAAAGAAGCCAAGTTTGTTAAGTTACCTGTGAACATCACGGAAATGCAAACATATCCTTTCGGATCACCTTCGACTCAATCAACATCCCGGATCACCTCTAACCCAATCTATATCTTGGATCACCTTAGGCTCAATCAAATTGTGTAACCTAAACCTAATTCAACAACAAGGAAAAGAAAGGAAATCATGTAACCTTAAATTCAATCAATTTCACACAATTATCAATTATTTTTCACATGTATGAAAGCAACAAGAAGGAAACCCTTGAACCCAATTCAATAACAATTCATTTATGTTAGTTAAAACCTTATAACCTAACAACAAGAAAAAAGAAAGCAAATTATGTAACCTTAACCTAATTAAACGACAAGACAAAGAAAGCAAATATGTAACCTCAACCTAAATCAACATAAAGAAAAAGAACGCAAATTACATAACCCTAAATTCAATCAATTTCACATAATCATCAACTATACTTAACCATCAACTATTATTCACACGTATGAAAACAACATAATAACTCAAAAATTTCTTGGAAAGCAAATAGAAATCAAAGTATAAAAGTTGAGCAGTAACAAGAAATAAAAAAAATAATAAAAAAAAAGAAAAAGGTAGAATGAAACTTACCGTGAGCTTGAGTCTTGTGGCCTTCCAGATCTCTATGGTCGCAAAATAATTTCAGCAGGTGTTGAAAAAGAAGCCAAGTTTCTTAAGTTACCTGTGAACATTGCGGAAATGTAAACATAATCCTTTCGGATCACCTCTGACTCAATCAACATCCAAGATCAACTTCGATTCAATAACAATCCTTGATCATCTCCGGCCAGCCCAATCTATATCCTAGATTACCTCCGGCCCAATCAAATTATGTAACCTAAACCAAATTAAACAACAAGAAAAAGAAAGAAAATTATGTAACCTTAAATTCAATCAATTTCACACAATCAACTACTACGCTTAACAATCAACTATTGTTCACACGTATGAAAATAACATAATAACACAAAAATTTCTTAGAAAGCAAATAGAAATCAAAGCATAAAAGTTAAGCAGTAACAAGAAAGCAAAAAAAGAAAATAAAAAGAAAAAAAGAAAAAGGTAGAATGAAACTTACCGTGAGCTTCAGTCTTGTGGTCTTCTAGATCTCTATTAGTCGCAAAATAATTTTAGCAAGTGCTGCAAAAGAAGCCAAGTTTCTTAAGTTAACTGTGAATATCGCGGAAATGTAAACGTAATCCTTTCGGATCACCTCTGACTCAATCAACATTCAAGATCACCTTCAATTCAATAACAATCCTTAATCATCTCCGGCCCAATCAAATTATATAACCTAACCCAAATTAAACAACAAGAAAAAGAAAGAAAATTATGTAACCTTAAATTCATTCAATTTCACACAATCATCAACTATGCTTAACAATCAACTATTGTTCACACATATGAAAACAACACAATAACACAAAAATTTCTTAGAAAGCAAATAGTAATCAAAGCATAAAAGTTATACAATAACAAGAAAGCAAAAAAATAATAAAAAAGAAAAAGGTGGATTGAAACTTACCGTGAGCTTGAGTCTTATGGCCTTCCAGATCTCCATGGTCGTAAAATAATTCCCTTCCAGATCTCCATAGTCGTAAAATAATTCCAACAGGTGTTGCAAAAGAAGCCAAGTTGCTTGAGTTAACTATGAACATCATGGAAATGCAAATGTAGTCCTTTTGCCTTGTTGAAATCAGATGAGCAATTGCAGCAGCGATGAGTAGCCTCCATTGTTAAGCAATTTGTTTTTTTTTTTGTTTTTTTTTTTTTTTCAAGAGGAAAATATGATATATATATATATATGGTTCAACAGTTTCATCAACTGAATAAAAACACTAGCTCTCTCTAGTCTAATGCCGTGGCATCATGAGATACTAGAGAAGACTCACCAGAAGAAACAACAAAGAAGAGATTAAGAGCACCAGATTGTTATACGCGTGACTTGAATGGTGTGATGAACTGGGAGCGGTCGAAGGAGTTAAGCAAGTTGTTGAAGAAGAAGAAGAAAAAGAAAAAGAAGAGAGAGAGAGAGGGAGAGAGAGAGAGAGGAGAGTTAAAATGGGAGGGAAATTAAGTTATTTTGGCTGGGATGGACACAGATGGAGTGCGTTGATTGAATAAAATCAGATATGAAAAAAAATATCTCGACTGTCCATCATTGACCAAGATGGATGGTTGAGATTAACTAGTAGCAATTTAGTGAGAAGATGGGTAGAAAAAAAAACAAGAATTAGTTGTGTTTATGGGTATTTCTATAGTACGTTGATTTAATAAACCCAGTAAAAAAAATAAAATCCTCCACCATTAATTTTTGACCAAGATGGATGGCTGAGATCAAATTATTAACAAAATCTGAAAATTGAGTCGATGGGTAAAAAAAGAGCTTACATAATGATACCAAAGAGAGAGTAAAGAAAGGGGATTTACAAAACTCTTAATATACATCCAATCCACCAGAACATGACCACAAACCATGACAAAAATACAAAAAAACCAACCCACCACCACCACCACCCCCCCCCCCCCCCCCCCCAAATACACCACCAGCTAACAACCCCATAATCAACCATTTTAAACCCTAAATCGAGATTGATGGAGGGGGAGAGAGAGAGAGAGAGAGAGAGAGAGAGAGAGAGAGTGGAGATGAGAGATTGATAGTGAAATCGATATATAAAGAGAGAGAGATTCACAAATCCCAGAGATCATTTGAGTGTGAGAGAGAGAGATTTTGATTTCAGAAGAGATCGGGAGTGAGAGATTCAGGAGAGAGTGTGAAAGATTTTGATAAGGACAAATAAAATTGAATTTTAAATGAGGAGAGAAACTTTAGTTCCTCAGGGGTAAGAGTTAAGTAAGCATGCCCAACCAATACATTTTGGCCACATCATCATATTTTACAAACCCAATACGTACACAAGTGTTACCTTATCAAAAACTTATAACTAGGTCATGGATATTTTACCAATTTCTCTTTCCTCTCCACGACTCCTCTTCTTCATGAGAGAAACTTTAGTAGGCATGCCCAACAAATAAATTTCGTCCACAACGTCATATTTTACAAACCCACACTACAAGAAAAATGATATATAGTGACAAAAAATATGTCACAACAAGTGACAAAAAAAGTGTCACTAACAATTTGTCACTTATACCTCCATCACTAAAAGTATTTGTGACACTTATATTGTCATTGTCACTATGGTTAGTGACAATTATTTTTAGTTGTCACAAACCATGATTTTCAGTGACAGATTTTTAATGAATTCTAACTAGTGACGAAATATAAATTTTGTTACTGTACGTAAACTTTGTGACAATTAATTGTTTGAATATTTTGTCATTGCACATAAACTTAGTGACAATTAACCATTTGAATATTCTGTCACTATATGCAAACTTAGTGACAATTAACCATTTGAATATTTTGTCACTGTAAGAAAATCTAGTGACAATTAACCATTTGAAAATTGTGTCACTGTAGGCAAATCTAGTGACAATTAACCATTTAAAAATTAAGTCACTGTAAACAAATCTAGTGACAAATAACCATATCAAAATTGTCACTATTCTCAATCTACAATGGAGCTTCTGAAAATTGTGATTTTATATGTCGGTAAATAAACAAATATATTGAGTAATATAAATAAATAAATAAAGAACAATGAAACAAGATATGGATTTAAAAAAAAAAAACAATATAGAGAATTGTCAACCTAATCATGTTAATTATTTCTATTAACATGTTTAAGTTGTGTAAACAATAAGAAATAAATAAACGATAAAGAAATAACGTTAGATTAATTAACTTCATTACAACTTCATTAACGTTAGTAATCTCTACCTTTAAACTTCACAATCAAAAACAATAAATCACGATAAGAATAAACATTGCAGCACATCATAACAAGAATAAATCAAAATTTTAAATTACCATACATCATACATATGTTGTATGTATATACAGACAAAAAATCAAGAAGAATTGTATACAAGTTCTTTCACATTATTCACTCAAAATTTCATTAAAATAGATGACATAATGAAAGTTATATAGTAATAGAAGATCAAGCTAAGTAATGTTCAATTACAAAGTACTAAATTTTGATATAGTATGCAAACAATAAATGAGATTAATGTCAAGAAAACAACAATTTACATTGATGAATTAATCACAAGGTAGGCATGTAAGGTTGGTCACGAATATTGAAATAATATTATCATTGTTATAAACCATCTTCATGAAACTGAATAAATCTCATGTGTTTACACACAAAATACCCCACCAGATATACTGACACCTGAAAAACTATTTAACCAAGTAGTCAACTCAGGCTAATTATTTCTAGTTAGTGATTGCTTATACTAATTTAATATTGAATTTTAATATTAAATTACACACTCTAATTCCTTTATTTTCTTACCCAATTTGTTTTTCTTCAAGAACAAGGAACAAAAACAAACAAATGTGATGTTTTTTTTTGAAATTTAACCCACTTTATTAACAGCGGCCAAGGCCGAGCACAAAGAAAGAAACAACAACAACACCCCAAAAAGTTAAAAAACCGCGACAACGGCACAAAAACCCCTGTCGTTGAGCTTTGACGGGGCAGCAAAACAAGAAAAGCCAAAAGAAAACCCCAAGCTAGCAACAGACACCTGAACGCCAAAGCAAACGGCCAACAAGAGACAAAAAAAACATCCCAGCCCCAACAAATGTGATGCTTACTAATAATTTGAAACTAAATTCATCCAATGCATTGTTTAGCTGCATCTTCTTCCTTCGTAATCCTTTCTACTTTGCACAAAGTCCTACTTTGTAGTTGTGAATGCCATCGAAAATTTACAAATCACATAATCATGATATGATATTTTCTTTTCTAAGCTATCAATGTATTCCACCAAACAACTACATATGGTTTGTTTCTATAACATCTAACCTTCAAAAAAAAAAAAAAAAAACTTTATAACATCTAAATAGATTGTAGTAGACCTAGATAATCAAGTAACTTGATTGTTAAATTTCAATGACACTGATATTTTCATACTAGACACTTAATCGTAACAAAACAAGACAGCACACGAAGTGAAAAATTTCCCAAAACGTTTTCTTTTTATTAGAATTAGTAAGAATGTTTGCATAAAATTGTAATGGTGTATTCATAATTATAAACAATTACCTTGATAGTGTAAGCATTTCTATAACTAAGTCCTTATATATGTACTTATGTATATAAGGTTTAACATGTATGCTATATATATAAATTTTATGTTATAAAATGTAATGTTACCAAAAAAAAAAAAAAAAAAAACATTCAGCCTGGTGAATAAATCAATTTTAAGTTCATACAATACCTGGGTTAATCAATAAATCAATTGACAATAGCACTTTGTTTTTTATTTTATTTTATTTAATTTATTTTAATTTATTTTAATTTTTTTTATATATACATCAAAACATAACCAAAAACACATAAAAGGCAAACAATCAGAGAACAGACCAAGATATGGCTTATGGGAGAAGATCGTCAAATTGAAGTAATCGTTGAGCTTGACGATGGTGACAACAATCTCTTCCCCACTCTCTTTATCGGTTGGGATGACGATCACCTCAGGCATGACAATGGGAGCAACTTGAGCGCTTGTGTCTTTGTTGTTATACTTGTCATCAGTGCTGATGACAAATTCAATTGAAACGAAATCATGGAGAAATTATGTCTGAGAAAAAAAAATAGAAATTAGAGAGGAGAGAAATATAACTCAATATATAGTGGAGAGAAATCAATTGAATGATTGTTGTAGACAGAAATTATGTGAAGTTTGAAATCCCACTGTTAAAGTGCAGGGGGATATTAAGGAGGCATGAGAGGATAATTTTTTTTTTTTTTTTTTTTTTTAATATTTCACAAACGTTCCTATTTTTCATCTCTAAAATAAATAAAAACCCAATACATTAGAAACCATAAAAATAAAATCAAGATTCAGAGATACTATACCTTGAGCAAATCACCATAAACTTGAGAATTTTAATGAAATTAGGAAATAAGATTAGGTGTTTGAATTTTTTTTTTTTTTTTAATGATTCATGATATGGTTTAGGAAATCTGAAAAAAAGTAAAAAAGTGAATAGAAAATTACAATTATTTACAAAATAAAATATTTCCTTTTTATAAAGTAATTTTCCCACTAATTATATTAACTTTCACAAATTATCAAATTTTAGACAATTATCTTTTAAAAGTCTGAATTGAAAAAAACATAATGACAAATAATAAAATTTGTCAAAAATACTACTTACAGTGATGTATTCAAAATTTGTCGCAAAGAAATGTGTCACTATAGGTCACTTTTCTTATAGTGATATCCCGTATCATCTCTGACTCAATCAACATCCCAGATCACTTTCGACTCAATCAACATCCCGAATCACCTCCAGCTCAATCTATATCCCGGATCACCTCCGGCCCAGTCAAATTGTGTAACCTAAACCTAATTCAACAATAAGAAAAAGAAGGAAATTAAGTAACTTTAAATTCAATCAATTTCACACAATCATCAACTATTTTTCACACATATGAAAGCAACAAGAAGAAAACCCTAAAACCCAATACAACAACAATTCATTTATGTTCAGTGAAAACCCTATAACCTAACAACAAGAAAAAAAGAAGAAGCAAATTATGTAACCTTAGCCTAATTCAACGACAAGAAAAAGAAAGCAAATATGTAACATCAACCTAATTCAACATGAAGAAAAAGAAAGCAAATTATGTTACATTAAATTTAATCAATTTCACACAATCATCAACTATTCTTAACCATCAACTATTGTTCACATGTATGAAAAAAAACATAATAACGCAAAAATTTCTTGGAAAGCAAATAGAAATCAAAGCATAAAAGTTGAGCAGTAACAAGAAAGCAAAAAAATAATAAAAAAGAAAAAGGTAGACTGAACTTACCGTGAGCTTGAGTCTTGTGGCCTTCCAGATCTCCGTGGGTCACAAAATAATTCTAGCAGGTGTTGCAAAAGAAGCCAAGTTTCCTGAGTTGCCTGTGAGCATCGCGGAAATGCAAACGTAGTCCTTTTACATTGTTGAAATATGATGAACAATGGTAGCAGCGGTGGGTAGTCTCCGTTGTTAAGCAAGTTGTTTAAGTATTTTGGCTGGGACGGGCACATATGGAGTGCGTTGATTTAATAAAATCAGAAATTAAAAAAAAAGATCTCGACCGTCCATCTTTGACCAAAATGGATGGTTGAGATCATCCAGTGCCAATTGAGTGAGAAGATGGGCGGGAAAAAAACAAGAATTAGTTATGTTTGTGGGTATTTATGTGGTGCGTTGATTTAATAAACTCGGTAAAAAAAATAAAATCTCCACCATCCATCTTTGACCAAGATGGATGGTTGAGATCAAATTATTAATAAAATATGAAAATTGATTCGATGGACAAAAAAGGAGCCTACATGATGATGCCAAAGAGAGAGTAAAGAAAGGGGATTTATGAAACTTTTAATATACACCCAATCCACCAGAACACGACCATAAACCGCCACAAAAATATGAAAAAACCAACCCACCACCCCCCAAATACACCACCAGCCAACAGCCCCACAATCAACCATTTTAAACCCTAAATCGAGATTGATATATATATATATATATATAGAGAGAGAGTGGAGATGAGAGATTGACAGAGAAATCGATATATAAAGAGTGATATTCACAAACCACCAGAGATCGATTGAGTGAGAGAGAGAGAGATTCAGATTTCAGAAGAGATCGGGAGTGAGAGATTTAGGACATAGTGTGAGAGATTTCGATAAAAGACAGATAAAATGGAATTTTAAATGAGGAGAGAAACTTTAGTACCTCGGGGGTAAGAGTTAAGTAGGCACGCCCAATTAGCCCAACCAATACATTTTGATCGCATCATCATATTTTACAAACCCAATATGTACACACGCGTTTCCTTATCAAAAACTTATTGCTAGGTCATGAATATTTTACCAATTTCTCTTTCCTCTTCACGACTCCTCTCCTTCATGAGAGAAACTTCAGTACCTCGAGGGTAAGTGTTGAATGGGCATGCCCAACAAATAAATTTCATCAACATCATTATATTTTACCCCAATACACAAGAGTTTCGGTTAATAATTGATTCTCCCAATTATTATCTGCCATATATAAAATATTTTATATGGCTACCTTTTGTATTTCAATTTGAATTAGTTCTATATTATTTTATATTTCCATTTTATGTAATTTCCTATGCCTATAAATAGGCTTCTATTGTAATAGGATCAGTATCACGAATAATAAAATTATTTTTATCTTTTTTATATTTTTACTTGGTATCAGAGCTTTGTTCAATCCTATAAATAAGTCCTCCGTTTATAAACCATTTAAGCCGCCGTCTAGGATGGCAGGCAGCGACGCCGTTTGTATCTTTTCCAATTGGCTTTTGTTAGTCATTCATCACTTTTGATTCGGATCACATGTGAAGTCAATTTCAATCTGCTTCACCTACAAAGTAAATCAACATCTTGGATCACCTCCGAAGTCAATTTCAATATGTAAGATCCTTTATTTGTATTGGCTTGATTCCATTGCAAAACTCTCTATATTTGTATTAGTTGTTGCTTAGATGATTCTTGGAAAAAAGAAGCCTTAAAGGTGAAGAAGCAACATCTTGTGTAAATTTCGTCTTCAAGGGGAACATCGCATTCTTGGATACTAATGTATCAAGATTCTTCTTTCTCTTGTAAGGCGTTAGCGCACACACACACAATTCATACATGTGTGTCCCTGCATTGTAATTCAAACATTTGGTATAACACATTCACACTTATTTAAGTATGCACATGCATTGGTCTTATATAGACAAACATTGTAGAATTGTATATTTTAAGACTATAGCTTAGATATGGCATGCTTGTGTGAAATTATATTTATTTGTTTGCGTTTCTTGTGTTTTGGACTTAAACATGATATCATTTGATTCCTTATTGAGTCCCGGTCATTTCGGTTACTCATTTATTAGGTTTCGAGTCCAAACGATGTAGCTACGCTACTTTGCGTTCTCATTCGCTACTCTGCGTTCTCATTCGTTGAGTTGTCTTCGTAGTCATTTTTCGAGATGAATTCTTAACCTTTTGTCAAAGTTTTATAGTAATCATTATGTGCGAGGGAGTTATGGTTTGTAATTCAAAAACAGATTCAAATTCGGAGTTCGGATGCCTGAATACGGTTGAAGAACGCGAGAGGAGTGCGAGGGAGTTTGCTCGGCCAAAGGCCAAGCAATGGAGGCCACGTGTGTCACACGGCCAGGGAAGCTCTTTGCCCATGTGTGACACACGCGCCCCACATGTGGAGCTGATGTGGCTGCAACTGATTGGTCACTTCTTCCCTCTCTTGAAATCTTTTAAAACTCCTCTATTCCTTTCCATTCATTATAAGGAGAAAAATTCGAAAAAGAAGAACACTATCAATTTTCTCTCAATTTTCGTTTTCTTATTTTGATCATAACTTTTTCATACGAACTCGAAATCAAGTGATCCGAAAGCCAAAAATATTGGTCTCGACGAGAGCTACAAATCTTAAGCATTTTCAGACTCAGTTGACTTTTCCATTTCTCACAGTGATCTGATTTCAGTCCGAGGCTCAACTTTGTATGTGATACTTTCTCTTCTTTTATTTTCTTTTGATCATCTCTTTTATTCTTTCTATTTGATTGATGAAATGTGTTGAGAAAAATGTTAGTGCACATGCTAGGGTTATATGATTGATTGTTTTGTTGAGTTTTTTTTGTCTTGAATCTCATTTGAGCATATTTTACTAAAACTTGACATATCTTGAAATTGATTCTAGAAATAACATATATGTTGTGCCTTATGACATTTTCTAGGTTTAATTTCATCATCTAAGAACTAAGATTTTTAAGTGATATATTGAATATTCATTTATTGTTCTTATTGATTCACATACTTTGATTTCTAGATAGATTTTGTGATTGTGTGTTGATAGCATATTTTAGAATTTCTCTAAGCATGTTTATAGAGCTTGATTGATCATCTAGCTTTATTTGTTTGTGATTTGCATCATTTGCATCATTTAGATCATTGTCTTGTGATAGGTTGAAGTCTCTTGTAAAGTGAGTTAAGCTTTGTATTGAGCAAGAAGTCTTGGTTAGGAATGAGTTCCGGATAGTCAAGCGAAAGTCTTAGCAAGGAGTTGCGTAATCCGGATAGTTGAGCTAGGGTAGCTTGACTAGGATCCTAGTGATCTAGATTGCTAAGTAATGAAATCTTCCTTGAGGCTCGAGAGCCTTGGATAGGAAGTTGCTCTCTAGAGGTGTTGGACACATCTTGGATAGAAAGTAGGCTTTGTGAATCACTAGCCCGAGGGTTGATTAGGAGGTGATAGCTTGAAGTGGATATCAGTGTTGATAGCTTTGAGTGTGTAAGTCCTTTTTGTATAGTGGATTTGCTTTGCCGGTGGTTGTGGTATCAACCCGTGGATGTTTCCTCTTTAAGGTTTTACCACGTAAAAATATTGTGTCTCATTTTCGCTTTAAGTTTTTGTTATCTTCCATATTTTACTTGTATTGATTCTCTTGTATATCGATGATTCACATGCATTGATTCTTTCTATACAATTACTATATCATTTCAAGTATTCATTTTATTATTATATTCCGCAATTTTTAAATACTGAAAGAATTTGGAACTATACTTATTCACTCCCCCCACCCTCTGGGTATAAAACACTATTGCTTTAAGAGTATTTCACAATCAAGATCACCTTTAGAGTCAATCAATATCCTGGATCACCTCCGGACCCATTTCAACCTGGATCACCTTTGGTTCAATCCATATCCTGGATCACCTCTAGCTTAATCAATATCTCAGATCACCTCTAACTCAGTCAACATCCTGGACAATCTATATCCCGAATCACCTTCAGCCTAATCAAATTGTGTAACATAAACTTAATTCAACCACAAGAAAAAGAAAGGAAATTATGCAACCTTAAATTCAATCAATTTCACACAATCATTAACTATTTTTCACACGTATGAAAGCAATAAGAAGAAAACCTTAGAACCTAATATAACAACAATTTATGTTGAGTTAAAACCCTATAAACCAACAACAAGAAAAAAGAAAGCAAATTATGTAACCTTAACCTAATTCAACGACAAGAAAAAGAAAGCAAATATGTAACCTCAACCTAATTCAACATGAAGAAAAAGAAAGCAAATTATATAATCTTAAATTCAATCAATTTCACACAATCATCAACTATTGTTCACATGTATGAAAAAAACATAATAACACAAAAAATTCTTGAAAAGCAAATAGAAATCAAAGCATAATAGTTAAGCAGTAACAAGAAAGCAAAAAAAATTATAAAAAAGAAAAAGATAGACTGAAACTTATCGTGAGCTTGAGTCTTGTAGCGTTCTAGATCTCCACGGGTCTCAAAATAATTCCAGTACGTGTTGCAAAAGAAACTTAGTTTCTTGAGTTGCCTGTGAACATCATGGAAATGCAAATGTAGTCCTTTTGCCTTGTTGAAATCTGATGAGCAATGGTGGTAGCGGTGAGTAGCCTTCATTGTCAAGCAAGTTGTTGAAGAAGAAGAAGCAGAAGAGAGAGAGAGAGAGAGAGAGAGAGAGAGAGAGAGAGAGAGAGAAGATGGGAGGGAAACTTAGTTATTTTGGTTGGGCACATATGGAGTGTGTTGATTTAAAAAAATCAAAAAAAAAAAAAAAGATCTCGACTGTCCATCTTTGACCAAGATGAATGGTTGAGATCATCCAGTGCCAATTGAGCAAGAAGATGGGCGGGAAAAAAAAAAAGAGAATTAATTATATTTGTGGGTATTTCCATGGTGCGTTGATTTAATAAAATCAGTAAAAAAAAAAAAAAAAAAAAATCTCCACCATCCATCTTTGACCAAGATGGATAAGATGGATGGGTGAGATCAAATTATTAATAAAATTTGAAAATTGAGTTGATGAGTAAAAAAGGAGCCTACAGGATAATGCCAAAGAGAGAGTAAAGAAAGGAGATTTACGAAACTCTTAATATACACCCAATCCACCAGAACACAGCCCTAAACTGCCACAAAAATACCAAAAAACCAACCCACCACCCCTAAATGCACCACCAGCCAACTGCCCCATAATCAACCATTTTAAACCCTGAATCGAATTGAAAGGGGGAGAGAGGGATTGGAGATGAGAGATTGATAGAGACAAATGGATATATAGAGAGAGATATTCACAAATCACAAGAGATTGATTGAGTGTAAGGGAGAGATTCAGATTTCAGAAGAGATCGGGACTAAGAGATTCATGAGAGTGTGTGAGAGATTTTGATAAAGACAGATAAAATGGAATTTTAAATGAGGAGAGAAACTTCAGTATTTCGGGGGTAAGAGTTGAGTAGGCACACCCAACTA
This sequence comes from Acer campestre, assembly GCA_954870605.1. Classification (NCBI taxonomy): domain Eukaryota; kingdom Viridiplantae; phylum Streptophyta; class Magnoliopsida; order Sapindales; family Sapindaceae; genus Acer; species Acer campestre. The sequence continues at coordinate 21,588,145 of OX940801.1, read as the reverse complement.
ATACATTTTGGCCATATCATCATATTTTACAAACCCGATACATATACAAGTACGTGTTTCCTTATCAAAAACTTATTGCTAGGTCATGAATATTTTACCAAATTCTCTTTCTTTTTCACGAATCCTCTCTTTCATGAGAGAAACCTCAGTACCTCAAGGGTAAGAGTTGAGTTGGCACGCTCAACAAATACATTTAGTCCACATCGTCATATTTTACAAACCCAATACACAAGTGTTTCTTTTAATAATTGATTCTCCAAATTATTATCTGCCATATATAAAATATTTTATATGGTTACTTTTTGTATTTGAATCTGAATTTAAATTTGAATTGTTTTCATATTATTTTATATTTCCATTTTATGTAATTTACTATGCCTATAAATAGGCTTCTATTGTAATAGAATTAGTATCACAAATAATAAAATTCTTCTTCTTTTTAATATATTTTTATATGATATCAGAGCTTTGTCTAATCCTATAAACAAGCCCTCCATTGATAAACCATTTAAGTCACCGTCTGGGATGGCAGGCGGTGGCGGCGGCATTGTTTGTAACTATTTCAGTTGGCTTCCGTTAGTCATTCATCGTTTTTGATTCGGATCACCTCCAAAGTCAATTTCAATCTGGATCACCTACAGAGTCGATCAACATCCTAGATCACCTCTGGAGTCAATTTCAATCTGGATCACCTCCAGAGTCAATCAATATCCTGGATCACCTTTGGACTCATTTTCAACCCGGATCACCTCTGGTTCAATCAAAATCTCGGATCACCTCCTGCTCAATCAACATCCCGGATAACCTTCGATTCAATCAGCATCTCGGATCACCTCCATCCCAATCTATATCTCGGATCACCTCCGACCCAATCAATATCTTAGATCACCTTCGGCTCAATCAACATCCCGGATCACCTTCGGCTCAATCAACATCCTAGATCACCTCCAAATTCAATTATCATTTTGAATGACCTCCGAATTTATCATCATGCCTATAAGGCTTCATTTGCAAACTCAATTTGGTTTTGATTTGCCACCTTTAGTTTGAGGGGGAATGTTAATAATTGATTCTCTCAATTATTATCTTCCATATATAAAATATTTTATATGGTTACCTTTTGTATTTCAATTTGAATTGTTTCTGTATTATTTTATTTTCCCATTTTATGTAATTTCTTATGCCTATAAATAGGCTTATATTGTAATAGAATTAGTATTATGAAAAATTATTCTTCTCTTTTATATATTTTTACAGTTTCCTTATCAAAAACTTATTGCTAGGTTATGAATATTTTACCAATTTCTCTTTTTCTCTCTACAGTTCCATGGTTCCTCTCCCACACAAATATTATAAGCCAGACGTTATATTTTATTTTATTTTATTTTTTTCCATTTCGTTGGAATGTATTCTCTTCTTCCTCTCAATCCATTATTTTTTATATTTTAAATAAAAATATTAAAAAATTTGAGGCCTCCTCCACTGTTGCTTTCCTCTAGATCCGCGAAGGAAGCATTGGCTTCGTTGGATCTGGAGTAGGCTACTTTTTCTCTGATTGAGGCCACCACAAAGGTGGCCTCAATTTTTTTTTTTTTTTTTTAAAGTTTTATTCACGAATTTTTTTAAAGTTAAATAATTTAATTGATTCCATTATTATTTTTTAAACAATATTGTTTAAATCACTAAATCTGAACAATTTATTTTTTATTTTTTATTTTTTATTTATTTTGAGGGATGAAGATTGAAGATGTTGAGATGAATCTGATAGAAGAAAGAGAAAGAGAGGTTGGATAGTTGACAGAATTTTTTTTTGACATAGCAGTGATAATTATTGGATTTATAAAGTATAATGATGTGGCCAAAATGCATTAGTTGAGCATGCCAATTCACCTCTTACTGTCAATAATCAAGACTTTTAGTATTTATGAAACAAGTGATTGAGAGAATGTTTTTGTGTTATTTGAAAGAGAAAGACTTGGCTTAAATAGCCATAAAAGAAACCAATTACAGAGAAAAATCAGTAACAAGATATCTCAAGATATCACATGTAAACTAACCTAGACTTAAGTGATTCTCCAAAAGAAAAATTCAAACAAAAGCAAATTCCCTGACAACCAGGGATTATTAACAATGCTAAAGTAACGGCTAAATATCTGACATCATCTCTTAAACTGAATGTTATTGAAGCAATCAGTTTATCAAAGAACCTGAACAAACTCCAAGTAATCTTCGTAGCTTCACAAATGCATCCAACTTCAATGACTTGGTTAATATGTCTGCAACTTGGTCTTGACTCTGACAGTGAACCACAACCACTTCTTCTTTTGTAAGATTGCGAAGAAAGTGAAACCTGACATCTATGTGTTTGCTTCTTCCATGCAGCACTATATTTTTTTAGAGTTTAATTGTTAAGCTATTATCACAGTCAACGTAGAACCCTCCTGATGACAGTGTAATTCTTTGAGTAATCTCCTCAACCAAACGGCTTGACAAGCACATGGTGCAGTTGCTATGAACTCAGCGTCGGTGTTATACAGTGTGACAATCGGTTGTTTCTTTGAGGACCATGAAACAATTCCTGAACTTAGCATAAAAATATGGCCTGATGTGCTCTTTCTGTCTTCAGAATCTCCAGCACAATCACTATCACTATATCCAATTAATTTCTCCCTCTCACCTTTCTTGTAAAACAAACCATAATTAGTTGTACCTTTTAAGTATCGGAGCACCATTTTTACAACCTGTACATGGAGTTCAGTTGGAGACTCCATGAATCTGCTGATGAGGCTGATCACATACTTCATATCTGGTCGAGTAGATGATAGTACATTAAGCTGCCAACTATTTGTTTGTAATGAGTGCTATCAACTCTCACTCCTTTCGCATCTCTTGTAAGTTTGAAACCCGGAACAATTGGATTTTGAACTGGATTGCAATTAGACATTCGAAACCTTTCCAAAATTTCATCATCATATTTCTTTTGTCCAATGAAAATACTAGCAACTGATTGAATTACCTCAATATCAAGGAAATATCGCACCTAATTTCCTAGATCAGTCATGTCAAACTCATCCATCATTGATTTCTTAAATTCAACAAACATGACTTCATTATTTCTTGTGAATATCAAATCATCAACATATAGACAAACAATCAAAAGTTTACCTCTCTCTTCAGATTTGGTGAACAAAGTATGTTTATAAGGACACTTTTGAAAGCTGACCTTTGAGAAGTAAGCCTTTATACAACTATACCAAGCTCGAGATGTTTGTTTCAGTCCATATAGAGCTTTTGTCAGCCTATAAACCTGCTATTCCTTCCCTTTTTGCACATAACCTAGAGGTTGATCAATAAAAAATTGTTCATTTAACTCGCCATGGAGAAATGCAGATTTTACGTCAAGTTGATAAATTGGCCATGAGTTTTGTGCTGCCAAAGAGACCACCAATCGGATAGTGTCATGCCTGGCCACAGGTGCAAACACTTATAAATAATCGACTCCATATTCTTGTGTGTAGCCCTTTGCCACTAGCCGCGCTTTGTATTTATCAACTTCTCCCTTTTCATTCAATTTTATCTTATAAATCCATTTAACTCTAATGAACTTTTCTTCTTCTAGAAGATCAGTCAACTGCCAGGTATCATTCTTTTCAATCACTGCTATTTCTACATCCATTTCTTCCCTCCACTTTATATTTTTTACAGCATCATTGAAAGTTAAAGGATTGCCGTCTGCAAACAAAACAAAGTGAGCAATGGTGTCATCATCAAATAATTCATCCCCACTTACATAATCTGTCATCTAGAAAGGTCTTTTCCTTTGTCATTGTTGATCATTTGAGCTTCATGGTTGATCCTATTCATTTGATGCTGGAATATTTGTTAAGGTGTCTCCATGATTTAGCGCTTCCTAATCTGATCTATTTTCATCATTAGTGTCTACATCAACTAAGATTGACTCATCTCTTGTACTGCTCCAATCCCAATTGTTGTCTTCATCAATCACAACATCTCTGCTAATTATTATCTTATGAGTATCTGGATTGTACAACCTATATGCCTTGGATTCTTTACTCACACCAAGAAACATTCATTTCACGCCTTTATCATCAAGCTTGCTTCTCTTTTGATCGGGTATGTGAGCATAGGCCAAGCTTCCAAATATTCTGAAATGATCAACCGCTGGTTTGCGTTCACTTCATGCTTCATCTGGTGTCATGTTCTTTGCAACAAGTGTTGGGCTTATATTCAGAATATGCACACCCCAGTATAAATAGTAAAATTCAGAAGGGGGAGGATCTTCTGAAGTGTTATATCACTCATTTTTTTATTGTACTGTAATATAAACTTCCATTTTATTCTCGGAAAAGTGATTAGATGAAAAAATATGTCATATTTCTCCTTTAATTTAAGTAGTTGCACCTGTGATAGCACAGTAACATCATAATTCATAAGTGAATTCTATGATTCTTTGCAAAATTCATGAAATCACACCTGAGATCAATTAATTAAATGAAATCACACAATTTTATATAAAATTCATGCAAGAGTTACCGCTTTTTTTTTTTTGTTTTTTTGTTTTTTTGTTTTGTTTGTTGTTGATAATATCTATTAATTCGGGACCAGGTATTTTTTTTGAAAGCTTTCACCATTAGTAGGATTCGAGTCACTGACCTGTGAGTCATTTGTCTAAGCCCCAAACTCATCCATTTACCAGCTGAGCTACGCCACTGTTGAGGGAGAGTTACCACTTAACTCTGCCATCACATTCGCATTTGTGAATGCTTTCTCATAATTAAATTTAAAGTACAGAGGATGCATGTGCAGTGCTACCACTTGACAATTAATTAGTATTCAATTATATTTAAAAAATAATAATAATCAGACTTCAATTTCTTTCAACAACTATCTTCATAAATTATTTATTTATTTTATACTAATTAAACATAATTACTTAATTTTATAGATAATTTTCTGAAAAATATTATTGTTTAATATATCCTAAATAAACATTAGTTTATATTTTAATTTTAGGTTAATTAATATTTATGTAATAATTTAAATAATTAATAAAAATATTTTTTTTATTAGGAATCGGGAGACAGCCGTTGCTGTCCCCGTTGAAGCTTTAATGTTTGACAAAAATCATTTTTTTTTTATTTTATTTTATTTTTAAATTTTTTTTTTTATTGCATAACTATTTGCGAATGATTAAAGATTCAGCCACCAAAGTGTGAAATTTTCCTCCCCAACGAAATACACCGATGATTAAAACTAAGTTCTCAAACGCATTGCTTTGGACCTGATTCCTGTTAGATTTGGCTCGTATTCTCAAATGAACTAATGTGAACCAAATAAGACTCAACTGATGTGGAGCTTCCTGGAGACGTGGGATACGTTTGGAAGTTGAATGGTGGTGTTTTAGGGAGATTGAAGATTGAAGTTTGAAGACCAGAATAATAAAAGAATGAAGATTGTTTCAGCGTATGGATCGCGGTTTTCTGAGCAATGTAATTTAAGGTGACTTGTAACGGTTTAGGAAGCGGGTGTACAACCGTGACCCGAATCGTAGTCAATCATAAACATATGTGAAACGGGAAATCTTCAGCGGAAAAGGAAGTAGTTTGTTTCTGGAAGTTCTTGTGCTTGAAGGAAAATGATTTACTCCCTACAAGAAGACTTGTCATAAAAAGAAATAGTATTTATGTGGAACAAGTAAGTCTTGTACGTTTAGGAGCAGGATTTCCTTTTATCTTAAACTCCCTGTAACTAATATAAATAGTCCTAATATTTATGTTATTAGTTTTAAGGCTGTGGAGCAAAAAGAACACCATGTAAACATCAGAGCGTGTGAGTAAAATCCGGGGAGACCCAATGGGAATATCCAAGGAGGGATCCAAGGGAATATCGGTGGATCTAGTTAGAGATCCGTGGGTGATATTTAGGGGAGACCTAGGGGATATTGTGGGGTTCTTGGTGAAGATCTTGTGAGTGGAGTTTGGGTTAGGTGTGAGAGAGAATCCTGGAGTATATGGTTGTAACAATTTATCATATAGTTGAACTTTCTCTGTCGTCCTGACGGCCCGTGGTTTTTTACCCGTTTTGGGTTTTCCACGTATATCTTGTGTTGTGAGTTATGGGCGTATATTAGGCAAGGCGATTCCGCGTTCATCGGGTTATTAGAGGATTATCCCCAACAATTGGTATCAGAGCCATATGGTTTGGCGATGGCAATTTCAAGTCTTTACGGGAGATCGTATGGAGGACTTGGTGGCATTGGGATAATGATGATCATGGTTGCCTAGTATGGTTTAGCAAAGGAGACGCGTCTTGAAGGCGGTATTTAAACTCGGTAAGGTTTGATGAAAGGAAGAATTTGATGGAGGAGAAGTTTGGCTTGTGGTGACAGGTACAAGTCATGAAGATTCAATCTGGGTTACACAAGGAGCTGATTGACTATCAAAAAAAAAAAAAAAAACTCCTGACTACAAAAAAAAAAAAAAAAAAAAAAATAAATTTCTCTATGTGGTATGGTGTGGGGCTTATCCGGCAAAGCACTCCCAATTTCTAGTAGCAGTCTTTCACCAGGTATGTGATGTAAGGACGGAAGGTCTTTCACAAGGTTGGGTGATGTAAGGACATGTTTATCCTTTTGGCAGTTTTCCCCACTGGCCATGGAAGAGGATATGTTGCTGCTAGTGGTCCATAATTGTACACAAGGCATTGGTCAGAAAGTGATGCAAGGTGTATGGTGGACAAAGATGTCGATGGCTGACGAACTCCCTGGAAATCTGACACGAGGAGTTGCACCATAATTTCAGCAGGTTATTTCGACATGGTGCCGGAACAACGAACACAAAAAAAAAAAAAAAAATGTGTTGAAGAAAAATCTTAGGATGGTTTGTTCCTAAGTGGTTATACCTTGTGGTGGGGTATGTTAATTCTCGGTGATGAGAATTGTGGCTATGGACAAAGGTCTTGAGAATTCAAGTCAAAGGGGAGAATTGTTAGATTTGGCTCGTATTCTCAAATGAACTAATGTGAACCAAATAAGACTCAACTGATGTGGAGCTTCCTGGAGACGTGGGATACGTTTGGAAGTTGAATGGTGGTGTTTTAGGGAGATTGAAGATTGAAGTTTGAAGACCAGAATAATAAAAGAATGAAGATTGTTTCAGCGTATGGATCGCGGTTTTCTGAGCAATGTAATTTAAGGTGACTTGTAACGGTTTAGGAAGCGGGTGTACAACCGTGACCCGAATCGTAGTCAATCATAAACATATGTGAAACGGGAAATCTTCAGCGGAAAAGGAAGTAGTTTGTTTCTGGAAGTTCTTGTGCTTGAGCTTGAAGGAAAAGGATTTACTCCCTACAAGAAGACTTGTCATAAAAGGAAATAGTATTTATGTGGAACAAGTAAGTCTTGTACGTTTAGGAGCAGGATTTCCTTTTATCTTAAACTCCCTGTAACTAATATAAATAGTCCTAATATTTATGTTATTAGTTTTAAGGCTGTGGAGCAAAAAGAACACCATGTAAACATCAGAGAGTGTGAGTGAAATCCGGGGAGACCCAATGGGAATATCCAAGGAGGGATCCAAGGGAATATCGGTGGATCTAGTTAGAGATCCGTGGGTGATATTTAGGGGAGACCTAGGGGATATTGTGGGGTTCTTGGTGAAGATCTTGTGAGTGGAGTTTGGGTTAGGTGTGAGAGAGAATCCTGGAGTATATGGTTGTAACAATTTATCATATAGTGGAACTTTCTCTGTCGTCCTGACTGCCCGTGGTTTTTTACCCGTTTTGGGTTTTCCACGTATATCTTGTGTTGTGATTGTTTTATTCTCTCTCATCTATTTTTCTGCTTATTGACATTATTATTTGCTATGAGTTATGGGCGTATATTAGGCAAGGCGATTCCGCGTTCATCGGGTTATTAGAGGATTATCCCCAACAATTCCAGCAAGAAAGGATGAAATCGATCAATAAGAAATTTATGGACTTTGAAAATAAAATTCCTTGCATATAATTATATAAATGTCTGGCATTTTTCAATAAAGAACACCTCGGATCTTTTGCAAGGGGACATCCATCATAAATTGAGACTCTATGTGACGCCAACAATTGATTCTCTTATATATTAAAATTTTTAAAAATATAATCAAATTGGGTGTATTAATATTTTAAGAAGGTTTACAAGTAAACTGTATGAAAATAAGGAATTCATTTTAGTAAGGGTAATATTGACATAAGATTTTTTATTTATTTATTATTATTTATTTATTTATTTATTTTATTTATTTTTATTTTTTTAAGATTTTACAACCGGAGAGAGAGCTGCTTCCACTTTTTAGAGAGGGCTCCCCACACTTTAGGATTTTATGGCCAAATGTCGGATAAATATTTACAATTACAAAAACTTAAACATTGGTCGTGGAACTTCCCATTGAAGACTCCAACTACCAAGGCACGAGGCCATTGGTATATTGACATAAGATTGGATCTTATAGTAATATTTTAATTTTTAAGTTTTACATATGGGTGTAATTATAAAATGGGTGTCTAAATTATATTTATGAGTGGCAATACCCACACCCTTATTTTATACTCACAAAACAAATTACATTGGATGGTCTAACCACTGCATGGTGAGACCATCCCACACAAGTTTTTCTCAAATATTTTTTTCAAGTTGTGATTTTTGAAGTTTATAAATATATTACCGGACTTCGTGCATGAGTAAACGCAAGGCGGCTGAAATTCCACGTGCATGAGTAAATGCTTAAACACGTATTTGCATTTGGTTGTGCCGTCTTGAACTTCTTCTTTGGTTAATTATTGATTAGTCTAACAGTTTGTTCAACAAAATTTTGATTTGTTGATATATAGCTAAAGAATAAGGGATTGATAGATCTTGTTGTGGAAATAATGGAGGGTAGAGAGATCGAAGAGAAGCTTTTGAGAGGAGGAGAGAAGAGTGGTGTTGATCATCATGAGGGAGTGAAACTCAAGGACAAGTTATGGATTGAGAACAAGAAGATGTGGATTGTGGCGGGTCCTGCCATTTTCACAAAATTTTCGACGTTCGGGGTCAACTTAGTTAGTCAAGCATTTGTTGGGCACATTGGATCAGTTGAGCTAGCTGCCTATTCACTTGTGATTACTGTCCTCGTGAGGTTTGCAATGGGTGTCCAGGTAATTAATAAGTTCTTGCTGTAGAAGAGCTTCTATATATATTGCTATCTAGATATAGTTATTCTTCATTCCATGTCTCTACAAAATTTTTGTATGTTGTTGATATTGATCAAAACTAAGTATTTATCGGTTCTATAGCTGGCTCCTCTCTTTTTTGCTTCAATCCGGTGAGATTCAAACTTGTTATTTTGTTGTTGTTCCATTTTTTTTTTGGGTGAGGAGTTTGTAGGTGTTATTAGCCTCTAGGCTCTAGATTGTCCGGAGAAGAACCGGTATAACTCATTAAATTTATTAGTGGAACTTTTTGCTGGATTAGCATCCCATGGTTTTTCCCATCACACTAAAGAGTTTTCCATGTAAATTTGGTGTCCTGATTTTTTTACCGATTATTATGGTGTTTTATTGGCATATTAATTTCTTGGTGATATTATTTTGGTTTAGTTTGCCCATTTGATTGTACAAAGAGGGAAAAAGATTGTATTAGTTTGGATATTGTGATATTGTGTTTGTGATCCAATCATATCTAAATACGGTTGATTGGATTTTTCTTATAGATGTTTTGAATGTGTAGTTGGGGATGGCAAGTGCATTGGAAACACTATGTGGGCAAGCTTACGGTGCAAAACAGTACCACATGTTGGGAATATACCTTCAGAGATCATGGATAGTGTTGTTCATTTGCTCACTTTTTCTTCTCCCCATCTTCATCTTCACGACTCCAATCTTGAAGGTATTGGGGCAGGAAGATAACATTGCAGAAATGGCAGGAGTCATTGGTCATTGGTTAATTCCTGTGATGTTCGCCTTCATGATGACCTTCACGTGTCAAATGTTCCTACAAGCACAGAGCAAGAACATGATTATCTCCTACTTGGCAGCATTTTCAATCTCAATTCATCTCCTCCTTTCTTGGCTCTTGACGGTCAAATACAGGTTTGGAATTCAAGGGGCACTCACGTCAACAATTTTGGCTTATTGGATCCCCAATCTGGGTCAACTTATGTTTATTACATGTGGAGGGTGCCGTGAAACGTGGACGGGCTTCTCACATTATGCTTTCAAGGATCTCTGGCCTGTAATAAAGCTCTCCTTGTCATCTGGTGCCATGCTTTGGTAATTTAATCCAAAACTATATTACATTCACTCCAGATTCATTATTACTATATGACATTCACTCCAGGTTCATTATTACTATAGGCAGAACTCTCTACTTCAGGAGAAATGCTTCAATACCCATTTATATTGTGACATGTATGTGACATATATGCATCTCTCATTTAAATGGTTATTTCATGTCAGGGGACACGATTTGATTGGGACGTTGGACGTATACGTCAGCCATAACAAAACATTTATTCTACTTTCAGAGACGTATATAGTTGTTCAGTTGTTGTCAAATAATACAATGATAACTGATAGTATGAATTTTGTTTGAGTAGATGAAAAAGTTTTAGTTTCTTGTGGGTATTCTACTATTCTTAGTTGGGATTTTGTTGTCCTTGACAGTCTGGAGCTCTGGTACAACACAATCTTAATTCTTCTAACAGGAAACATGAAAAATGCTGAGGTTTCCATTGATGCTCTTGCTATCTGGTAATTGATTCATGGCCTCCGATCCTCTTCCGTTATGCATTTTGAGATTTACCTTTTTTCTTCTGGTTCAAAATTTATTCAAGCTAAATCATTCAATAATTGGTTCTCACACATTCTTCATTCACAGCCTCAATGTCAACGGGCTGGAAATGATGATATCGCTTGGTTTCTTGGCTGCAGCAAGGTATGATTCTCATCAATCTTTTTCTATTATATTTCATCTATATATAGAATATGATAAAGTTCATTTCAGTGATATTCTACATTCCAGATATTAATGAAATCATCAGTCTCGTTGAAACACTAATCCATAAAAATGTTGCATTGATTAACATTTTCAGTGTTAGGGTGTCGAATGAGCTTGGAAGTGGAAGCTCAAAAGCTGTAAAGTTCTCAATCATGGTGACAGTTCTTACATCATTTGCCATTGGATTGGTGCTTTTTGTGTTTTTCTTGCTCCTAAGAGGACGTCTAGCATATGTATTTACGGACAGTCAGAAGGTGGCTAGAGCAGTTGCGAATCTATCACCTTTGCTTGCTTTCTCCATACTTTTGAACAGTGTTCAACCGGTGCTCTCCGGTAATAATAATAATATTTCCCTTTCTGGGATATGGCTTTTACATCCTTGTAAAAATGTGTTATAAAAGGCATTCTTGAACAGGAGTTGCTGTTGGGGCTGGATGGCAGAGCATCGTAGCATATGTGAACATAGCAAGTTACTACCTGATTGGGATTCCTACTGGAGTTTTGCTTGGTTATGTTATGAAAATGGAAGTTAAAGTGAGTTATCATTTTCTCGTTCTTCAGATTTACACTTTTATATATAGATCGGTGTTGAACTTGTTTTCACTCAAGTCGATCTCTTAGATTGATGTGGTTAAATTGCTAGCTAGCCTATGTCACCGTTTTTGACCATGCATGGATATCTCTATATTCTGTTGTAAATTGCTAGGTTTGCAAGAGCATATATTCAATTCTCTCCAATCTTTCGAATTCTCTGGCATCAAATACATAATATTTTTCATGACACAAGTTTTGTTTTGTTTTCCTTGGTGTAATTTGGTGTACAGGGTGTTTGGATTGGAATGCTGCTCGGAATATTTGTTCAAACTGTTGTACTTATTATAATTACATGGAGAACTGACTGGGATAAGCAGGTATATATCTTGCTTTTCCATTTGCCTATCTTTTAAAGCAGATTACATTTGTGCTTAATTTGTGAATAATACATCTTTGCAGGTAGCTATTGCTCATAAACGCGTTAGTACGTGGTTAGTTATAGAACCAGAAGAATAGACGTCAAAGAGGCAAGAAGCAAGACATCTAGCACATGATCATTTTTATTTATTTTTATATTTCCAAAAAATTTAAATAAGAATTAAAAATGAAAATACCCTTCTGAGTTCTAGCCATTAATTTTGACCGCGAAATTGACTAATGGTAGGTCTTTGTCAGCAAAAGTTTGTTTTGGCATGTAATCCAACGAAATACAATATCATCCAAATTTGCTCAACATTCATGCATATTGTTAACGATGATATTAATATACAACAATTGGATTTTGAATTGTAAATAGTGTATTCGAAATTATTTTACGTGAACTCAGAATCCCCTCAAAAGCTACCAAGAGGAATGTTAATATATTCTAGTTGTTATGGAATACTGTATTGCGAATGCACCCTTACAATATTAATTGGTCATTGAACACCGGAGGTTAGAGCATCATTTAACCGGATTGCATCATGACATTGTCGTAGAGAGGTGCAAACTGATCTTAAATACAATTCTTTAGCACGCCTTGACCTTAATTGATTTTCCCAGCATCCATCTAATCCTCATATTTTGCAACAGGTAGCGCAAAGAGTTTTTATTTATTTATTTATTTATTTTTAAGCAAACCTTATAATAAAAATTTCATAATAAAAAAGTATGTACTTAGATAAGAAAGATATAATGATCTTTCCCTTCAAAACATTTTAAAAGAGGACAAAAAATATTCACTACGAAATAGGGAAAAAACTAGCTAGCAAGTGAAATAGAAAAAATAGCTAGCTAGCGAAATAAACTAAATAAATACTTGTTTGAACTTTAGCAAATCAAGTAAGGAATTCAAATTTAGTTTCATTATTTATGGAATGACTGAGAATTGAGAGGAAAGAGAAACTTTAATATGTTTGAGTGTCAATAAAATATTGAGTATACTCTAATGAATCTATTGAGATAATCAATTTTGTTAATTATCAAGCAATGTTAAGTTTGTAATGATCTTACTCTTTCATTTGTATTTTTACTTTTATATGGTGCATACCACCTGTGCTAAGAGGGTATGGACATCCCCTTCTACATTGGTGGTATAAGTTTGAGTCTCACCATAGATGGTTTTCTTCTAGTGTTGTGGAGTAGATATACCTTTGTTATGGTAGACATTGTAGATATCCAAACCGCACTACATATAGTGCTTGATCACTGGTCTGCTCATTTGATGTCAAATTAAAAAAAAAAAAAAACCACCTCTATTTGTTTTTTTTTTTTCTTTCTTTCTTTCTTATTGTTGGTGGCAAATTTATTCATCCGAAACACTATTGGATACATTTTCTAGGAGATGCCCCGTTGCACACCGAATACCTATCGGATACCTCTTTTTCCGGTGATCCCTACCGAGGGACGTGGTCCACCGATTACTTCTCGGAGTGATCTGAGGTTGAACCGCCTCGATCATTAATGATGAAGTGACAAGGCAGCAAAATATCTAAAACACCTGTCACAAGGGAAAACTATATAAACCCCAATTATAAACTGAGGAAGGGGGAGAGAAAAAAAAAAGGAAGGGAAGAAGGAAAAAGACTAAAAAAAAGAGTATTCCATAAGAAAAGATCTGACGTTGAATCTCATCTCATAACCCCCGATAAAAGGATCATCGACCGCTCGTATTGTTTTCCCTCGAGGTTCCTTCCCGATCGGTAAAAGTATTCGAAGCACATTTCTACACAAAACACTTACCTTATACTCTGATTTTTAAAATATATATATATAATATAATTGTTGATGCTTTTGTTCGCCCCTTTCACATTTGCTAAATTGTTTTTGTTCTCTGATTTTTTCCTTTCACATTGTAGGTACTTGTTTTTGTACCGAGTAATGCTAAATTGTTTACAAAAATTATCTAAATGATATGATATACGAGTTGTCAAGAACTCAACACCCACCACTTTATCTCATGATTTACATAGTGTTGACAACTCAAATGCTATATCATTTAGGTGTGAATAGGCAAAGGCTTGAGTGGGCTGTAGCCCATCCAAGTTTTTTGAATTTTATTTATTTTTAAGTTTGACATAATTAAAAAAAAAAAAAAGTTAAAACCAAAGGGTGGCAATATTTACACCCATTTATAGAGTAATTGGCACCAATGCCGTTTGAAGTGTACGTGAATTCGCATGTTGTCTACTAAACTTTTTTTTAGGCATTAAACCCCCCGAACTATCGTTTATTGCAAAACACGACTATAGATGCCCCCTCTCAAGAGGGAATAAATCCAACTGTTTGCCAATAAACGATAGTTCGAGGGGTTTAATGCCTAAAAAAAAGTTTAGGGGGCAACATACAAATTCACATACACTCCAGGGGGCATTGGTGCCAATTACTCCCATTTAAAAGAGATTAGCTTCACCTTACAATCCACAAATTATCTATTTACATTCCAATTTAATTTTTTTTATTAATAACAATTTTAAGTTGAATTAAAATTACTAAATAAGACATAGAAATTCTAAAGACACTTTAAACTAATTAATTTTTTAAAAAGAAATTCTCTCTCCTAAATCATTAGATTAAATATTACGTATTAAACTCTCACTCCTAAATCTGTTATTACCATATTAAACACTCTCACTCCTAAATCTGTTAATGTAATCATCAGTCTTTTTGAAACACTAATCCATACAAAATGTTACATTGATTAACATTTTCAGTGTTAGGGTGTTGAATGTACTTGGAAGTGGAAGCTCAAAAGCTTTAAAGTTCTCAATCGTGGTGATAGTTCTTAAATCATTTGCCATTGGATTTGTGCATTTTGTGTTTTTCTTGCTCCTTCGAGGACGTCTAGCATATGTATTTACAGACAGTCAAAAGGTGGCTAAAGCAGTTGCGAATCTATCACCTTTGCTTGCTTTCTCCATACTTTTGAACAGTGTTCAACCGGTGCTCTCCGGTAATAATAATAATATTTCCCTTTATAGGATATGGCTTTTACATCCTTGTAAAAATGTGTTATAAAAGGTATTCTTGAACAGGAGTTGCTGTTGGGGCTGGATGGCAGAGCATCGTAGCATATGTGAACATAGCAAGTTACTACCTGATTGGGATTCCTACTGGAGTTTTGCTTGGTTATGTTATGAAAATGGAAGTTAAAGTTAGTTATCATTTTCTCGTTCTTCAGATTTACAATTTTATATATAGATCGGTGTTGAACTTGTTTTCACTCTAGTCGATCTCTTAGATTGATGTGGTTAAATTGCTAGCTAGCCTATGTCATTGTTTTTGACCATGAATATATATCTCTATATTCTGTTGTAAATTGCTAGGTTTGCATGTACATGTATTCAATTCTCTCCAATCTTTCGAATTCTCTGGTATCAAATACATAATATTTTTCATGACACAAATTTAGTTTTGTTTTTGTGAAAAAAAGTGAAAGAGAAGGATGTGTTTGACAAAATGCTTCAGAGAAGCTTTGAGACTATTCCATTAGTGAAAATCTAATTACATAGCATTTTCTGAGAATCTACAATACAATAATCAATGAATGATTGAATGCCGTGACTATATATACACAACCCAAGGTCACACTTTTTGGATGTTTTCTAACTAACTTCCTTGAATTGCGGAGAGCTGATCATTTTTGTCCACTTGGCAATTCTTGTTGTAACAGATTTTTGCTTTCCCGCCAAATGTTGTTGAGCTGTTGCTAGCTGTTGATCATGATGATCAACATCTGATCATCATGATCTGAGATTGACTTCAGCTGACCTTGACTGGAAACAGAAGCCTTGTAGCAAATCCTTCAGCTGTAGCTGTGACTGCTGGTTGACCTGATGTAGTAGCATTGTCATTATCTCTAACAGTTTTCCTTGATGTAATTTTGGTGTACAGGGTGTTTGGATTGGAATGTTGTTCAGAATATTTGTTCAAACAATTGTACTTATTATAATTACATGGAGAACTGATTGGGATAAACAGGTATATAAATATATATCTTGCTTTTCCATTTGCCTATATATCTTTTAAAGCAGATTACATCTGTGCTTAATTTGTGTATAAATACGCATCTTTGCAGGTAGCTATTGCTCGTAAACGCGTTGGTACGTGGTTAGTTATAGAACCAGAAGAATAGACGTCAAAGAGGCAAGAAGAATATTGACGACATCTAACTAGCACCTTGGCTGGAGAAGCTAATCAGTTTAATGCTCATAATATCATAGTTTTTTATTTAAAAAAATATTTTTTTTATTTCTATATTTACAATAAAAAATTAACAATAGAATTAAAAATGAAAATACCCTTTTAAGTTCTAACCATCAATTTTGGCCGTGAATTTGACTAATGGTAGGAGGTCTCTGTCAGCAAACGCTAGTTTTGGCTTGTAATTTAACAAAAAACAATGCCACAAAACCCATTTGTGACAAACCCATTTCACAAACCCAGAAACGAAATAACAGAGAGAGATAGAGAGGGCAAACCTTTGAGAAAATGGTGGAAAAGGGTCTCGGCAGCGGCGGCGGCGGCGGTGTATGAGGGTCGGCTACTAGGCTGGGGAGATTTGGTAGAGAGAGAGAATAGTGGTCTGTTGGAAATTTCGAGGGAAAATTAGGTTTAATTTTTTATTTTTTTTTATTTTAAAAAAAAAATTTAAACAAGGTATCCAGGTATATCCGAGCCGGAACCTTTATTCAAACACCGGCCCGGGTAAGGAATGTCCGGGTTCTGTAGAACCCGGACATTCCGGACCGGATAAAACCGGATACCCAGCTCAACCAGGTACCTAGCTCAACCGGGTTAAACTGCCATCTAAAAATAATCGATTGATGGGTTTAAATATTTCTATGAGACATTTATTCAGACACCTTAAATACATAAGACAACTAAAAACATAAATCAATCAAATTTAAGTATAATCCAAACCCATTATTGTTGACAAATTAAAACACATTTATAGATACAACTGACCTTATAATTTGTATTTTGAAAAAGTGGGTTCGATTGATTCTGAGACGCCAGTGAACTATGGGAGAGTAACAGTTACAGGCCTGGAAGATGCGTGGCGATTGGCAGCGGGTGTGGGCGTTGCTAGAAAACAAAACAGAGATTTGTGTGGTGGTGGAGGCGGCCGCGAAGGAGCGGAAGGGAGAGGTTTTTTTCTTATTTCGGTCTTCAGCGCTATTTTTTGTTTTGTCAAGAGAAAATTTTCAAAAATAACCGATTTAAATTTAATTCATTTTTTTTCTTCATGTTTTTAACTACTTTTGAACCCATAATCTAATGAGTAGCTATAGCCACATAGGCACATAGTGATAGGTAGGTAGGTAGGAACCAAATTGATGTGTTTGTAATATTATATGCTACATATCCTTATCAGAATAGGATATTGTTCCAAACAAGGGAGAGTTCAAATTTCAAAAGTGACTTTTTTTTTTTTAAAAAAAAAAAAAAATTTAGAAATTGAAAAAATTTAGGATTTTTTCCTCTTTCAAAAATATATATATATAAATTTTTAAAAAATTAATTAGTAAAATATATTCTAACCATAATTATAGATATATATATTTATAAATTCCATGACTATACAGAGACTTTTGTAATAACTTTCATAAACACATTAAAAAAAAAATCTTTATATTAACAGATTATCGAATTAATGATTTTTTTTTAAGGGTGAACCCAAAATCGAACCATTATATTTTGCGTTTTAATGGGTTGACCCATTAACAACCCGATCCGATAAACTAGACACAACAACCATTATTTTCGAATGTGTTTAGGTCATGTAAAATTTTGCTAGGTTTACACACAGGTAGGTGTGTAAGAAACCTTTTCCATTTAGGATTTAGGAACCAAATTGATGTGTTTGTAATATTATAGGTAATTGTTACCCATTCCACATAGGATTTAGGAAACTATTGATATAAGTACAGGTACAGCACTGCCCACCAATATTATTATTGTATACAGTTACAGTACGAGCTTCCAATTAATTGCTATAATGGCAAATTGGGGTGATGTTAATGAAGACGCTTTAGTGCAAATTGCTCGGAGGATAGAACTCTATCAAGCTTTTGTTGCTTTTGGCGGGGTATGCCGTTCATGGCAATCGGCCGCAGTGATAGACAACTTCAGATACAAGTGTGGTCAGATTCCATGGCTCATGCTTCCACCAAAAATAGGAACCAATCTTTGCGATTTCTTGATTATCAGTCCTTCAAACACAACTACTCACCGTCGTCAACTTATGTTACCAGGAATTCACGGTAAGAAGTGCTTTTCTTCAAAGGGATGGATTTTAACGGTAGGTCAAGATTGGAGTCTGCATCTTTTTAATCCTTTTTCAAGTGATATTACAATTACACTCCCTCATATGAAGACTTTTCAGAATTGGCACGATTCTTATCTAAATCTTGGCAAGATGCATGTTGGCTTCATCCACAAATGTTTTTTATCGTCGTCATCATCGGATTATATAATCGTGGTCATTTATGGACATTTATATCGATTAGCATATTCTAAACCAGGTGATAAAGTTTGGACCACAATAAACACATGGCATGGACGTTATTTTGATATTACTTACTACAAGGGACAATTTTATGCTATCAATTGTGAGGGTATGCTAATGGTTTTTGATTTTAAAGGCGGCAATAATCCGACCGAGGCACGACAAGTGGCACAATTGCCTTCTGCACTTCTTCAATACACATTTGAGTATTGCTATCTCCTTGAATCCGCTGGAGCATTGTTAATAGTAACGAGACAAGGAATGACCGCACGACCTCTTACTGAACATAGTTCAAAGTGGACCTATGGAACTTTCGGGTTCCAAGTTTTTGAGGTGGACCTAAATACTAATACGTGGACGGAGATCAAAGATTTAGGTAATAGAGCACTATTTGTGGGTCATAACTCTTCGTTCTCTGTGGAAGTATCAGATATTTCTTACTGTAAACCGAATTCTATATATTTCACAGATGATTGTAGTGATAGTTATTTTTCACGACGCAAGGGAGGAGGTAAGGATGTTGGAATTTATAATTTGAAAGATGGAAGTGTAATCCCGCTTTTTAGAACCAATTTGTTAAGTCGTCTTTGTCCACCTATGTGGGTTGAACAAAGTTTCAAGTGAAGTATATTATTCAAGATTATTATTTTTTCCCCTTTCAATAAAATTTCTAGTGTTTTAGACCTATGGTTCTATTTTTTTTTAAATCTATTATGTTTTACTTATAAGCAAACACTATTTTTGTCAACAACTAGATTAGGGAGTTTTCGAACAGCTTGAGCCCTTTGTTTTATTCAAACTGACACATTATGAAGCTCAAGCTAGCTAGGTCTTTAGCTATTATTCAACATGTGGGTTGTTTAATTAGCTCAGTTTCTCTGGAACTGGGTTTTCTTTAAGGAAACTAGCTACTAATTAACAATGAAAAGAGAGCAAAAGTAATATTATTTTCCCTAAACACTGTCAACAGTACTTAATATTATGTTGAAAGTTGAAACACTACATTAAAAAGACAATACTATATTGAATCTTTTTTTGGTAAAAGTTGGAATAAACATGAACACTAACTGAACCTTGGTTTATATTTGTTTTTTCCGTAAAAATATAAAACAAATAATATATATTTATTTTTTTTATAACTATTTTACGGTTTTGAATATTTGATTAACTAAACCAAATTAAAAAAAAAAAAAAAAGAAACAAATAAAATAAAATTAGTTAAGAAAAACAAAAATCCAAATCAATAAATTGATGAACTTCTTCCATGCCTAAAAATTAAAGACGAATCAAGGCTATTGCCTCCTCCATTCTAGAACAGAAAAAATGGAGGAGGCAGCCACCTCTACCCCTCCCCCCCTCCAAAAAAAAATCTCATAATAATTTTAGCATAATTGTAATTGTTTAAAATCCTGGAACTCTTGCCTCCTCAATTCGATCTAGATGGAAAAATGGAAGAGGCAGCCACACACACCGACAGGACCTGTCCCGACTCCTCTCTTGAGTATGAGCGAATCCTGTGAATACTCTATCTTTCACAGGTTTCGTGCGAAATTGGCCATAGTGATGCATGATAAAAAATTAAAAATACAAATTTATCGTTAGCTGAATCAAAACTCGATGCATGAAACATGATAATATCCATCGAATCTAAAATCGATGCTCTTACACCAAGTTGCCCCGACTCCCATCTTGAGATTCATATGATTTTCTCTAATGTTTTTCGGAAGATTCAGATAGAAAGATAGAAAGATAAGATTTTCATGGGATTTCCTCGTACTCAAGATAGGAGTCGAGACGGGTCCTGTAACACACAATGGAAGAAAAAAAATCCTCATATCTGATAATATTTTTTTACATCTTTATTTTTGTAATAATTGTTTAAAATCCCTTTTGTTTATGTAAACTTTGTGGGTTTCTCACTACTATGATTATATATATATATATTGATTTTAAATATTTTATAATTTAATTGTTTATGATATTTTTAAAAATTAAAATAAGGGCATATTTGGTAATGTGCGAGGTGTGTTTATAAAATTTCATATTTTAAAAATTTTAATGGGGTGTAGATACAAAAATGGATGCATATATAGTTTCTCAAGGGTGTAACTTTTATTTTTCAACAGTGGGTCTATGTTTTACGTTGGTGAAATACATAACGGAGAGTTTTTTATTTTGATTTACTTATTTATTTTTTTACGTTGAGCTAAGGTTATGTTTGGGATTGCTTTGCTTAAGTTATAATCTGCTTATAACTTAACTTAAGAAATAATCAACTTAAGAAAAAAATAGGTTGGTGTTCGGTAAACTAAATTTTAAAATTGCTTAACTTTTGAAAGAATGGAAAACGTATTGAACAAAATGACTAAAATAGACATCAGTAAATATATATATATATATATATGAAGCATATAAAAAGAAATAAAATAAAAAATTTAAACAGGAAAAAAAAAAAACCAAATTATGTCAAAGTCAACTCAGTCATTTTTCAACAACTCGCTTAAAAAACTAAGTCAACTTAGTTCATATTTGAAACACAACAAAAAAACCTGACTAAGTCAACTCATGCTCCTCATCCGAGTCAACTCAATCCCCTTCTTCACCAACACACTCAACAGTCAACCTCTGTAAACTCTAGCGTCGACTTTCTAGTTCCTCCTCTGTCTCCAGCTCCACTGAGATCGTCGTTAGCCTCCTTCACGTGCCATCGATATCCTTTCCTCTGCCGGGGACGAACAAGTATTTGAAATCGCAAGATTTCGTTGTTGATTTGTTGCATCATGGAGGAGGCTTCCGGCCTTTTCGAGATTTCATCGAAGTCGTCAAAGCAAAACTGGCCTTTGCGACGGATTCATGACAGAATCGCGATTGGATTCGCGTCGAAGTCCTCTCTATCTGTTCTCTCACCTCCTCCATTCTTGCCTCTTTCACTGCCGGAGGTGCTAGTTTCTTCCGACAACTTCATCGTCAGAGAATGTCGATCCTCCACCGGCATTGACTTCCTGCGGTGGCCACCATTCCTGTTTTTAGTTTTTAAATTATTATTTTTATTGAAAAGAAATATTAAGTTTTTTACTTTTTATTATATTATTATTAAATATAAGGGTAATATTGTCTTTTATTAAAATAATGAGAGTATTCTGGACATTGTATAAACAATAAGCTAGCTTCTGCTTCAAAAAGTAACCCCTTGCCAACTTCTCAGAAGCTACTTATTGAAGGAGCAAATTGTAAAATAAGTTGTTTTTAGGAAGTTTACCAAACATCCATTTACTCAAAAGTTGAGAAATAATAGTAAAAGCAATCACAAACATAGCCTAACTCTAGAAATACGGTATTTTTTATTTATTTTTTTCACGTGATCCAAACCTGAAATTGGAAAAAGAAAATTTTCACTCTACTATTTTCTCTCTCTCTTTTTCCCTCGTATTTCACATTAGCGTGTAGAGGTTGCCATCTTGACAAGTAAAGATCGTTAGAAGGCGATTACTAATTTCTGATTTTGTTAAGAGAAGAGAGGTCGATTATCACTAATGATCAATCATTAGCACACTAAAAATTCTCTTGATTATGAGGCTGATAATCAGGAAAGTAGATAGAGAAAACATGGTAAGCTGAGATTTGTAAGGTGTTTGGAAAAGCTTAATTCTCCTTTGCACAACCCTTAACTAATGTAATGACGTGCAATAGACTAAATTGCTTGCATTAATAAAAACTACTTGAAGTTTAACTTTCGACATATCTTTTTTTTTTTTTTTACAT
Source organism: Acer campestre (assembly GCA_954870605.1). Lineage (NCBI taxonomy): Eukaryota > Viridiplantae > Streptophyta > Magnoliopsida > Sapindales > Sapindaceae > Acer > Acer campestre. The sequence goes on along the minus strand of OX940801.1, from coordinate 21,565,826 downwards.
AAAACTTATATCGACATTCCCGATTATTAGAGAAAATTTCATTAGTCCCTAAAAGTTGAGGGATATTTTGGTAATTTCAATAATAATATTAATAAATAATAACTAATGTATAAAAATAAAGCAAAACGTAGATAAAAAAAATTAATAAAAAATTGACAAACAAAACAGTATTTTATAAAAACTAAAATAAGAAATTACAAAGACTTAAAATATTAATTAAAAAAATATCATATACATTGGCCACATCCAACAAGGAGGCCAATGCTAGTTGTCCTCCACTCCATTTTAAAAATGGAGTAGGCTCGTGCCACCATCCATTGTTTTTATGAGATCTTAGAGGAGATTTTGCAGCCTTCTCCAATGCAATGGAAGAGGTGGCGGACCTCCTCCATTTCTCTGAGGAGGCCACAATTGGTGGCCTCCATAATTTATAAACTTAACATATGTTATATATAGATAATATGAATGTTTTTTTTTTTGAACAATTAAAATTAATTTGTGGTTTTGGAGAGGGGGGACGCAATTCGAATCCACAATCTCATTGTGTAAGTGTGGATGACATACCACTCGATAAATATAATCTTGTCGGTATGATTGTTTACTGAAAGAGGATTGTTATTTTGGTCACTAAGTTTTCAAAAAATGTCACTTTTTAATTGAGTTTCACATATTAGCTTTTTTGGTCCTTTTACTTTTCAAAAATACATCAAAATTGATCAAAAACATAACGGTCAATGTTAACATAATTGCAAAAATGATTATTTTGCCCCTAAATATAAATTTTTAACTTGAAGGAATATTTGGTTCCTTTTACTTTATACATATTTACAAAAGTGCTTCCTTTTTTTAGATCCATATTTGAGCATTTGACCATCTTTTTGTTGTCTAAAATTAACTAAGAGTGGCGGAGTCAAGGAAAGAAACTTCGGTCTCTGTATATCCAAGAAGCACCAGTAAAAAAAAATCAAAAAAACTCCCACGAATCAATGTTTGAAGCAAAGAAGAAGAAGACATTTTTGAGCGTAAACTTAAATGAAAAAAAAAATATTTGACAAAACTTCCACAAAAAAAATTCATTCATTTATTTTTATTTTTGTAAAAAAAATTGTTTTAAAAAACCGTGCTTCATCCCAATTCCAAAACTTAGATTGTGCTAAATTATTTAAATTAATTTAAATTTAATGTATATTAATGATATTTCAATCAAAATCTATTTCATCTGCAACTGTTCTTCAGCAATTCAATGTTCTTCCATTTTTGTCTTTCCATTTTCCTTTTTTTATTCATCTCCAAATTTCCTATCTTCCATTTGTATATCCAAATATTGTTTTTCAATGGAAGAGAATCTAAGGGGCCATTCAGTATTGTTTTTGTTTTTTGTTTTTTGTTTTTTCAAAATAAAATTATAAAATGAAAATAACGAAAACAATTCGATGTTTTCAAGATCAACAAGATTGAAAATGCATCTAGTAGAATTTGTTGAAAACTGTTTTCTAAAAATTAAAATAATGAAAATTACAACAAGTAATAAAACTTATTTATATGAATCAAATAAATTATCATTTTAAAAAAAATTGGTAGTTGTCAGGCACTGACCATTACAAAAATATTATTATAAATTTATTTTATATATATATAGTGATTTTTTAGTGAGGACAACTGAAATTATAAAGTTTCAACCAAAGCCACACATTCACATTGGGTGTGGATATTTGTTAATGTGAGACTGTGAGCCCAATGACATGTATTCCTTATCTTCTTTATCAAGATCATGATTCATGACTTCCATTTCTTATTTGATAAGCTCTCATCTAGCTCACAGATCTGGATTCTGGAAAAAGCTCTCATCCTTCTCTTTCTAATCTTTTTTTTTTTTTTTTTTTTTGCTCTCAATACAACGATAACCATCCAATTTCTTTGGTATTATGTTTGGATGGTTTGGTGTCAAACAGAGTAGACCATCGAGAAGCAAAAGAGATAAAAAATAAATCAGAATGGTTGTAATATACTAATCTAGTCCATGACTGGTTTTTAGGTTTGTAGCCAATGGCAGAATTTGTGTTTTTTTTAAGCCCATATTTCTGTGCAATTGAAGATATTTGGGAAGAAAATAATGAAAACATCATTTGGATGTTTTCCTCCTTTACGTTATAAATGGTAAAAACAGTGTCTTCGTTTTTAGAGGAATGAAAATAAAATTCTTCTACCGAACGCGCTTTGTGTATTTTTTAAATTGAAAAAACGAAAAATGCATCTATAAGACGGTACCGAACACAGCCTAAATCTTTCCAAACGTGGAAAATCATTTACAAATAACCAGGATGTAGCTATCTGTAATGCTTAGTTGGCCATCACTTAAGATCCTGTTGTAGGAAGTTACCTTTTGTGTTTTGGTCTAAAGCAAAAAAAAAAAAATATATATATATATATACACACACACACAACAGGAGCAGAGCAAGGAAGAAGGAGAAAGGGAAAATAAAGAATGGAAACAATTCCAAAAAAGAAATAATGGGCATTAATTATAAGTGTTGACTTTTATAATTTTAATTAATAAAACAATAATTGCATTTTAAATAGAACTTTGCATTGGATTACAATTCTAAATTGTATGCCAAATATAGTGTTTTACTCTTTTTTGTTCCAAAATTGGCATTGACATTGACATTGACATTGGCATTGACATATATATTGGAGATGGTCTTATAAAGAAAAACGGTGCTTGAGTGCTTTCGGTCCAGAATGAAAGATAATAGCTAGAAAAAACCAAAAATATATGATTTTCTATTTTATAAAAGTTCAAAAAAGTTTACTTTTTTTTAGTCAACTTTAGCCTTTGAAGTAGGGGTGACATGGTTCCGGTTCGGTTCCGATTCCGGTTCCTCGGTTGGGTGGAACTGGAACCGGAACCGGAACCGGAACCGGAACCGGAACCGGAACCGGAACCGGAACCGGAACCGGAACCGGAACCGGAACCGGAACCGGAACCGATTTATACCGGTTCCGGTTCCAGTGGAACCAACGGTTCTGAACCGGAAATATATATATATATATATATATTTCCTTTGTTAATAAAAAATAATAATTTAGACTTGTATAAATGTATAGTTGTATTGTAAGTTGTAGTTGCAAATAAAGTATTAAAATAAAAATAAACAAAATGACAAATTACAAAATTAAATAAAAATAAAAATAAACAAAATGACAAATTACAATATTAAATAAAAATAAAAATAAACAAAATGACAAATTATAAATTACATTTCATTGGGTATTTAGGAATTAGGTCACCCAAAATTCGATAATAAATAAATGACAAATTACAAAATTAAATTAAAATAAAACTAAAAATAAATGTAAAGTTATTAGCCTTGCACTTAATTTTTACCACAATTAAGTTGCCTACGTATCCTCTTGGGGGATTTAGAGGAATCAAAGACCACGTAGTTCTCTTACCTTTTATTGCATGTTTGGCGCCATCTGTATTCTGTAGTCTGTAGACTTTGTACTCTGTACTCTGTAGTCTGTACTGTAAATCTGCTATTCCGGCCCCGCTGCTCCTGTATCAGGTTCGTCGTCTTTGAAGAAGTCGTATGTTGGGTCTTGTTGAAGTTCTTGTTGTCTGTATTGTGCTTTTGTCCAATCATCTACACAAACTTGCATTTGTAGTGATTTTGGAGTTAAGTAAGAGCGATGTTCATCTAGAATATTTCCTCCAGCGCTGAACTCTTGTTCCACTGTCACTGTAGAAACTGGTGTTGAAAAAATATTTTTGGCTATCATAACCATGATTGGATAGTACACTGCGTGCTCTTTCCAATATTGTAAGATTTCAAATTTTTTCCCTGGCGCATCTTCTATAAACTCATAAGGAGTATTTAGATAAGATTCCAGCTCGGAATACTTATCGGTGTTTGATGAAGAAGCACATCTAGGTTTTTTGAATTTTTTGGATAACATACTATACCCTAACTCTATAAATCCGGAGGAGGAGGATTTTGGGGCCTGAGATGTAGTTTGTGTATGTGTAACATCTAAGTTCAGTGACGATCCATAAATTGTAAAATATTCATCATATAAATCATACAATAATTTCTTAACTCTAACACAACATGCTTCAATATCATATTGCATTTTTAAACCTTCGACCCCATAATAACCTTTTAGATAATAAGACATACTCTCTAATTTACAACGTGGATCAAAAATCATGGCAATCAAATAAATATTTGGAATCTCCGCATAATAATTCAACCATTTTAGCTTCATAGCATGAACGGCTTCCCCTATTAATATGTCGGATTCACAATGACAAAATGCACCAGCAATATTAATACTTTCAAAAATAAATAAATGAGTTGTAGGATAATAAACACCAGATAAATTTTGTGTAGCATTATTAAAGATGGATAACAAATTGAAAACGTTGTAACAAGCATCCCAATGTGATTGATAAAGTTGAAGGTGGGTAACATGAAATTGAATAAAAGAAACTAATAAATCCCTATATTCATAACTTTGAGCAAGCAATTTATAAGTAGAATTCCAACGTGTTGGAACATCACGAGAAAATCTAACGACACGTCTACCATTTTGTTTACAATATTTTACCCATGCATTCATTGTAGAAGAATATTTCCACAAATACATTAGAGCTTTTTTAATAGGTAGAATAAAATGTTCAAGAGTTTCTAATCCTTTTTGAACACATAAATTTAAAACATGGCATGCACATCTTTGATGAAAAAATGTACCATCAAGATAAGGTTTGCATAAATCAAGTAAAGATGGAATAGCAGCGGTATTGGCAGAAGCATTATCAAAACCAATTACAAAAATTTTGCTTTCAATTTTATACTCT